>QXTE01000170.1:81335-296802 GCA_003942145.1 Platysternon megacephalum
GGGGGGGGGGAGGGAATGCATCACATGACCAATCCCAGAAGCCAATCAGAATTCAGGGAGAATAAACATGGGGGCTGATTCTTCACTGCCTTAATGACCATGCATAGTCTTTTACACTGTCAGTCACACTGGCAATTGTTTACTTCCACTCCACACACATATAAATTATGGTATAATGTGCAGGGCCACGAGGGAATAAGGCGTGCAGGGTGCTGTCTGCTCTCACTGAAGTCAAGAGGAGTTAAGAATATTCAGTGTCATACAGGATCAGGCACCACACTGGGATTATTAAACAAACACACACCAAAGCTTGACATCATAAATCAAGTGATCACAACAGAAAGTTCACACTTCAAACAAATGTCCCCCCATTGCATATCCTCACAATCCCCACTCCTCCCTCCACAGTATGTTAATGACATTGTCACCCACAGCGTTATCTGTATAAAGGAGACTAATCTTTGGGGCTGGGATATGTCTGTAAAGTAGTAGGCCCATCTATTGTGATGGATAAATGAGAAGTCATAAGTACTGTTGCGTGGTGAATGGGAGTGATGTTGACATTAGGTGTGGCACCGGGTGTTGTCGGATTTGGATTGTGAAGGTGTTGGGTGATGGCAATATTGGGTGTTGGTGGTACTGAGAGGTGGTGGTTGATGTTGAGCATTGGCAGTGGGTGGTGGTGGCTGGTAGAGATAATGGGTGCTGAAATAGAATGGTTGCGGGGGAGTGACTTCTCCAAAGCTCCTGCATCCAGAATGCTGTTATCCAAAAATAGGGTCACCCTTCCACAGCATCTCTAAGTTACAATGAACTTTGTTTCAATTATCAGAGGTTAGTCAGTGTCCTCTGCAGTATTCAGATGACTAAGGCTGCACTGTAATAAATACTATTGAGCTTTATCACATGCTTCAGCCTGCTGGAAAATAGACAAACAGTAGCATCAAACTTCTTTTTGAACCCTACTGTACCTGTTTTTATGAATCAGTTCCTCAGTTTCTGGCTGGCTGCTGTTTGTATTTTCCTTTAAAACATTAGAAAGGAATCCCTGTGCAGCCTTATTGCCGTAAATCCCACCCCAGCTCATTCATGCTGTTTGCTTGTCTTTCCCACTTCAACACCCTCCCACCACTACATGGGAAATTCACCAGGATGGTTGTGCAGGCAGACTAAAAACTCAAAGAAAAAATGGGACCTCAGTAAATTCATTTATTCTGGTATCAATGGACCAGATTTTCCTCTCACTCACACTGGTGTAAATCAGGAGGAACTCCATTGAAGTCAATGGAGCACATTGGTGTAAGTGAGAGGAGAATCAGCCCTCACTATGGGGCAGATCCCCATGTGGTGTAAATCAGTTTAACACTCTGCAGTGTAGCTGTGCTCATTTAAATCAGCTGTTGATCTGAGGCTTTATCTACAGGGGAAAAGGGGATTTTAATCAGGCTATGTACAAATATACCCATCTGAACACTGGCAATTGCTTCAGATTCCTGTGAACAAGGCTGTTTCTCTCCTGTGCTGTTGTCTATTTCCATTCCATCTCTCTTTTATTTCCCTTCCAATCACATACACAAATTTTAAAACACCTGCATAAGTGATGAGGTAACAACAGAGTTCAAAGACTTCTTGTTTCTGTGGGAAGTTTTAGCAAATGGGTTTATCAGAGGTTCCCCAGGGCCTGATTCACCACTGCCTGGCATCTCAGACACTTCTACCTCTTCAAAAGGAGTGCAAGATGCTACTACAGGATGAGTGAGCGGAGAATTCTGACTTGGTAAATGATGACACAAGATCCAAGTCTGTGGAGACCTAGGACTCAGCAGTTAGGAGGATCCAGGTCAGCAACAACTTGCTTTAGTAGAAAATGCTCTTTTTTTACATAACTAGGGACAGGCCAACTTTAGCTCAAAAAGCTGCAATCACATTAACCCTTATTTCACCAGTGTTGGGCAACAGGTCCTAAAATCTGAATCCTTTGCTCCCACCCCAATCCCACCCATATCTTACACATTGCCATGCAGAAAGCTCCTGTAAGGACTGCAGGCACACATCTAGCTCTTCCCACCACCCCACTCCATCCTCTGCACTTGTGCAATAGAACTGCGTCAGTTTCCACTGACAGGGAAACATTTGCACGCATAGGGAAAGGATTTGACCCCAAATACTGTATTTTGGCTCCTGATCCTGCAGCCCCTATATCGCTGAATTGTTCTTACATAAGAATCCCACTGAAATCCCTAGCCTCATGCAACCTTCTCACCAGGGCCAGCTCCAGCGTTTTTGCCGCCCCAAGCATGGCGGGGGAAAAAAAAAAAGCCGCAATCGGCGGCACTTCAGCGGCTGCTCTACCGCGCTGCTTCATTTTTTGGCAGCAATTTGGTGGCCGGTCCCTCCCTCGGAGAGGGACTGAGGGACCTGCCAACGAATTGCCGCTGAAGACCCAGACGTGCCGCCCCTTTCCATTGGCCGCCCCAAGCACCTGCTTCCTGCGCTGGTGCCTGGAGCCGGCCCTGCTTCTCGCTTTGCCCTTCAGCCTATGTTTCAGTGATTGGCAGGTGCTTGGCTTAGGCAGTGAAGCATCTCCAGGAAGGTGCTGGTGCCTGCAGCCATATGGTATTTTCCACAGCTGAGGCCTGTATCCCTCTCTGTTCATAGAAAGCCAAGTTCAGAGAAGGTGGCTCCTGTGGGAAAGCCAGGAGGATTAAAAATTCACATTGATTAGAAGCTGCATAAATTACTAATTATGACCTGGAGCCTTCAGTGCAGAAGGAAGAGGAGTTGCTGATATTTCTACAATAAATCAGGCTCAGCTGGGAAAGGCCTGAAACTGACAGAAATAGAATCAGCTTTAATGAACAAGGGAATTTGTGAACTGTTTGTTTGTGTGTGCCCACACGTGTACGTGCATTTGGTGTGTTAAGTATGTATGGTGTGTGTATGATGTGAGTGGCTGTTGCGTACTGTACATGTGCACACACGTGTATGTGTACCTGCTATGTTATGTATTTATGTGGGGGACTGTATGTGAGCATGGTGGGCCAGCCCCCTTACTTCCACTTTACAAATGGGGAAGCTGACGTGACTTCCCTGGGGCCCTGTGATGGTCTCACCCCTAGGTGCAGGGCAGCACGGCATAGTGGACAGAGTCTATAGAGTAGCCCCTAGGGTCAGGGCAGCACGGCATAGCGGCCAGAGTCTATAGGGGTGGGGCACTCTCAGGAGAGAGCTCTTCCGCTGGCATAATTAAACCACCCCCAACGAGCAGCGGTAGCTATGTTGGCAGGAGAGCGTCTCCCACCGACAGCGCTGTACACACCGGCACTTTTGTCAGTGAAACTTATGTTAGTCAGGGGTGTCGTTTTTTTTCACACTCCTGAGCAACAAATATAACAAGAAGTGGGACAAAGTAACAGCAATTTATAAACAATTTATAAACAGAGCAGTGAAGCCTGTCTAGGCTACAGGCAGAAGAGAAGGAAGCAGTGGATTACACCCAGCACATGGAACACCATAGAAACCAGATGAGCCCTGAAGAAAAAAGTTTTAGACACAAAATCCCAGAAGCTAAAGGACAAATACCACGAACAGTAGAGCAAGGCACACTGGGAGGTCAAACGCCTTGTGAGAGCAGACAAACGGCATTATATTGATAATCTGGCAACACAAGCAGAGGATGCAGCTGCTCATGGTGAACAAGGAACCGTCTACAAAATGACATGTCTTATCAGTGGTAAATGGCAGACACCAACAAACACTCATCAGGAACAAACAAGGACACCTACTAACAACCGAAAAAGAACAAGAAATGCGCTGGACAGAGCATTTCAAAGAATTGCTGAACAAGGAGCCACCTAAAGAGGAAGCAAACATCCAGGAGGCAGAAGAAGTTCTTGATATCAACAGAGACATCCCAACTAAGGAAGAGATCATTCAAGCTGTCAAATCCTTAAAAAATGGGAAAGCTCCTGGCAAGGGTAACTTGAATGCAGAATTGTTCAAGGTAAATCCTAAATTAGCAGTATCTATCCTGGCCCCTCTATTTACATTAGTCTGGGAAAGGGAAAAAGTGTCAGATGAGTGGACCAGCGGGGTTATAGTGAAGATACCAAAGAAAAGAACTCTCAGTGATTGTAATAACTGGCGTGGTATCACACTTTTATTTGTGCCAAGCAAAGTATTGTGTAAGACCAGCTTATGGTGCATTCTGCGGGCATATGGAATTCCTTTCCATATAATCAACATCATCAAAAGCTTCTATTTCAACTTTACTTGCAATGTTGATCACAGTGAGCTCAGTTTTGAAGTTAAAACAGGACTTTGTCAGGAGTGTGTCATGTCTGCTATCCTCTTCAACATTGCCATTGACTGGGTAATGCAGCGTACAACAGAAGACATGCCAAGAGGCATTAAATTAACACTCTTCTCATCCCTTGAAGACCTGGACTTCGCAGATGATGTCGCTCTGCTATCACATACCCAACACCATATACAAGAAAAAACAACTCGACTCAACGCGTTCAGCTGCAAATTGGACTGAAAAATCAACCGCAATAAGACAGATATCATGACCTTTAATATTGCCTCACCATCACCAGTACGGATAGAGGATTATGTTCTCACCAGGACGATGGAACAAGCCAGGACATCCGGAACAAAATCAATAAAGCCAGGAACATCTTCAGGAGCTTAAATACAGTCTGGAAATCATCAAATACAACACCAAAACCAAACTCAAGATTTATCAGAGCTGCATACTTTCAACACTACTTTATAGTGCAGAATGCCGGGGAATGAGAAAGTATGACATCCAAACTGTCTTCATTCCATACAGCCTGCCTCAGAAAAATCCTCCGTATCTTTTGGCCCAGAACAATCTCAAACCAAGATCTATTGACACGGTGCAGCCAAGAGGATCTGAGCACCATCATTGCCAGGAGGTGCTGGACATGGATTGGTCATGTGCTTTGGATGGAAACTGATTCCATCACCAGAGTAGCAATAAGATGGACACCGGAAGGCAAGCGAAAATGAGGCCGCCCAAAAACATGATGAAGAGCTGAAAAACCTGGGGCACAGCTGGGGAGCCATTGAAAGACTTGCCAGAAACAGACAGGAGTGGAGGAGCTTCGTCACTGCCTTAAACACCAGAGGCGTAATAGGAACATGATGATGATGATGATGATGACGACCAACAAAAGTTTTACTGACAAAAGTGCTAGTGTAGACATAGCCTTAATCAATTCTAATAAATTGCACTGATCTCTAGGAGAAGGATGGTCTTATGGTTAAGGCAGTGATCCAGGACTCAGGAAATTCAGGTTAAATTGCTAGCTCTACTATAGGCCTCCCATGAGACCATGGGCAAGTCATGTCTCCATCTGTAAAAATCCTTCCTTTAGAGTGTAAACTCTTCAGTGCAGGGACTCTCTCTTAATGTGTTGTGTGTTGTACAAACACACAATGCAGGTCAATCTTGGTTGAGGTTTCTAGGTCCTCCTATAATACTAATAATCCCTGGCCCTTGTCCATTATTAATCCCATTGCACTTTATCAGGAGGTTGGGGGGAGAGCATCATCATTTTCAACTTGACAATATTTAATTTTGTGGTACCTCATTTATACTGGACATTGGAAACAAATGTGAAACTGATTAATCTGTTTGTAATCAATTACATTTTCTAGCTGTCATGCATTGGCATAACACTGCAATGTTTGGGTCACAAACATGGCAGGGGAAGGTTTAAACCAATTTAAAAACCTCCTAAAAATATATATTTTGTTGTAACATATCTGTGGTCACCTCAGACTTCAGAGTGTCACCACGCTGCACACCATAGCATTAGGAACTTCACTGCAGAAAAGGGGATAGAACTCCCATCCTACAGCTCGGTATCCCTATCACTTGAGCTAATGGAGAATCTCTATTAGCTATTGGCACTATAGGGCCTATGCAAAGTAATGCACATTGGAAAATGAAATTTCAACTATACAGGTCTGTCGCATCTTACGCACATTTAACATGCGCGATTTCAGCTTTACGCGGTCGGGAAAAACAAAAAACAAACAAACAAAAAGAGAAAAATAACAATTTAAATACTGTACCTGTAGTGCGGGTGATTCCGCCCGCCATTACACTCAATGTAATTTTGACTATACGCGGTTTTCACTTTACGCGCTGTCTACGGAACGTAACCCCAGCGTAAGATGAGACAGACCTGTACATATAAAATGAGGGGGTCTAAATTAGCTGTTACCACTCAAAAAAGAGACCTTGGAGTCATTGTGGACAGTTATCTGAAAACGTCTGCTCAATGTGCAGCAGCAGTCAAAAAAGCTAACAATGTTAGCAACCATTAGGAAAGGGATAGATGATAAGACAGTAAATATCATAATGCCACTATATAAATCCATGGTATGCCCAAGGTACAGAGTAGGGCAACAGAAATGATTAAGGTCATGCAATAGCTTCCATATGAGAAGAGATTTAAATGATTAGGACTGTTCAGTTGGGAAAAAAAGACTATTTAGGGAGGATATGATAGAGGTCTATAAAATCATGAATGGTGTGGTGAAAAAGAACCAGGATGTCACCCAATGACATTAATAGGCAACAGGTTTAAAACAAACAAAAGGAAGTACCTCTTCACACAGCAGGCAGTCAGTGGAACTCATTGCCAGGGGATGCTGTAAAGGCTAAAACTATAACTGGATTCAAAAAAGAACTAGATCAGTTCATGGAGGATAGGTCCATCAATGACTATTAGCCAAGATGGTCAGGGATGCAACCCCATACTCTGGGTTCCCTAAGCCTCTCACTGCCAGATGCTGGGACTTGATGATGCGATGGATCACTTGATAATTGCTCTATTCTGTTTGTTCCCTCTGAAGCACCTGGCATTGGCCTCTGTCAGAGACACGATACGGGGCTGGATGAACAATAGGTCTGACCCCGTGTGGGTGTTCTTATGATACACATTCAGATTGTATCCATTAGAAAGCAGTAGTGTGCATGCATGGCCATGCACACACACACCCAGACACACCATTTTATTACAAAAAGAATAGGAGTACTTGTAACCCATTGTTACAGCTGTAGCCCACGAAAGCTTATGCTACAATAAATTTGTTAGTCTCTAAGGGTACGTCTACATTACCCGCCCGGATCGTCGGGTAGAAATCGATATAGCGGGGATCGATGTATCGCGTCTCGTCTGGACGCGATACATCGATCCCCGAACGCGCTCCCATCGACTCCGGAACTCCAGCAGGGCGAGCGGAGGTAGCAGAGTCGACGGGGGAGCCGCGGCCATCGATCCCGCGCTGCGAGGACGCGAGGTAAGCGCGGGTAATTCGAAATAGGATACTTCGACTTCAGCTACGCTATTCTCGTAGCTGAAGTCGCGTATCTTATTTCGATCCCCGCCCCTAGTGTGGACCAGGCCTTTGGTGCCACAAGTACTCCTATTCTTTTTGCAGATACAGTCTAACACGGCTATTACTCTGAAACCTGTCATTTTATTACAGTATTAATAGAACATTTTGTTAAAGCTCTTTCTAAAAGACAAGCCAGGGTCATGATTGTTCCCCTAATTGTGACATGGGCAAGGCCAAGAAAGTGAAAATGGCACAATCGCTTTCAAAAGGGAGCAGCTTGCACCGGAGTGAAAGCATCTATCTACCAAACCACAGGAGTGGCACATTGCACCAGCTCTCCACATGTGCATTTTTAATCAACCTTAGTTGGGTCAACAGCAGAGTCTGTACCTAGAGACCTTCTGCACTAACAACATGAGCCTCTACCACTTGAGTTAAAAGAGCAACTCTCTACACTGCCACTTGTAATAGACACTTATCCTCTTATGAGGACCAGACACTAGAGGGGGATCAAAGTTCCACGCAGGCACTTAGAAAAGTGGGTGTGGCCAGCTCATAAATGGGCATGGCAAAGAACTACTGTGAGAGGAAGGCATCACAAGGAAGGCAGGAGGGATGAGTCTGTGAACTGCCTCGCATGGGGGTGCCGCTTGTGTTCATATAGGTGTTGGGTGGCTGCCATCTACAAAGCACATTAAGGCCAGGTTAGTGCCAGGGTCCAAACACCACTTCCTAAACCATGAAATTGCCTTTGTTTTTCTCTTGCCAACACTGATAGAATTTTGCCTTTTGCCATTTTCTTCTGCTGTGCTTGTCTGAAGATTAAGTAGCTGGGAGTCTGGAGTGAGTGAGATTCCCCCCTCCCACCCCTTTGCCATGCAAATAGAGAAAATTAATCTTCCAGCCTCCTCTGATATTTGTGCTGAATTACAAGCTGGGAGTGGAGATAAAGTGCGAGCGAAAGGAAAGTACAGGTACGGCAGAGAGCCTAGCTGCCTGGCATAGGCCTTTGTCCACACAGATAAAGGCTTTCCTGTGTCATGCATAATTCACCAGGCATCACCTCCCCCGGCTTCTGCATGGGCTTATTTCTATGTCCCAGAGTCTGGATCATTGGTCTCTTTGTTTTAACTGTTTGACTCCTAGAGTAATTGAAAATCCTCAGGAATTGTAAGTGCGTTTGTATGTCTCTGTTGATGCAAGTGTGTGTGTGTGCACGCACACATATGAGACTGTGAATGTGAGTGTCAGAGAGCACGAGAATCCTGAAGTGTGGAACTGCATATTTTTCTGTTTGCTGGAATGTGACGGGTTGTGATTGTGTGCATGTACGTTATTGTCCATATTGGTGTGTGATTATGATTGTCGGAATGTTTGTTTATGCTGCTGTGTTTGTGCTTACAGCCATGTGTATGTTCACAAGTTTGTGTACCTGGATCTAAAAATGTAAGATGTTATAGGATGGATGCCTGCAAGAACAAAGTGATCCCTTGACCTCTGCCATGGAGTCACATGTCAGTATCAGGTACGTACAAGCAATCAAATTCACATCCTGGAAGTGCTGTGTGCATCAGCTAGGGGGAGTTATATAGACTATTGAGTATATTCACATCACATGTGAGCTATTACATGGACCTTCTTATTCCATGTGAGACAGAAGGAAGATCTGAAAATTCAAAAGATTCTGTAACCTTAATCAATCATTTTGTTGCTACGCTTTGCTAACATCATAAGCCACAAGCCACTGCATCCAACCACAAATCCAGTGCCGAGTCAGCACATAGTCCACTGCATCCAGCTGCAGTGCCAGTGCTGGGTCAGCCCTCTGCATTGCAAATGCCCATGGCAGGGGGCATTGTGAGAAATGTGCCTTAGTGCCACAGTAATACAAAGTACTAAGGCCAGCAGAGCCACTTCAGATGGACTTCCTGGGAGCATCTTATGGGAGAACTTGTAGAGACACCCTTGGGGCTTACAAAGACAGGGTGCAAAGAACCTGCACAGCTGGGGGAATGTACAATGTACAGCCTCTCAAGGTGATCTGACAGGTTTTTAATTCTGTGCACATTACAAATGATGTCTCAAACATGGCTGGATCCCTGGTCAGTTTGCTTAAGTGAAGCTTGAGTGATCTATAATAATTTTCAGATTTCATTTAACCTACAAGTGAATGAATGAATACTGCTATAGGGGTTTGTAAAAATCTACAACTCTTCTGAAACATGAAGGATTGGGATCTATTTAGGTTGGAGGGTTTCACTAGGATGGAGTGGTTGATACGCTGGAGGGTAGGGATAGGATACAGAGGGACCTAGACAAATTAGAGGATTGGGCCAAAAGAAATATGATGAGGTTCAACAAGGACAAGTGCAGAGTCCTGCATTTAGGACGAAAGAATCCCATGCACTGCTATAGACTAGGGACCGAATGGCTGGGCAGCAGTTCTGCAGAAAAGGACCTAGGGGTTACGGTGGACGAAAAGCTGAATATGAGTCAACAGTGTGCCCTTGTTGCCAAGAAGGCTAATGGCATTTTGGGTTGTATAAGTAGGGGCATTTCCAGCAGATCGAGGGATGTGATCATTCCCCTCTACTCAGCACTGGTGAGGCCTCATTTGGAGTACTGTGTCCAGTTTTGGGCCCCACACTACAAGAAGGATGTGGATAAATTGGAGAGAGTCCAGCGGAGGGCAACAAAAATGATTAGGGGGCTGGAGCACATGACTTACGAGGAGAGGCTGAGGGAACTGGGATTGTTTAGTCTGCAGAAGAGAAGAATGAGGGGCGATTTGATAGCTGCTTTCAACTACCTGAAAGGGGGTTCCAAAGAGGATGGATCTAGACTGTTCTCAGTGATAGAAGATGACAGAACAAGGAGTAATGGTCTCAAGTTGCAGAGGGGGAGGTTTAGGTTGGACATTAGGAAAAACTTTTTCACTAGTAGGGTGGTGAAGAACTGGAATGGGTTACCTAGGGAGGTAGTGGAATCTCCTTCCTTAGAGGTTTTTAAGGTCAGGCTTGACAAAGCCCTGGCTGGGCTGATTTAGTTGGGTTTGGTCCTGCTTTGAGCAGGGGGTTGGACTAGATGACCTCCTGAGGTCCCTTCCAACCCTGAGATTCTATGATTCTATNACAGGATTCTTTGCTGCTTTTACAGATCCAGACTAACACGGCTACCCCTCTGATGATGAAGATAAGCCATCTGTACCCACACGCAGTGAAAGGAGCAGAGCAGACCTCCTTGTTGCTCCAGTGCAGAGGAATATATTTAAAATCAGAGCCATTTACAAGGAAAACAAAGTATGTAAAACTACAGTGCGTGAATTCCAAAGACCAGAGGAAGATAACAAGGAAAAATACACAGCAAGGGGCATCCAGGGGCTCTCAAATGAAGCTCCCATTTGAAATATGGCAGGAGAGTGGGACATACATTCAGGAGCATTTGGCCATAATGCTTTAACATACCTGCTGAGGTGTCAGTTAAACCCCTTTGCTGCTTCATCTCCTCCAAGTATTTCTGCCTGTTGTCATAATGGACTTGCAAATTCCATTAACCCCCTTCTCTGCAGTCTGTGGGATTCATGGGCTGATGTGCCACCAAAAGAGGCAGTCTGATCTGGGGATGCTAGAGTGATGAATGTAGTATAAATGCCTAGATAAAGAGAAATAACTGGATGGATGGACAGATACTGGTAGACAACTTAGACTAGTATACTCAATAGTGGTTTAAGTACCAAAAATCATGAAATTAACACTTCCAGTTCACCTCATGCCTTGTACCAATTAAGACTAATTAAATATCATGCTGACTCAGCTCAAGCCACATGATTATGATCAGTGACTTCCACAGTCTATAAACTTATCATGGTGCTCTATGTGAAGCCCTGTACAACAGTTAATCCAGTGATTCTCAAACCTTTGCAGTGGTGACCCCTTTCACATAGCAAGCCTCTGCGTGTGACCCCCTCCCTTATAAATTAAAAACACTTTTTTATATATTTAACACCATTATAAATGCTGGATGCAAAGTGGGGTTTGTGGTGGAGGCTGACAGCTCACGACCCCCCATGTAATAATCTCATTAACCCCTGAGGGGTCCCAACCCCCAGTTTGAGAACCCCCAAGTTAATCCCTTTCCTGCAAGCGTCACGGCAAAGAGACAACAAGTGTTCCCAGAAAGGAAACCACAGCCCCATGTGGTCCACAAAGGAATGCTACTGGAACCTGTTGCGTTTTCACCAGGCACATGGAGAGATGTTTGCCTCTTTCCTAGATATGATTGCTTGAAATACCTTTGCAAATGCTTCAAAATTAGGCCAAAATATCAGAGAGAGAGAAAACAAAAATGGAGTTCTGGGAAGTCAAACCCAGACTCCACACAGTAGCTCTTCATAATATAACTGTCTCTCTCCTTTCTCAAATGGTTTTGATAATTTAAATCATTATCAATATAGACATTGGATTGTCATCATTTGATTCCACGGTTAAGTATCCTTTGATATGAATAGGGGCAGTTTACATCTCTCTCAGAACTAGTATTTTAGGCTGTCTGCAGATTCAGGCCAACCTCCTGGCATTGGTTTACACTCACGTCACATTTAGAAGGTTATTTTTGTGAGCAGAAGGTTAATGATTTAAAATAAAAAGTGAAAACAGATTCTAAGACAGAAAATAACAGCTTCCAGGAAAAAGCTTTACCAAACTGCTGTGGACTAGCCCAGTTGGGCCTGTGAAGAGAATGAATGCTGGGTTTGGGTCTGGATTTTGATCCTCCACCCATCTAATAGTCAGGGTATTTGGATGAAAGAGAGATCTATGCAAGGAATTAACAACTCCCAGCATTAACAACTGATTGCATTTGCTTTGGCTAATTATCCATTGGTTTTGCAACAAAACAAGCCTATTGGTGTGGAGGGACTTTCATGTGCAGGGTGCTGTGGGGGCACTGCATTACACATGTGGTGGGATCTCTTGCAAATGAGTGTTGCTTCCTTTCCCAAGCCACAAAGCATGGAATATCCTTGGTCACTCCCAGCCACATGACTATCTCAAGCACCCGCTTAATTATTTCTGCTTTGTAAACTAAAGCGCTGCCATGAGCTTAATAACTGCTGCTTGGGACTAATTGGGGTGATTATTATATGGCCCAGAGGAAGCATCACAGCTTGTTATCTCTGGGGAGTAGCATTAAGAGCCAGTAGATAATCAGAGGGTTATTTGTAGCACTTTAGATGACATTTTAATGCCTGTAGAAGTGATTGTGATCAAGCCACATTCCAAAAACCAACCTTGAATTGGGGAGGCCATGAGTCCTGTAAGCTGGGCAGCAGCCCACACTACCACTGGGGCTGACAAAATTCCAGTGTGACAATAACTGGATATCATGAGTTAGTGTTGTGCCAAATTCCTCTGTGGCATAAACTGCTGTAACTCCCTGATTTCAGGATAAACTGCACTCACATTACAGATGGCTGTGGTCCTGGATCTTCAAAGCACTTTACACACATTGATCAATTAAGCCTCATAACCCCTCAGTGAGGTTGGTTTGTTTCCTTAACCCATTTTACAACACTGGTTCTCCACTTGTGAGGTAACTTCCTTCTCTTCATGTGTCATCATATAATGGCTGCATCTGTAATTTCCACTCCATGCATCTGAAGAAGTGAGGTTTTTTTACCCACGAAAGCTGAGGCCCAAATAAATCTGTTAGTCTTTAAGGTGCCACCGGACTCCTTGTTGTTTTTTTAGATATGGCAGGTGCTTACCCAGGGTCATACTGAAAATCAGTGACAGAGCTAAGTTAAGAACTGAAGTGCTACTGAGTGACTCCCACTCCCATGTTCTAACCATTTCTCTTCTTCTGAAGTCCCTGGACATGGCCTGGAATGGGAACATCACTGCAGTGAGTGAATGATGCACTTCAGCCATCTAAGGTTTGGTGTTGTCTGTCCGTCCATCCATCCTCCAAGATGCTGCCTCATCAGGCAGTGCCAGTTTAGAATAAAGAGCAAGCAGGTTTTTACCAGAGGCTGGGAGCTTAAACAACAGGGTTATTAGAAAGGCTAGATTCCAGGTAGAGGTGAGGAAAATCCCTTCCTAATGAGACCCAAGGCTGCTTAGCTAAGCAGAGAGCATCTGCTGTCAACAGGCCTAGCGCACCCAAGCGCTACGGTTGGGGAACCAGCTCCCAGACTCTACTAATCCCCTTGCAACATCATGACTCCAAATCCAGCATTTAAAAAAATATATATTTTATTTTGTTCTGATGCTTTTTAATCTTGCAACTGTTTCCTGGGAAGAGTCAAACATTCGTGCCTGTTTCATTATCAGCAAGTATCAGCCCAGGACCCCTACAATAACTCTTGACGGATCCCCAGTTCTGGCCCTTGGGAGCATCCATCCCTTTAAGAGAGCAGGGTGCCCCAGTTTGCTGCCTTTTTTATTTAAACAAAAATCAGCAAACGGAAAAGGGACCAACCCTGCACCCACTGAGGTTTTGCTTCTGAATCACTAGCAGCGCAATTGGGCCCTTCAGCTTTAATGTTTTCTCATTGCTGAGCTGCCCCTGGAACTCTCACAGGTCACTGCTTCTTCTACCTTCTCCAGCCAGGCCCCTCTCCCCCTACAGTCCTCCCCTACAATCACCTGAGCTGGATGTGGGGACAGGGAGGAGCCAGCCAAGAAGAATTACTGCATCAAGGGTAAAAAACATAAACTTGACCCAATATGCTGCATCAAGGCAATGATACAGGGAGGATCTATGACCTAGTGGTTAGATCAGGGGACAGCAAACTGCAGCTACTGGATTTTAATCGTGGGTCTTGCTGGGAAGGTGGTCCATTGGTTAGTGCAGGGAACTAGTACTCGGTCTCCCAGGTTCTACTCAGGACTCATAGGTACCATCCCTAGCTTTGAGAGACGGTGTGATTTAGTTTCCCACCATCTCTGCATCTAACTTGCTATGAGAGTTGGGAAAAGAACTTGCACTTTCTGTGATTCAGTTTCTGCACCTGCAAAATGGGTATAGTCTTGACCTACATCACAGCAGGGGTAATGATGTTTGCTTTCAGTATATCAGTCAGCCAATAGGTGGAATGCTGGATTGCCAGGATATAAGGGAAGCTTTGATGTCCTAGTAAAGGCTTCCAAATCCCAAGGTATTCCCTTTGCAATCCCAACTCCATCCCTCACTTGCAGTAGAGAAAAGACAAGTTGAATGTAAAAGGGATTCTTTATTAAGGTTGCTGGACACAGACAGACCCTGTGGTTCTCTCTGTGCTGTCTAGAGTCTCCACACAAGGTCTTCTTATGCCCTGGCATGGACCCAGCAGTCACAGAGTGGATTGCTGATGACACAACAGCCCCAGGCAGCAGCAGAGCCCCAGCAAACAGGATCCTGCCACAAACACAGGAAGGTTTGTTGAGCAGAGACAGCCTCTGTTATTGATCATTCGATCAATGGTAATTCAAGGCCTAGTAATAGCTGCTAGAGACTTTTTTATTCCTAAATATCCAGCCCAGGTTCTGTGCAGGAAGATTTGTTTAGAGATTTTAATAGGAGAAAAAAAGGAAAAGAAAAGGGCCCTCTCCTGCTGCAGGTGGATTGTCTAACAAATTGGATAAATAATGAGATAAAAGGGATGGAGGAAGGAGATCTGGTGGAATTGGCCCTTTATCTCCAGAGCATTGGCAAACAAATCCTTGGACAGCATTTATTTAGGGTGAGTGGGCAGCGGAGTTGGCAGTCAAGGCGTAGTGAGGAATTAAAGCCGCTGCCATCCTTATCTACCAGACAGGCTGGCAAAGTGTATGGGGGCGGGGGATCATCAGAGCTGTGTGCCAGCCCAGGGCAATTGAGTTTGAAGCCATTTACAAGCCTAGTGAGCCCAAGCTCTATAAGCTCAGTTGATGGGGAGCAGAGGGGAAGAGCCCAGGAGGATAAACAGACACCAGTTGGGAGCAGAAAGAGGATGAATGGTCCTTAAACACTGCATGCTCAGGCAGCCCACTGGACACTGCAGGGGGGGGCCTGAAATGAGTACATCTGATAGTACTGGACCTTAGGTTAACTTTTTTTCTGCTGTGGCTAAGTAGTTAAGACATAGTTCAGTCTTGGAATGTAGATGGGACAAAGCTATTCTACCTATACTACAGTCCTGCAACATGAAAGCTCGTTAAGAAGTCCAAGACTTTGGGGAACATGGTTAAAACTTAGTTTGGTCCAAGGTACACAGCAAGGCTAAATCATGTTTTGAGCAGGGAGGAAATAGCTGTGCTGTAACCATATCCCCTAATATGGTAGAAATGGGACTTTGTCTACACTACCAAATTTTGCTGAGTTTGTAACAGTTGACTCTTCACACAGTTCCTATCCATGCACAAACTCCTTAACACATGATTAAGTCAGCCGCAAGCTTTCGCAGACATTGCTCCATCAGTGAGCCTAGCCCTGGCTTAGGGGCCCTTGTCTGCAGACATGAGCAGTGAATTCATCCTCAATGTTCATCCATCCCTAGGGACTCCCAAAACATGCACCAATCAATGGAGCTCAATCCTAGCCCCGGGTAAGCCACCCTCTGCTGGGATGCAACAATCCAACTGACAACCCCATGGCATCACACTTGTGCTGGGGCTGGGTTTTGGAGGTGAGGGTCTGCAGAGCAAACTCATCTATTTAGCGGTCATGCCAAAGATGAGCAGAGAGACAGAGAGGATACCTGTGTGTGTGAGAGAGCACTAACCCATCTATTGGAACTCCTACGAAACACTTTTCTGTACACAGGAAATGCTCTGCATCATGCTGTAATCGTGGCCTTTCAGAGTGAGTGAGAAGGCTGTGGGTCAGCTTACCTGGTCACACCCCACTGGACAGAGGACATCACCCCCGAGGGAAGGACAGAAGGTTATACTGTAGGCCTAGTCTAAATAGGTCATTCACCACCCTCATCACTCTGTTATGAGGAGTAGAAGTCACATTCAGCCCTCGGACACACCCAGCTCATCCATCCTGAGCTGCATGTGCCTCTCTGAGGGCAGACCTAGTCCTGGGACCTATCAGTCCATTGCATGAATATGTTACCTGGGCCTCTCCAGACCCTGAGCTCCATCCCTTTTCCTAGGCTCTCTTTGAGACGCTGGGAGATGTCTGCAAAGAACTGAGTGGATCCTCTTACGGTTTACATAGACAAAAAAACCAGGGAAAGTCACTGCTGTAATACTGTGGCAAGTCAGTCTCAAATCCCAGCTGTGCCACAGCCTATCCAACATCAGGTGGGTTAGCTCAGCTATGAATGGGTAATGAGAGCTTGGTTTGTTCCAGCCCTTCCCAGGGGCCCCCAATTCCTGCACTGTGTGCTGCTAAGTAACTCTTTAATTGTCTTTGCTTTTGCTGAGATAGCACCTCAAAACTCAGCCATAGTCTGCTCCTTGCATGTCGTATTTATGCACAGCCGTAATTGTACCAGGGCTTTGGAACCGAATCCTTGTCAGACTGAGGGCTCTTGAAGGATGTAATACACCATCTGGCTTTCTGTAGCTGAGGAAGGCAAAGAATGGACTGCATGGGAGGCGGGTGCACACATGTGCGTGCCAGTGCCCTCTGCTCAGTGGAATCAAAAAAGTTTATGTATCATGTATGTATTATGTATGTTCTATGCTGCTAACAATTAACAACCAAACCTCCTCTCATCTGCTCTGGGGCCCCACCCAGCCCCCTCCCTAGGGACTGCTACTGCATATTGCCCTTGTATCGGTCCTTTCTAATTTGGTCCCTACATACTTGTGTTATTTGTTTATATTAATCCTTTGTAATTTGACCTAGTTTCCACTTTTTGTAGGACTCTTTTTTGATTTTTAGATCATTGAAGATCTCCTGGTTAAGCCAGGGTGGTCTCTTGCCCTACTTCCTATCTTTCCTACGCAGTGGGATAGTTTCCTCTTGTGCCCTTAATAATGTCTCTTTGAAAAACTGCCAACTGTCTTCTATTGTTTTTCCCCCTAGACTTGCTTCCCATGGTTAGGGTTAGGGTTAGTCTACCAACTCCCTGAGTCTACTAAGTTCTACCTTCTTGAAATCCATTGTCTTTATTTTGCTGTTCTCCCTCCTACCATTCCTTAGAATCATGAACTCTTATCATTTCATGATCACTTTCACCCAAGCTGCCTTCCACTCTCAAAGTCTCAACCAGTTCCTCACTGTGACGGGGCGGGCCGGCCCCGCACTGGTATAGCAGGGGTTAACCCTTCTTTGCTAGCAGAGGAAGCCACGCCCAGGAGGCCCTGCTGGGCATGCTCCAACTGGCAGACCAGTATAAAGGCCTGCAGGCCAGCTCAGTCTGGGCTGACCACCGGGGGAGAAGGATGCACACCGCCAGCTCCTGCAGAAGGAGAGACAGTGCGCCAGGACCGAGAGGTCAGCCGAGCAGAGGCCGGACTGGAGACTCCGGGGAGGGACGCCGGCCGGGAGGAACCTACAGAGGCACCGCTCCCACAGCGCAGACGTCCGTCGAGACAGGGTAGGAAGTGACCCAGGGTGATTGTTGAGACTGACAGCCTTAAAGCTGCAGTACCGCTCGGCGTGTTGCGGGCGGATCCCCGCCGAGCGGGTGGCAAGAGAAGCTTGCCACAACCAGGGCCCTGGGTCGGGGCTCGGTGGAGAGGGTGGGCCCGAGTCCCCCTACCCCACCCCTTAAACCCCCCCGGAGGGGGTGCTATTGGACTCCGGCCGCTAGGCCACGCTACCCCGCTCCGAAGAGGGGTGCTATTGGACTCCGGCCGTTAGGCCGCGCTACCCCGCTCCGAAGAGGGGTGCTATTGGACTCCGGCTGCTAAGCCGCGCTACCCCGCTCCGAAGGGGGTGCTAGTGGACTCCGGCCGCTAGGCCGCGCTCCCCCCCCCCGAGGGGGGTGCTATTGGACTCCGCCCGCTAGGCCGCGCTACCCCGCCCCTAGGGTGGCTGCTATTGGACTCCGGCCGCTAGGCTGCGCTATCCCACTCCGAGAGGGGGGTGCCATTGGACCCCGGCCGCTAGGCCACGCTACCCCGCTACGAGGGGGGTGCTATTGGACTCCGGCCGTTAGGCCGCGCTACCCCGCTCCGGGGGGGTGCCATTGGACTCCGGCCGCTAGGCCGCGCTACCCCGCTCCGAGGGGGTGCCATTGGACTCCGGCCGCTAGGCTGCGCTACCCCACTCCGAGAGGGGGGTGCCATTGGACTCCGGCCGCTAGGCCACACTACCCCGCCTCGCGGAGGGCGGTGACGTGGACGGCGGCCCTTAAGCCGAATACCCCGCTTGCCAGGGGCAGAAGGAAGGATAAGGGAGAGGCGAGGCGCTAGGCCCCAGCCCGCCCCTGACACTAGGGGGTGCTGGGGTACCAGGCCCGTCACACTCACTATTTGTCAAAATTACATCTAGAACAGCCCTTCCCCGGTAGCTGTCTCCACCTTCTGAAATAAAAAATTGTCTCCAATACATTCCAAGAATTCATTGGATAATCTGGGCCCTGCATTCGTGTAACTCAGCTGGGTGTGTCCCTGTCTGTGGATGTCTGTGTAAGTGCAGTACCTGGAAAGATTTGCAGCTTGTCACAACGTCACAGTGTGAGAGGGAGCCCAGGTTGGCAAGCCAGAGGGCTCAGTGGTACCCGTTCCAGGTTGCACCCTGGGGATCCCGTCACACTTATCATGGAGCCTGAGATATGCAGGGCTCAGCCTATCTGCCCTGTGCAGAAAGAGCCCCTCAGTCCAGTGCTAAATTACTTTTGAAGAATTAATCCTGGGCCTCCCTGGAAGCTACCACTCCCAGAGGGAGAGGGGGAAGTATATTCCCTATGGCCTATTCTTCTCTCTCTGATGGGGCTGACATTTGGTGGTGTGCATTGTGTGATGCAGACCTCTATCCATTAAAAAGTGGGCGGAGCTCAGCTCTCTTTAGATCATCTTGTTCATATGGAAGAGCTCACCCTAGGTCAGTGGTTCCCAACCTTTTTCGTCTGGCGGGCACCAGACGACGAGCCACGGAGGACCGTGGCAGCGGACGAGCATCCGCTGAAATGCCGCCGACAAGCGGCGTCATCCAGAGGCGTTGCTGCCGAAATGCCGCCGATGCTCGTCCGCCGGCCAGTATGTGGGCGCACTTAGATGCCCCGGTGGGCGCCATGGCGCCCGCGGGCACTGCGTTAGGGACCCCTGCCCAAGGTGCACCTATATGATACCCCTCTTCAGCACCCTCTCCCACAGAAAGGAGAGATGGCACAAGGATTGGGCCAACTGCAGGTGTCCTGATGAGAGCTGCAGACGCACAACCTCCCAGCTCTCACTCTCCTCCCTGCCTCTGGTCTCCACTCAACCTGAACATCTTCACGCCAACTGGTCTTGTAGCAACAGCATTCTGCTCTGAAATACTCTCCCCAGGCCACGTCTATCCTAGATAATAAGCCTCTTCTGTATGAGTGATTAAACAAGCAAGGCACTATCAGCAGAAGGAACCAGACAAAGTGGGATTTATGAGCTGAGGAAACATGCAAAGTGGATCATGGGGAACTACGGAAGGATGTCCACTGCACAGCAGCCAGTGTTTCTGCTTTGCCCCAGGCTCGTTATAATGGGAGCCTTCCCTTTGCTAAATAATGGGATTGTTTGGGTTCACCTGCCTACTGAAACATCAGCCTGGCCCTGGTTCTGAATGAGGGGATAATTTGGTCCTCCTTGTTCTATGGCATGGAGAGATGGAGGCCTTCACAGATGTGGGTGTGCTAAGCAGCAAAGTGTGTATGCCAGAGGGGAAACTGAGGCACAGAAAGAGGGAGTGACTTGCCCAGGTCACACAGGAAAGAATTCTATCCAGTGCTAACTACTAGATAACCAGAAGAGAACCCTGGAGTCGTGGCTTCCTGTTCCGTAGCCCTCTGCATCCCAGGTCTCTCTGTGCTTACAAATGAGCCTTGAGATGTTTCTGAGCCACAAAGCAGGGGAGGGGATTACTCATAGACTCATAGACTTTAAGGTCAGAAGGGACCATTATGATCATCTAGTCTGACCTCCCGCATGATGCTGGCCACAAAAGCCGACCCACCCACTCCTGGAATAATTCTTTCCCTTGACTCAGCTGTTGAAGTCCCCAAATCATGATTTAAAGACTTCAAGTTGCAGAGAATCCTCCAGCAAGCGACCCCTGCCCCATGCTGCAGTGGAAGGCGAAAAACCTCCAGGGCCTCTGCCAATCTACCCTGGAGGAAAATTCCTTCCCGACCCCAAATATGGCGATCAGCTGAACCCCGAGCATGCGGGCAAGACTCTCCAGCCAGACACTCAGGAAAAAGACTTTTAATATCCCATCATTGACCCTTGGTACTAATTACCAGTGATGGCACATTATTGACCTATTGACTAAGATCACGTTATCCCATCAAACCATCCCCTCCATAAACTTATCAAGCTTAATCTTAAAGCCAGAGAGGTCTTTCGCCCCCACTGTTTCCCTCGGAAGGCTGTTCCAGAACTTCACTCCTCTGATGGTTAGAAACCTTCGTCTAATTTCAAGCCTAAACTTCCCGACGGCCAATTTATATCCATTTGTTCTCGTGTCCACATTAGTACTGAGCTGAAATAATTCCTCTCCCTCCTTGGTATTTATCCCTCTGATATATTTAAAGAGAGCAATCATATCTCCCCTCAGCCTTCTTTAGCATCTAAATCACAGGAGCATGAGAAGCCAGCAGTCCTGCTCACCAGTCCCCGCCCCAGTAAACTGGGCATTTTTTCTTTCCTAATACATACAGTTTGGCCTGAATGCACCAGTCTGCAGCTCTCCAAACCAAGGCTGCTCCCTCAGGGGGAAATACCTCTCACCTGCTGAGGGCACAGTCTGTGAGTGTTTAAAGGCTCACCTTCTACGCAGAATCCAGGCCTGCCCCACAGGCTGGGGGGAGCAATGCGAAAGGCCGAGGAGCAGCAAGGGGAAGTGTGTGGGGGGGAATCAGCCAGGGCCTTAAATCTGAGTAGGCCAAAGGAGGAGTTGTTGTCATAGACACCACCAGTGCCTCACTCAGTGCATGGCATTGCGGGGAGGCCTGGGGCATAGCCTAGTACCCAGCTCTCTCTGCTCTGGAGCTCGCCTCTCCATGTCGAGACCAACAAATTATTGGGCTGCCGACAGGCCGGGCATCTCTTGAGACATGGAGTCCTTCGGTCAGTGCCCCTCAAAAATCCAGCCCAGCCCTAGGGCTGCTGCTAGGCCTCTGACATGGCCCTGGGCGAGCATTTGTGTCTGTTGGTGTCCTGCATCTCCCGGTTCTGAGAAGTCTCAGACGTGGCTTCATCTTTCCCTTTCCTGGTGCGTCTGAGGGAGAATTGCTGTAGTGAAGCAGATCTCCAGGGGAGATCTCAGGCCTGAAGCTGAGCTGAGGCTGGTCATAATGAGCCGTGGAGGCTGGGCCACTGACAGGTAAGTGACCTGTATTGATTCCGAAATTTAATCACAGGGAGGCCCAGCTAATTATCCCCAATCACTGGGCTAGTTGTGTCAGAGCACAGTAGTGGCCTTGAAGCCACAGACATTCTGTGACTTTCTATCCAGCCCTAACTGGCACCGCGAGGTGATTGGTTATTAAAGAGATCTAGCCTCTCTATTATCCTGAAAGAGGTTCTGCAGATTTAAATAGAAAGATATCAAAATAAAAGATAATTGTTGAGAAAGATGAATATGGGGGGTGGGGGAGGGGAAACATCAGCATGGAGGAACTCTTGTCTAATTTCCCCACCCACACAGAGCACAGTGATATTAGTGCCTTTAACACAAGCAGATAAAAGCTTTCATGGCATTATTACAAGCTCCCCTTTAATAAGCAGAGGCATCTGGACAGCAGATGTGCCCCATGAGACCCCTCCAGTGATTCCCTGGGGACTCGGTTAATCCGACGGCAATGGCATGGAGCAGTGTTCTTTCCATGTGGTAGGAGCCAGGCTTAGGGCTCAAGGAACACCAAGGTGCAGTTGCAAGCTCCCAGCTCCGGATGGGGCAATTCAGTGATGCAAGTTCTTCCCTTGTTTGACCCTGTCACAGGGTGGCTTGCCCCATGGACTGGAGAGCCTAGGGCTAAGCCAGCCCTGATTACAGGATGAGTCAACATCTGGGTTGAATCAGGTGCTCACCCAATAAAAAGAGCAGGAAATGCCACTGAAGGGGGGAAGTTTAGCAGATTAGTTATGCCTAGAACTACTGCAGGGAGTAAAAAGTTGGCTCCTGAGTCAGTAGGGGGAAAACAGGAGAAAGTTCTCTAGGTGGGGAGATCTAGGAGAGACTCTAAAGGACACCTGGAGTGTGAGTTTGTGTTATTTTGGATTAATCACGAGAGATACCCTGAACTGCTTGAGGGCTAGTATGTACTGGAGGACTCAACAAATTGGACCCCCAAGAGGGGATTTGCATGAACTGCCATTTGAATTGAATGAGTTCTTGAAAGGGTCCTGAAGAGGGAGGAATCAGGGCAGTGCTGAGGTACCGCTGGCCATCAGAGGGTGCTTGCAGGGGGGACGGTGGCTACATGATATTACAGACCTTGTGGGAGACATAATCCTCTAAACCCTTGGGGACTTTAGTCATGTCCCCAGGTGCATATGAGCTCCCAGGGCCGGCTCCAGGCACCAGCTTAACAAGCAGGTGCTTGGGGCGGCCACTCGGGAGAGGGGCGGCACGTCCAGGTATTCGGCGGAGGGTCCCTCACTCCCGCCGAATTGCCGCCGCAGATCGCGGCTTTTTTTTTTGGCTGCCTGGGGCAGCAAAAACCCTGGAGCCGGCGCTGTGAGCTCCCCACGCACATGCAGCAGGAGAAGTGGTGATCAACAGAGCCTGCAAATCTGTGGCTATCTGCAGCTGTGGATGTGGTTGTATTGTTTACCATCTTTACAAATCAGATATGGCTCCAAGTGTTTGTAACTGGGCAGGGCTCTAACAGTGAGATATATCCCCACCAGTACTCTATATAAAAGGTGGAGTGTGTGTAACACCGACAGACCCCAGTCAGCGGTGGCTGGGATTGAACCTGGGACTTCTTGGAGCTAAATGCATGAGGCTCTACTGCATGAGCTAAAAGCCATATGGCTCTGAGCTAAGGCTATAAAGTAAACTCATTAATCTCTCTCTAAGGGTACGTCTATACTACCCGCCGGATCGGCGGGTAGTGTTCGATGTATTGGGGGTCGATTTATCGCGTCTCGTCTGGACGCAATAAATCGATCCCCGAATCGACGCCCGTACTCCACCTTGGCAGGAGGAGTAAGCGTAGTCGACGAGGGAGCCGCAGCAGTCGACTCGCCACCGTGAGGGCAGCCAGGTAAGTCAAACTAAGATACTTTGACGTAGCTGAAGTTCCGTATCTTAGTTCAAACCCCCCTGCTAGTGTAGCCCAGGCCTAAGTGGTCTCTGTGCCACTTGATGGGACAGAACACCACACCCAGGTGGTGTGGGGGTTACATGTGGAGTGTAGGTTGGATACAAGTTAATTATTGTGGATCGGATGTAGATCTAAACTTTTATATCCATGCAGGGCTCTAGTGATCAGGATTTGGAAACCCGTGAGATGATGCTAGTTGGGCCTCTCCCAGGGAGCATACCTAAAGGCCTCAAGGAGCTGAGGGACCATCTGTAAATTCCTGAATACCTGTTTCTGAGAACCCAGCGTTCTCACTTCCAAAATCAGACAGAGGTTTCTTGTGATCCAAATTCTCTGAGAGCACAAAGAATCATGGAATCAGGATTGCATAAGAAACCACGGATTGTCTTGGTGGCGTAGGTGGAAAGAAATTGAGAACCGAGATGTCTCTCTTCTAACACAGTGCTTCTCAACATCTTTCCATGCAGTACAGGAAAACCACTGCCGTTCCTTACTGCAACCTCCACGCCACCATCCTTTGCAACTGGGGTTGTGTCAGGAAACCATTGTTGTTGCCCCCTCTTATAGTTACAGTTCTGATGATGCCATCTCTCCCTGTTGTCCCTGTGTTTGTGACTCTGATGTTTCGGGTGGGTGGGGAATGTACGTACCCTTTTAGGTTCTGCCCTGGTTGTAAAGTTGCCTTGAGGGGTTTCTGAGCTGCGTAGGCTCTGAGTAGCTGGATATTTAAGGCTCTCTTTCCTTTGTGAGGTTGGAGTCTCCTCTCTATCAGATTGAAGGGGGTGTGACGGGTTGAATCACAGAAACCCCCTTGGGAACTGCCAAGTGATGTGCCAAGACTACTTCTGCCCCTGCTTTCCCTGCCAGCTTGGGACCCCAGCACCCTGTCTTGCTGAGCCAGACAAGCCCGTCTGCTCCAACCCAGACCCAGGGTCTGAATTACTTGCCCCACAGCTGCAGACTTAACTGAAAGCTTACAGAAGTGTTCTTGTCTTTAACACTCAGATGCCTAACTCCCAGTGGGGTCTAAAACCCAAATAAATCCGTTTTACCCTGTATAAAACTTATACAAGGTAAACTCATAAATTGTTTGCCCTCTATAACACTGATAGAGATATGCACAGCTGTTTGCCCCCCCCCCCAGGTATTAATACATACTCTGGGTTAATTAATAAGTAAAAAGTGATTTTATTAAATACAGAAAGTAGGATTTAAGTGGTTCCAAGTAGTAACAGACAGAACAAAGTGAATTACCAAGCAAAATAAAATAAAACACCCAAATCTAAGCCTAATACAGTAATACAATTGAGTACAGATAAAATCTCACCCTGAGAGATGTTTCAATACATTTCTTTCACAGACTGGAGCCTTCCTAGTCTGGGCACAGTCCTTTTCCCTGGTACAGCCCTTGTTCCAGCTCAGGTGGTAGCTAGGGGATTCCTCATGATGGCTGCCTCTTTTCTCTGTTCCACCCATTTATATATCTTTTGCATAAGGCGGGAATCCTTTGTCCCTCTGGGTCCCGTTCCCCCCCCATGGAAAAGCACTAGGTTAAAGATGGATTCCAGTTCAGGTGACATGATCACATGTCACTGTAAGACTTCATTACCCACTTGCCAGCACACACCTATACAGGAAGACTTACAGGTAAAACAGAGCCATCTGCAATTAATTGTCCTGGTTAATGGGAGTCATCAAGATTCCAAACCACCATTAATGGCCCACCATTTGCATAATTACAATAGGCCCTCAGTTATATTTCATATTTCTAGGTTCAGATACAAGAGTGGTACATTTATACAAATAGGATGATCACACTCAGTAGATTATAAGCTTTGTAATGATACCTTACAAGAGACCTTTTGCATGAAGCATATTCCAATTACATTAGCATATTTTCATAAAATCATATAGAATGCAACGTCACAGGGGGTGGCCCAGCTTGTCTCATTCTCCCCTTCTGCTTCAGCACTTTGATCACCTGCCATGCTTCCTGCTGCTGTCATGGAACCTTGATCAGCTCAGCACCTGTCTCTAAATGTTGAGTTTCATCTCCTCCAAACATGGCGGCTCGCTCAGTGCCACCTCACCGGGGCCTTTCATCTGCTGCTGCTTTCCCTCATCAGTGACACAGCTAACAGCTCTGCTTCCGCATGCCTTGATTCTCAAGCCCTAATAAGCTGGGTTTCTTCCACTGTAATTGTAAACTGGGAATCATCATTGAGCAGGTGTGTTTCTAAGGTGGTCCCACAGGGATTTGTTTGTCTATAAGCGGCAATAAAACATCCATAGCTGGCCTGCATCAGCTGACTTGGGTTCAGGCTGCAAGGCTATTAAACTGCAGTGTAGACATGTGGGCTTGGGCTGGCACCTGGGCTCTGGGACCCTCCCCCTCACAGAGTCCCAAAGCCTGGGCTCCAGCCTGAGCCTGAATGTCTATGCTGCAATTTTATACCCCACCCTCAAGCCTGGCAAGCCTGATCAGCTGACATGGGCCAGCCATGGGTGTTTGATTGCAGTGTAGATGTACCCTGGTTGTCCCTATGCTCTTTAACACTTTTATCAATGACATGGAAGAAAACAAAATCATCAAACATAAAGCTTGGAGATGATCCAAAAATTGGGGGAGAGGTAAATAATGAAGAGGACAGGTGACTAATATAAAGTGATCAGGATTCAGGGCCGCCCAGAGGATTCAGGGGGCCTGGGGCAAAGCGGGGGAGCTGCAGTGCTTGTACTCACCCGGCGGCGGTCCAGGTCTTGGGTGGCATTTCGGCAGCGGGGGGCCCTTCAGTCGCTCCGCGTCTTCGGCAGCACTGAAGGGCCCCCCCGCCGCCAAAATGCTGCCGAAGACCCGGACCGCCACCGGGCCAGGGCTTGCGGGGCCCGGGCGGGGCCTGGGGCAAATTGCCCCACTTGCCCCCCCCCCCCCCCTCTGGGCGGCCCTGTCAGGATTGGGGGTTGGACTAGATGACCTCCTGAGGTCCCTTCCAACCCTGAGATTCCTGAGATTCTATGATTGCTTGGTAAATCAGGCACAAGCAAATAATATGCATTTTAATGTGGCTAAATTTTATGTATACTTCTAGTAACAAAGAATGTAATCCCTGCTTATGGGGTGGGGCGCTCTATCCTGGGAAGCAGGATCTCTGAGAAAGATTTGGGGATGGGAGGTGGATAATCAGCTGAACATTAGCTCCCAGAGCAATGGTGTGGCAAAAGGGCTAATGTGATCCTTGGATGCATAAACAGGGGGATTTTGAGTAGGAGTAAAGACAGTACTTAATTTGTAATGAAAGAGGTGCTGGGGCTCAAGCCATTGTTGTTTTTTTTACATTCATAACTGATGCAACAAGCCTAAATGTGCCGGGGCTCAGCCCTGCAAGCCCTGGCACAAATTAAGCACTAAGTAAAGAGGTTAATCTACTTCTGTATCTGCAGTGGTACAAGTGCTGCTGGAATACAGTGTCCAATTCTGTTGTCCACAATTGAAGAAGGATGTTGAAAAATGGGAGAGGGTTCAGGAAAGAGCCAAGAAAATGATAGTGATCGATTGAGCCCCTCAAGGCTATTCAGCTGACCACAGAGAAGGCTAAGGGATGACTTGATTACAGTCTGTACCTACATTGGGAGCAACTGTTTAATAAGGGGCTCTTCAATCTAAAAGAGAAACATATAATATGATCCAGTGGCTGGAAGTAGGAGTTAGACAAATTCAGACTGGAAATAAGGTGTAAATTTTTAACACTAACTAACCACTGGAACAATTTACCAAGGTCTCTGGTGGGTTCTCCGTCACTGACCGCTTTTTTAAATCAGGACTGGATGTTGTTCTAAAACATCTGCTCTAGGAATTATTTTGGGGCAGTTCTCTAGCCTGTGTTCGACAGGTGGTCAGTGGATGATCACCATGCTCCCTTCTGGCCTTGGAATCTGTGAATCTACAAATCTCAGCTTCTGAGGGGCACCCTGCATGATGGAGTAGCCTAGAAAGTGGGAAATGTCTCATCTCTTGCTAGTGTCCAAATTACAGAAGGGGTCCTGAGGGGACTCTGGCTGGTGCTTTCTGTCCCCATGGCCCTGGCCTGGAAGCAGCTGAGCACCTTCCCCTTGCTCTGGCTCACCAGGGGCTGAAGAGCTTCCAGTTGTGCTCAGAGGAGGGAATGCGGAGGGTATGGAGTTCACTGGCTACCAGAGCAGGTGTTCTGAGCCCTGAGGAAACACTGAGCAGTTACTGTACATGTAGGGTGACCAGATGTCCCGACTTTATAGGGACTGTCCTGATTTTTGGGTCTTTTTCTTATATAGGCTCCTATTACCCCCCCACCCCTGTCCTGATTTTTCACATTTGTTGTCTGGTCAACCTATGTGCATGAGCCCAGTGCAACCACTCAGCGCCCCCACCCCCCACCTGGGGGGCTCCTCGCCCCTCTGGCAATAACCCTGTGTCCCCTTAACCTTGCCCTGGAACCCCCTCCCCCCAATGCAGATGTTCCCCCCCTGCCCTACCTTTACGGTCTGTCCCTTGTCTCCAACATACCCTCAAGCCCTCCTACCCTTTTGAGTTTCCCCACTGTAGCATCTGATTGCATTTCTGGGAGGATTTCTGACTCAGCCAAAGCACTCACCAGAATGCTGTATTGAACCTCCCACACTTTAAGGGAACCTTTTTTTTCTTCCTTCCGTCTGTCTAGCAGCAGCAGCATTGTGTCCATGTAGGAGAAATGGATGCAGATGTCAGGTGTGTGTATGTATATATGGGTACCCTTCACTTCACTACCTGGGCAGCACCAAACTGCCCCCTCTTCCCATCACAGGGGGTTCGTGTTTGTTTCTTCCCTGCCCCACCTGACTGATGTGTTGCAAATCAGATTTGCATTTAAGACAATCCTCTTGTGTCCCAGCTAGTATCCTGTTCCCAATCCCCTTTGGCACCCAGGCCCCATTCAGCATAGAGAACCTGTTTGACTCCCCACTCTTTCCCAGCTCTCTAGATCCTTGGCAGGTTAATGAACCCAGGGCCAGCAGCGTCGTCCCCTCACCTTTCCTGTATGCCAGAGGAAAATTAAAAACCAGCCATCTGCCCCAGATACATCTGCCTTCCAGCAGGGCCTGCCCACTTGGGTCAGCTGGGAAATTAGGAAGCCCCCTCTTCCAGAGCTGTAATTGTGGCATCATGCTGTTTAATTGGTATTGCTATAATTCACTACTGGCCATCCTAATTGATGGCACCCGTAAAAGCTGCGCTGACAGCCTGGAACCAGGCAGGTGAGGGGCATTTGGTGCCATGTGGAGGCTCTTACACAAAGTGTTTGCCGCTATAGTCAGTCATCTTGCTTTACACTCCTTCCCCACAGATGCCTTTTGTGATTAACATCATGGGGCGAGATTGGCATGGGGAACCTGTGCTTTGCCAGCTAGTTACCAGATCCTACCAGATCCCAGCCACTGCTTCTCCTCCTCCTGCATCGGTGCCAGGGTGAACTAGACCCATCACAAGTCCCCTCACTACCCCATTCCAGCAGAGAAGGATCAGACCTATCCCCTCCATCTTGCCACCTATTGAGGCTCTCAGGCACAAGCCTGCCCACATCTAAAGGCTCCTCCCTCCAGCCTAAGGGGGAGGAGCTACTGACCCCAGATCTTAAAAGATTTCAGAGGACAACATGAAAAAAACAGGGACGGAAGTGAGGGTCACAGGAATCCAGGAGGGGACACTGAGCAGAGAACCCCGGACAACACCCACTGCTCCTCGAAGGTGTCCAAGAAGCCAGTGTGTGCGGTCCAGAGAACTCTGCCCAGAGACATGACTTTGAGGATCGGAAACAGTGGCAGAACACCTCCCCATCCAGCTTCCTCCTGCAGGTAAGGTGAATGGCCACCTTGGCCAATGCCAGGAGGAGGTTGATGAGGAGGTCTGGTGACTTTGTGGGGACATGGATGGGGTGTGCATAGAGCAGGTGATGTGGGGAAAATTGCAGCCAGAACCTGAGGAGGAGGTTCTGGGGGAGTCAGAAAAGGGGCTGCAACTTGGCGCACTCAAGATAGATGTGTGCCAGGGTCTCACTTTCGCCACAGAAGAGGCAGGTTTCGGAGGAGAGGGTGAACCGTGCTAGGTACGTGCTAGTGCTCGTGGCTCTGTGAAGGAGCCACCAACTAATATCCCCAGCAGCCCATGGGACCAGGGTGGAATACAGAGTGGCCCACCAGAGCTCCTCACCCTCTACAGATGGTAGGAGGTCCTGCCACTTGGTGCTGGGACAGGACACGGGGATGAGAAAGTGAAAGATGTAGAGCATGAGTGTAAACCTCTGTTTCCTAGGTGGAGTTTGGAGGCAGGCTGGCTGCAGGTCATGTTCCCGGCTCAGATTGGGGGGCGCGCAGCTAGGGAGGCTTGCAGGGGAGGGACCCAATGGTGAGGTCTGGAGGGCTAGGGGCGGGCAGGGAGCACTCTCTTGCAGAGCCTGCTCGAGGAAGGCATGAGCGGCAGGCAATAAGGCTGCCCTAACCTCCTGGAGTGTACACCGGGGGATATGAGGAGTGGAGAGTCCCATGTGCCAGCTGAGCACTGGGGGGTCCACCCAGTCCCTCCAGTCATAGTCCAGGAGGCCTCCGATCCTGGTGGAACCAGCCAGGACCAACTTCTAGCACAGTGAGGGGGACTCTGTCACCTGCCCACTGACGGGGGGGTGTAGCAGTGGCTCTGCAAGGAGGTCTTCCCCCTCAGCGGCCACTGCAGACCTGGTCACTGAGACTAGCTTCCACACTCCATATTGGCAGTGCAGACCATCCCGGCTCTGGGGGATTGGCCAAATGCTGGGAAAGGTGGGTGAGGGGGACTCGAGCTATTTTAAGGCTGCAGGAGAATATTTTTATCACCCATGAAATGTCTCAGAATCTCTGAAACCTCCAGCACCAGAGGCTCAGGGATTGCCTATGCCTGGCAGCAGATACCAAAGACCGTCCTAGCTTCATTCTTATTCACCTTAGAAAGACTTTCTTCCCTGGACTTATAAGAAAGGCTTTCTCTTTTCTAATAGAATATCCCATCTCCCCACCCCACCCCCACAGCCAGCCCAGTCCTGCCCACCCTACAGAGCCCTGAATATGGGACAAGGACCCCCAGCAGGAGGAGGAATGCGAGGAGGGGAAGGGGAGCTGGATCAGTTGTGGGGTGTGATTTGTCTCTATAGCATCAGGGCTGTCTCCTGCATTCCCAGGTTCAAGTCAGTATTTCTGACGTAACTAAGTGACAACATGGCTACCAGGAGAGCTGCAGGCATGTGTGAATAGAGGGAGGGTTGGGTCCATTTCACACTGGTGAAATTTCTGGGGATGATAGCTCTGGGGCATGAAGACTTCTATGGGTCTAGCCCGAGCAACAACAAATAGATTCCCCCACACACTGCCCCTACCAGTCTGCCGCAGCCTTGCCCTAGAGCAGTGGTTCCCAAACTGGGGTTCGTGAACCCCTGGGGGTTCGCAAAATGTTACAGGGGGTTCTCGAGAAAAAATTCCCTAATGGCAGCCAGAGCTGTCCCTAGGAACTCTGGGCAGCATGGGGCCAACAGCCCGGAGCCCCTGGACTTCCAAGAGCTAAGCAGATCAAAGCAACCATATCTATCACACTGAGGAGATTTAAACTTCAAGACTCCTAAGAAATGGAAAGGGAGGTGGATATTTTTTGCTGTTTTTTAAATTAAATAGGCAGCTAGTATTGTTTTTAAAATTATTATGAAGAACAAATTTAAGCTTTGTTGTAACGTGTGTTGTTTGCCTGGACTGCTCTAGACCTGAATGCTTGTGTACGAGGAACTCTTTGAGTTGGCTTCTTAAATACCTTCATGCTGTTTCACATCTGATACTCCTTGATGAAACATAGGCAGGGCCGGCGCTTCCATTAGGCGACCTAGGCGGTCGCCTAGGGCGCTGCTATTTTGGGGGCGCCTGCGCCCCCGCCGCCCGTAGAAATTTGGGGGCGGGACCTTCCGCCGCCGCTGTTGGGGGCGGGATTTCGGGGGCGGGACCTGCCGCCGCCTAGGGCGCCGGCAAAGCTGGCGCCGCTACTGAACATAGGAGCCTTGTCTTATAACAGGCTTATTCAAAGTGATACAAGCTACGAAAGTGAGATCTTGGAAGAGTGTTGCTGTTTTCATAATGTAATAAAAATACTGTAATGATAAATAATAATAAATAGTGTGTAATAAGCATGTAATAAAACAAATTTTATATTTCCAAGATCACTGCTTTTATAATTTATATTCAGGTAAAGGAGAAAATCCCTGGAAATAGTCATTTTTAGGAGGGGGTTCGCAAGACTTGACATTTTAGTGAAAGGGGTTCAAGTCGTTAAAGTTTGGGAACCACTGCCCTAGAGGGACCCTGTCTAAGGGGAAGAGGGCAGCTCAGTCTCCATGGCCCACTCAGTCCTCTGCCTCTCTGCTAAAGCTGCCAGTGTGGGGGCCATTAATGCTGTTTGGGGAGGTGGTTACCTGATCTTCAAAACTCATGTCACACAGGGGCTATTCTGAACAGCCATCAGCTGTGGAAGACTAAAGGGTAGCCACTGAGCCAGAGCCCTGAAGTTAAACTGATGGCCTAGAGGTGAGGCTCTGTATCTCAAGATCATGAGCTAGCCAGCCCTCCGTCCAACTCTGCAATGAGATGGAAATGATGGGGTATGGAGAATAAATGTGAGGCTCATTGTGAAAGCACAATGAGTTGATTTACAATGGGAGTGGGGCAGGATGTGAAAGGAGGCAATGAGAAAGTGGAGAATGGGGGGCAGTGGATACTGGGGCCGCTAAGAGTATAGGAGGGGCAGCAGAAACTGGAACATGAGGAGGGAATGGAGGGGGGCCATTGGGTCACCTTAAGGATCCTTGCAGGTTGGCTTCCCAGTCACTGCTCCAGGAGCCCCATTGAGATGAACAGCATAGGTGGCCCTTGCAATATTTCATGTGGCCCCTGCTCTCTGCAGCAATCAGATCGCCCTGGGCATGACAAACATTTAATTACCGATGCTGCTTCCCCCTCATGAAATTATTGAGGGTGAGTCGATATTTAATGGGGACTGGGGCAATACGTATGCCGTGACAGATGGCCAGGTATTAATTATGGTGCAGTGGTAACGCAGCCACATGGCACTCCCTGCTGGGGCAAGTGGCCCATCAGTTCTGGGAGGGAGGAGAAGCAAATAGCTGATTTATTTAATGAATTGCATTTACTCCAGACAAGCCTGTGTAATTCACCAGAATATGTTGCACTGAGCAATGGTAAAGTGAAAGCAACTGCTCAATCAGCATCTATGTCCTTTCTCACCTCCCTGTAACCCCCTCACCTCAGTTCTGATTCACTGCCCCTCTCCTCCATTCAGCAAGAATCCTTCCCTTTCCCAGGTTCATGGCTTTGACGATGGAGTTCTCCGTGCTCCCACCTCAGCCATCCTGCAGTTCAAACCCATGTCATGATGGAAAGTCTCCTTTAGCTCAAGCAATAGGGCCCTGTACCATGGGAGCAGAGGTCTAAACTTGCTTTGTGGCACCTGTGTGTTTGGGCTTCTTTTGCTCCATACCAGGCAGGAATAAAGTGTAACTGAAGGCAGCACGGGGTGTGTGGCTTCACATTGAACTATTGGAGATTTTCTATTTACAATATATTATTATTGTTAATTTGTATTACTGAAGTCCCTAGGAGCCTAGTTATGGTCCCAGCAGTTGAAGCTGTTCCAATTCTATCCAGTAGAGGGCAATGCTGCACATATACTCACTGGCTCATTACAGTATTGTCATTCCTATTGTTCAGATGGGAAGACTGAGGCACAGAGAGACATGAAGTGCCTGAGGTCCTGGCAATTCAGCCAGAGGTCCTGGCTCCCACTCCTGCTCTGACTTACCCTCTTGTGCTCCTGAACTGTCAGGTTTTCCCCTATCTCATTGCACATGAGGTTACCCTGATGGGTAGGTACTTGGATCCTTTCCTGTAGAGTTTTAAGAAATAAACTGTCTGAGGCATTCCCAACTCCCCTTTCCCCACTCCTGTCCCAGAGATGCTGTTACCATCTCACTGGAGGTGTGTGTACCAGATATTCTGCCTACCTTTAAACAATTGGGGACTCCCTAATCTGTGCCTCATTGGCACCAAAGACGGTAATGTCTGTTATGGGATTGGCGGTGAAGAATGCACTGGAATGGGGATCTTTAATGTGCATCCTGTTCAGACCAAGGAGCGGGATGGCTCCAGTGGAGCTCTTACTGGAAATTGAATGGTGGCCTAGTTAGGAGACTAGTTCTAGCAGGGGAAGGTTATTGGGGCGGTGGGACCCAGTGGGCTCTGTGAATTCAGACTATAGGTGTGACCAGCTGCAATGGCTCCAGAGGAACTTGCATTTCACCCCATTTGGATCTGACTTACAGCCTCAGTGACTAGGGCTGTTTTACAACACATGGCTGGCTGGTGTTGTCAGATGTTTGGCTGCGTGTGTGGGGTGTTTTTTTTTGTATGCTGCCCCAGCTCTGCGCAGATAGCGGAGACAGCAGACTTTGATTGAACTGCCCAATAAATTCACAGACTTGGTTTTCAGCGAAGGAACTTGTTTAGGGTTATTGCTGACGAAGCATGGTGCTGCTCAATGGTTACAGGTGCACTATCACATGGATGCTTGTGACAATGGACTGGCTCAGTTAGTAGTGGGACTTTCCACTATCCCCTCGGCCAGACCCCAACACCCGCTCAGAGATACCTTTTTATACCCCAATATAAACAAGTTATGTATTGCCCCTCTGACGTGGTTAGGTGCCACCCATTACCGTGTACCTGTTAGTTCGATTGAAATATCTTTATTCATCATCCTGACCTTATCTTTAAGATGGGTCAGCATGTTCCTCTGATCTATGGGGAGCGTACTTGTACCATTCTTGGTGTTGGAATGTTCTGGTACTGGCCTTTTGGAATGTTTGCGTGAGTGTTTTGTACCTAGCAATTCATAGGAATGAGTGTTTCAGCAATATTAGTCCTGTTTTTGCCCGGGCTAATTACAGATTTATTATAGATTTAATTACAGAATAATATTACAGATTTTGTGAGTAGGCCCTGCCTCTCGCTCACAACCTGACTTTGCTTTATATCAGCAAAGTTTTGACAACTACTTTAGACCAGGCCTTGGGCCTCATACCAGGCCTCTAATACAAGGCCTTATGTTTCGGGCTCTCTTTTTACTACAGCTGGTGCTGTGCAGAGCTAACCATCTCCTCCAAGAGACACATTGGAAATTGTGTGGCATTGGGGTGCTTAGTAGCTTTTACTAAAATTGTGTTGATTTACAAGGATAAAGGGAATTAGAGGAACTTGACTTCTATGCTAATGGCTTTGGTTGAATCTCTGCTCTGTGATCGCCTTAGAACTCTCAAACGCAGCAGGATTAGGCCAAGGTTGGATTGGAGACAGTTTAGGAACATTGTATGGGTGCTGCAGGAAGAAATGTTGGTGACTCAGTAGGAGGTGCTCTCCTCTCTGACTTACCTCAGTGCCCCCTCCCCCACAACATTGTGATCACTAAGGATATGTCTTTGCTGTGTGGCAGCGAGTCTCAGAGCCCAAGTCTACAGACTCAAGCTCGCAGGGCCTGTGCTAAAAGCAGCTATGTAGATGTTGTGGCTTGGGCTGGAGCTCAGGCTCTGAAACACACTCCCCTCCCTGGGCTTCAGAGCCCAAGCTCCAGTCTCAGTGTCTACCCAGCTGTTTTTAGCGCCGTAGCACGAGCCAGTCTGCAGACCTGGGCTTTGAGATTTGCTGCTGGGGGGTTTAAAATGCAGCATAGACATACCCCTTAGATCCTGTGGAATCTCTCCATAATGTTAAAGGGGAGTTCACCTGGCCAGATTCCAACTCATTCTACCTGCCTTAAATCCCTGCTCTGGTTTCATTCAAGTGCTCTCTTCTCCACATCCTGTCCCAAACTGCTGTGTAGTGTTACTGTGCACTGTTGAGCAGCTGCTGCATCCCTCACCAGGGGGTGCTATATTTCAGAAGTGGGTGAAGCAATCCCTATATTTTGATGTATCCGTTACCTGCTCCCCTAGGGAGGTTGTAAGTTTGTATTTCAAGGATTTTAGATCCTCACAGGAAAGCTACCTGAAAGCACTAAGAATTATTATTGTGATTTAAGCCACTGAAAGTAGTTCACTCCATCCCATCCCGATTCCCATCCCAGCTTCCCTTGGTGTGGTAAACTGCAGCCTCTTTCCAACCGTGGAGACCCTAGGGGAGTTTCAGCTGAAAGGAACATAATTTGGGTGGGGGAAGAGTTATGTGGCGCCTCAGTTGAGGGATTTGATCGCATCACATTTACAGGATTTCAGCACCCCACCATGTGATCCTGCAAATTTGCAAATCCCGTTACTTATTTACAGGCTTTGGAGCCTGGTTTTTAATATGCTAAAGACCCCAGCGGCATCACAGCCTGCTCCACTTTGCAAACATAGGCATAATAGGGCCCTTGGGCCTGTTGTTTGTTTCTGTTTGTTATGAGGTTTTCCCCTTCACTTCATGCCCTGAGATCACATTCATGTGGGAAGCGAAAAACCAGCTGCAATCTGTATTCTCAGATACCAGGCGAGGGGTGGTACTTTTATGTAGGATACTATAATCCCCTGCCCTGGATTCACAGGGCTGGGGTAACATCCCCTTTGGAGATGCCATTGTTTACTTTCTGGGAGGAGATGCTGCAGATTACAGCTACATCAGCTATATTTCTCTCCCTGGGGATGCTGGATGTTAGCTCTGTAGGCACCTCATGCTGCTCTTGGGGTTGCTGTTGGCTTTTTAAGATGCTGGTGGCAGGTACTGCTGGCTAGATGGCCCCAGAATTTGAAGGCCTGTCTTTAGCCATAACATGGGTGCAGTATGGGTAGCAAGCCTGCCCTCCACACCATCCTATCCATGCACCTCAAACCTGCCTTGCATGCCTCTTTGTTGCAATTGTTAACAGGGGGACATAGAATTTTGTTGGCGGCTTTTTTTGTGATGTAGGCACCTGTCCCACTTGGAGCTGGACTGAGACGCATCCAACTTGTTTCACAGAAGGCCCCTGACCAGGCATTGGGTAGGAATGGCTTTCAGTCGCTATTGATGTGGTCTGGATTTGAACAGGTGATTAAATGAAATCCTCTGTGTCCCAAAGGACTTTTCTACATGTTTTTTGTAGTGCTGTATCAGTATATAAACTAATAGTTAAGGTGGTACAACCCCCGATGGATGCAATTATACCCGTATCAAGGTGTTTATACCCCTAGCCCCTATACTTAGGGGAATAGGCTGTACTAATATAAGCACCTTTACACTCTAGGGGCTGTACCACTTTCACTAGATCAGTGTACTGGTTTATAGGGGTGTAGAAGCTGTGTAGACCAGCTTTTATTCACCCAGACTCCAGTGAAGCCCAGGAGCTCTTGGATAAGCTCCCCAGGACCTGGCTGTCAAGTCGCTCTTCCTCCTGAATCCTCATCTCTCTTTCTCTTTTGTATGCTGTCAGGAAAGACCAACTGAAACCTCTTTCCGTTCCTGTTGTGGGGAGCACTGGCAGCTGATGCAGGCAGATAGAATTATCTGTATCCACATGCTGTGCTCTTTATACTGCAATCCCAGAGCCCAACTCCCATCCCCTCCGCTGCCTGTTCTTAAGCTTTTCTATTTACAGTAACAAGTATAAAATATTTACACAAGCTATAAAGGGATTTCCAGCCCCTGTTGGAGCGCTGATATTAAATAATAGTGTATAATAAAGCAATAACAGGTGCATTAACCATTTGGACTGTGGCCCATCTCTACCCAAGCTTTTCTGCATTGGGATTAATAAGATAGGCATTTTTGAGTTTCTGAGGTCTGGAATTCTGGGGATGAAACAAGCCCAGTTTTCCTATTTTTGACAATTTCCATATATCGATTCCTTGGGGTTTTCACATCCCCAGTTCCTCTTGATTTCAGTGAAAATGGGCCAGAAACAGAACCCAAGGCTCAAACTCCCACAACTTCTGGAACATTGGGGCACTCTGAATTTTAGTCTGAACCTGGCCACTCGGGCCCACCTGTGATTTTCTGCCCTCCCTTCATGGAAACCTGTCCCAAAGGGAGCCCAGATTCAGGCACCCAGCCTCATAAGCTTCAGAGAAGTTGACTAATGTGGGCCAAACTCTGGAGGGAACGTGATGATTTCAGATATAGGGGAGGCCCAAAGCCACGCAATTGGGTTGGCACTCTGAATAGTCTCCGATTACGGGTCCAATCTAGGAGACGGTACTCTGCAGTGACATTCAGTTTTCCATTCTCATTCGTTCCCTCCCATCACGTCTAGGTTGTTCTGCCCACTCTGGCTATCTGCAAAATATGGATCTGACTCTGGAGTTCAGATTCCTTTAGAAGTCCAGAGTGCTGGGGCTGGGGCTTTTAGCTGAATTTTGGGGACTAGCCAAACTCAAGATTTTGGCTGCTGACCCCATGATGAACTTAAACTACCAAAATGTTCTCCTGAGACCGCCCAACCAGCCAGCCCCCACTGCAGCCTTTGTTACTACCTCCATATTCTGCACATGATTCTTTTAGATGCAGCCTGACAACTGAATTAATGCCTTAATGTTCCTCCCATCAAGAGCTTAATTTCCATCTGGTCTCCCTAGCGTGCAGAGCTCCTGATGGGGAATATTCAGACTCTAAAAGATTCTGCTCTGGAGAAGTGACTTGTTTGGGGATTTTTGCTGATTGGGCTCAGTGTGCAGCCAGAGCATTCCTTTCCTTATTAATATGGAGATCTAGGGCGAGTGACAGAAGTTGCAGTCATTTGTTTGAATACAACGCACATGTTCACTCTAGTACTAGCAACTCTTGTTTGTTTTTCATGAACATTTGTATAAGGGAAGTCTTGTTGCACAAATACTCATATGAATACATATTTGCACGAGTATTCATGCTGCAAGTGTTTGTGTGGCCATCTTGAAAACTCTACATGAAATCATCCTGTCAGGGAGCAGAAATTATGTGCTATGACACAGGTGAGTGCCACCATTAGCAGGTGCAGGGCCTGCTGGGAAAGGGCTAAGTGGGTACTGGTAAGTGCTGACTCGCTGAGGCAAATGACTGGTTACTGCACCTGAATGTCAAGGAGGTGGGAGGAGGCCCCTATGGAGAGAGGATCTAGAGTGTGGACTGAGCATTCCTGAGGAAGGAGCCTCACTTTCACCTGAAAAGATTGTAGGGAAATAGCGACCATCTTGCTGAGGGCAGTCTGTGCCATGGGAGATGGTGGCAATTTTGGATAAGGGCAAAACTTTGTGAGTCTGAAAACAGAAATCAGAAAAATCACGTGAACCTTTTTTAAAAATAATAATAATAATAAATAAATATTGCAAGACTTCCAAAATCTCAGTCGTTAGCAGTAGTGCCGCTGTCAGCACAAGCGGTCTCAGTTTCTTCCACATCAGTTGTAATATTCTTATGAAACGCCCAAAGGGTGAATTGTGCAAGGAAGGCGATTTAATAGGTTTACAATGTCATGTGCCTTTACTTATGCTGATCACTTTACTTGTATATTACACTCCTTTCCTTCACCCTTCATCTGACTGTCTTTCTAGCTTGGATGGTCTTTGAGGAAGGGACTGTGTTTCCACCTGTCTGGGAAGTGCCCATCACACTGTTAATCCTACCACATTCAAAATAATATTAAAAGTTAAACATAACCACAAGGCCTTCCTTGCTTTTAAGGTACTGGCCTGGGATTCAGGTGATGTGCATTCAATTCCTGGCTGTCACACATTCCCTGTCTGACAAAATCACTGAAACTCTCTCTGCCTCGGTTTTTGTTACTATCTTGTCTAGCTAGTTTGTAAGCTCTTCAGAGCAGGCCTGTTTCTTTGTGTATGTACAGCACCTAGCACAATGGGGCCCTGATTTGAGTTGGGGTAGGTAGGTGCTACCGTAATACAAATAATGGTAAAAGTCAGCCCTGCAGCTAAGCAGATGCAGCTCCACTGACCTCCGTGAATTTGACCTGTTGTGCCTATAGCCATGTGAACCTTGCTGATTCACTTTCACTAAGATATTGTTAAATAAAAAAACAACCTTAAAGCTTTAATTACAGGATATGGACCCCATTTAATATTTAGATAGAAAAGAAATATTTGAAAATCTAGGACTCAGTGGTTAGGCACTGTGGTCAGGGACTACTTTTTAAAAAATAATAGCAAGTGTAAGTGGGCTTTGTATGAGGCTTGCCAAGGCTCTCTCTCTAACTGAGATCATAACAAACACTCCGCCTCTGCCAGAACCAGAAATTGCAAGAAATATGTCTCTGCCAATAGCCTTGTTAGTCTCAACAAGTTGCATCAGCTCTGGCTTCCAGCAGATAATTCATAATGTTCTCATCCAGAAGTCCTGATAGCCAGACTCTTGCTCTAACCATTACAGCTACTGCCTCCCCTGTTCCAAGGGCAGCTATAACCTCTGTGATAGGTCCTTCTCCCCTTCCCCTTTCTCTGGGGGTGTGTGAATTGGAGGGGGGCAGCCAGGGTAGGTTGTATCCAAGGCTGGGTGGACATATTACCAGGTGTCTGCCACATGGGTAGGAAATCACATTGCTAGTAGTATTCTTCTATAACATTAGAGTAATATCAAGAAGGGCAGTTTCTTCATTGGAGTCAATACAGGTAAATGGTCTGGACTTCTGCTGTAAATTGTTGCCTTGACTGCATTTCCTTTTTGTCCTTTCAGATTCATGAAGATCTATGATGCCCAGCAGCCTATGTGAAATGGTAGAGGGAGGTTTAACAAGGCCCCCTGCCTATCTCCAAATCCCTGAAATATCCAGTAGATGCACTTTTACCTCCTGTAACATAAAGACTCCACCAGACAGGTAAGCTGTGCTGGGAACTGGCTTCTGGGTAAAAACGCAAGCCACTGCATTGTGGGATAGTATTGAGGGGACTAATGCTCCAGTGCATGCGTCCATCAGATGCATCATGTTGGGAAGAAACCACTGTAGATGGCACCAGTTCAGTCAGGCCTGAGCTCAAGACCTTGTCCTGGGTATTACAACCAATCATTATGACCAATGCATGCAGAACATCTGGATGGCTGTGAAACATAGTACAGATATTGCATGGTGAAGGTGCCCATCCAGTGGTTTGTAAGTACAGACATGGTCTTCATCTCTGCCTCCCTCTTGCACCCTTGCACCTTCTGATTGTCTCCACTTGCTAACTGGATTTAATTGTTATTGGCTGGTCTAATTATTTCTACTTGTCAGCTGTTTGGTACAAAATCACCTCTGTGTCAAGGCTGCTGCTCCCACCTGCCTATTGAATAGAAAGCAGTAGCCCCATTAAACCACTGACCTTTAGCCCTATTCAAGTACCTATTGCCTCTTGTCTGACAAGCAGCTGGGTATGCCTCAGGCAGGTGGTTAATCACAGCCCTTCAACTCTGCCTGGACCCAATGCCCTAGTCTCTGTTACCCAGAAATCCATAGGGCTGCTACTGCTGTGCAGTGGGAGGCAAGCAGGCAATGTGATGCAACAAAAATCCAAATCTTCACCCTCATCCCCTTTTAGCACGGCTGTCCCACTGCAACCCCAGTGTGAGATTTTAAAAGTGCCTTCAGCTGATTAAATGGTGACGATGTTCTCCAAGTCCAGGAGGGCCGCTTTGTTACATTTACTGTGGAATTATGCAGCTGTCACAGCAATTGGCTTTGTAATCTGTAACCGATATCTGAGCCCAGTACTGCAGTGAGAGAGAGAGAGAGAGAGTGTCCCCAAGCAGCCCCTAGCTGGAGATGAAGGGGATGTGTCTAAAGCCCCAGTGAGGCCTATGTCAGTGCCTCATTTGCATACAACTTACTATTGCTACTATGTGATGGTTATTTCCCCAAGCTGGGAAGTGCATTTGGCCCCCGGAATGAGCTCCTTACAGCAATTTCAGACGAGCAATCTGTAATATCGGAGCTGATTGAAGCAATTTGCAATCCATTAGCAGGGAGCATCCTCAAATGAGACGTTTTACATGTCACTCAGCCCTCGTGTGAGGGGGCCTGTTTTTTTCCCTGTTTTTAATCTGGAATTGATAGCACTACTTAAAATGCCAATGGGGAGATGGAGCAGCTCTCCTCAAAGCAGGAGTGGAGGGTGTACATCTGAAAAAGGGGTGGCATGAATGGGAACCTGCACCCTAGAAAGATGGCATGAGGGGCTAAATAATATGCACTGCAAAGCAGAGACATGGGGAGAGGAGCTTCCCAAAATGGGGCATGGATAGGTACAAAATTCACCCCCTCCCAAAATGGTGATAGTAGGGGCTACAGAGTGTGTATCTCAAAAAAACTGTTGATGAAATACTACGGAGCATGCACCCAGAAGTGGTGGGATCAGAGCACATACCCGGGAGCACCAACTCCAAAGACAGACACAGGACAAGGGCGAGCACCACCTTAGCCAGCTCTGCAGCACAAATACATCTGGGGTTCTGTGCATCATGCTGGTACAGGGTTTGTGCCATGTACTGTGAGTGTTACATGTTTGAAGCTATATAAATGCTAAGTTCTATCATTATCATGCAGCATCCAGAGCTTGCTGGGGAACTAGCAGGGCAGTTTCCAACCAGTGTGTGCATGTGTACACACATTGGGCCTGATCCAGGCCCATTCAATGAACTGGAAAGACTCCCATTGACTTCAGGCTTTGGATCAGGTAGCACATACACATGTGTACCCTACAAGTGTGTGTGTGTATGGCTGGGTGTATACAGGCAGAACACTGTGTTAATTTTTGTATACAGATGTGTTGATCTGTGTTGTTGATCTGACCCTCTGTTTACCAAGACTAAGTTTCTGCACCGCATGCAATCTCTAAAGATGTGAGAGTACATTGCAGTAACCATTCTCAAGGTGACATGTAGCAGAGTCCTGCATCTGAAAGGAAAAGACACAACCCCTTGTCAAGCACAGAGGAAAAATGCACTAGGCAACCACTGCTACCTCAGAATCTCATTGCAGTAGGGGATCCATCAAGATCCTTGTGTTGTTGATGTTAGAAACAGGGGGTGGATATGTCCTATTTGTGCTGACCTAGTGTCACAAATCTGACCTCACTAGGACACCACCTTTAGACTACATAGGGAGTACATGCATGTGAGTCCAACTGCTCCACCCCACCTCAGCAGGTGCTGGGGGGTGTCTTTCTAGTGGGCTGGCACTCAACTTCTGGCTAGGGCTGCTTGTCTGGCTCATCCCCTCTCTGTGTCCCCCATGATGCCACCAAACAGGCCATAGTCTGCAAAAGGGGTTAAGCAAAAGAAAGGTAAAGCAAAACCAGTAAGCTGCTCCTTCAGGTTGTGGCCTCTTTTACTTCAGAGGTGCCCTAGAATCATAGAATCATAGAATCATAGAATCTCAGGGTTGGAAGGGACCTCAGGAGGTCATCTAGTCCAACCCCCTGCTCAAAGCAGGACCAAACCCAACTAAATCAGCCCAGCCAGGGCTTTGTCAAGCCTGACCTTAAAAACCTCTAAGGAAGGAGATTCCACTACCTCCCTAGGTAACCCATTCCAGTTCTTCACCACCCTACTAGTGAAAAAGTTTTTCCTAATGTCCAACCTAAACCTCCCCCTCTGCAACTTGAGACCATTACTCCTTGTTCTGTCATCTTCTATCACTGAGAACAGTCTAGATCCATCCTCTTTGGAACCCCCTTTCAGGTAGTTGAAAGCAGCTATCAAATCGCCCCTCATTCTTCTCTTCTGCAGACTAAACAATCCCAGTTCCCTCAGCCTCTCCTCGTAAGTCATGTGCTCCAGCCCCCTAATCATTTTTGTTGCCCTCCGCTGGACTCTCTCCAATTTATCCACATCCTTCTTGTAGTGTGGGGCCCAAAACTGGACACAGTACTCCAAATGAGGCCTCACCAGTGCTGAGTAGAGGGGAATGATCACATCCCTCGATCTGCTGGAAATGCCCCTACTTATACAACCCAAAATGCCATTAGCCTTCTTGGCAACAAGGGCACACTGTTGACTCATATTCAGCTTTTCGTCCACCGTAACCCCTAGGTCCTTTTCTGCAGAACTGCTGCCCAGCCATTCGGTCCCTAGTCTATAGCAGTGCATGGGATTCTTTCGTCCTAAATGCAGGACTCTGCACTTGTCCTTGTTGAACCTCATCATATTTCTTTTGGCCCAATCCTCTAATTTGTCTAGGTCCCTCTGTATCCTATCCCTACCCTCCAGCGTATCAACCACTCCTCCCAGTTTAGTGTCATCTGCAAACTTGCTAAGGGTGCAGTCCACACCATCTTCCAGATCGTTAATGAAGATATTGAATAAAACCGGCCCCAGCACCGACCCTTGGGGCACTCCACTTGATACCGGCTGCCAACTAGACAAGGAACCATTGATCACTACCCGTTGAGCCCGACCATCTAGCCAGTTTCCTATCCACCTTACCGTCCATTCATCCAGCCCATACTTCTTTAACTTGCTGGCAAGAATACTGTGGGAGACTGTATCAAAAGCTTTGCTAAAGTCCAGAAATAGCACATCCACTGCTTTCCCCTCATCCACAGAGCCGGTTATCTTATCATAGAAGGCAACTAGGAGTATCAGTGTCCACTGGCTTCCAGTGCAAGTCTCAGCTCTTTTCCCCCTGCACCTGAGAGATTCTGCACCCTCCTTCTGTGAGGGTAGAGGCTCCGTAGACTGTCAGTTCTCTCTCCAGGTCTGGAGAAGCTCACCAGTCTGTTCCCATCCCAGGGCTCCCCTGGTTCCCTCTTTTTAACTCCTTCTCCAGTTGTGGCATGATTTGTGGGTGAGGCCACAGCCACTCCGGTCCAAATCAGCTCCTTACCCCCTTCCATGCTAGTGCGGGGTTTATATACCTCATCACACATAGTGACTTCCATTTCCTCCAATTTGTACATCATCTCATCCTGGCCTGAGCCTGAGTTGCCTAGCCCTCATCCAAACTCCAGTCTTCTAAGACTTTCCACCCCTTCTGGGAGGAGATGGAAATAGGAAGTTGGTGCCATCAGCATACAAGACACGTCAACCCATGTTTCTTCCCAAACCTCACCCCCCACTATAGACTTTGAACTAGAGGGAGTGACAAAATGGAAACCTATGAGCCCAAATATACCCTACCATCTGCAGAGCTCCAGCAAATGCCATGGGCTGAAATCCAAGTAGAGAAGGCTTTGTGTTCGTTCCCACCACCACAAATGGATCCAGCTGGTGTGGTGTGAGCTCAATCCAGATCTGAATGAACTCTGCAAAGAAATGTGTAAAACTCTTCTCAGTGAGGAGCACTAAACTCTTGCTACTGGGCTCAGACAAAGTTGTTCACCACCCAAAACCATCCTTAGCCTCCTGCATGAGCTTAAACCACTTCTTGCTGCAAAAGATCAGGTTCAGATGGCTTCTGCCATTGAAATCTAGTGCTGCTCCCTCATGCTGCTCCAGTAGCAGGTTATCTAAATACCATGGTGATGTAAAGACTAGACCTTAAAAATCACCCTGACACCAAATACATTATGGGCTACCCTGGGAAATTATGGGAGTTTTCCAGGGGTTGTGGAAGTTAGACACTTTCTCTCACAATTCCCTTAGGTGTCCCAAAATGGCTTTTGACAAGTCTCACAGACCGTGCTCCTGGAAGCTGGGCTCTGGATTGTGTGACGTGTACTAGAGGGTATTGCAGCTGAGTCAGTCTAGCAAAGTGCCAGTTCTGTAGCAGGGCAATGCCCCCAGCTGACCTTAACATAATTTGGCATAGCTAATGTGACCGGCATCTTGAATCTTCTGTGCTTCAGCCTATCCAAAGTAACCAAGTTGGTCACAAACAGGTGAGATTTCTAGTGTAGATGTGGCCAGTATGGGCCATAGTCATCCCTGGTGTCACTCCTGTCACTTCCACAGTAGGGAGGGATGGACCCATGACCTAGCCAGACTTCAGGCTTTTGCTTCCTGACAACTACTTGAGCGTGGGTGATTTTGCTTGTTTTCTGGCATCAAAAGCCATAACAGTCCCTGCATCTTAAGCAATAAAAGCCCAAACTTGACCAGACATTGCTGCCATTTGCAACCCCCATTGCTGCAAAGACTCTAAATGTCCCAGCAGTGAACAATGAGGACTCTGTTCTGAATAGCTGGCATTTAAGCGACCCTCTATCTTCGGCCTTGTGTGGCCACAGGGGTCACACAGTTTATGGGAATGCTTAAGAAAGTGTCTTAGACTGTTAGGGTGGAAAAACAGCCCTGTAAAAATGAGAGCTTTTACTAGCTTCTAAGGAATTACAGAGCTGCATTGCACAGCACCACCAAAGCACCTCCAGCGACTGCAGTACTTAATAGACCAATACGAATTAAATTGCCTCGGAGACGACAGATGGACTGTGGTTCCAGATAAAGAAGCAATTTGCAAGCAGGGGGCTGCCTAGTCTAAGGAAATAATGTTTTTTAAAAAAGTGCATGGTTTATGGGCTGCTAAGAAAAGTTGTTCCCTGAGACAGACGGTGGTTCACTCTGCCTGGTTGTTGCACTATCACACCACCATGACCCAGTGCTATGACAGTGCAGCATGGATGTCTCCGGTGCTGCAATTTGCTATGACAGAGCCACGGTAGCCCTGGAGGTATGTGGAGTTGCTGTTAAGGCTTGCAGGGGAGTCCCCATCAAAACTGAGATGGAGCCATTAAAGCCAGGATATGTGGCATCCCAAAGGGCTGAAGAGCCAACTCTTAAGGCAGGAAGCCAAGTATTGGCTGAGAGTGTGAAAGGGGCAGTGGGGATGGCTGATGGCTTGAGCGATAGGGTATGGAGACTTTCAGCGTTGGGCCAACCAACTGAATCCAGCTCAGGCTTATAGAAATAAGGGGACTGATTGTCCTCTCACACCAGTGTAACTTCAATGGAGCAACCCCTGATTCCCACTGGTGTGAGAGAGAAAGCCAGGCTGTAAAAGATGTCACTGTCTGCCGCTTGTTTGGTGGCCTCACATATGGAACAAATTGGAGGATCTCAGGCCATTTGCGGGCAGTGGCATCCCTGGCACAATTGTTGTCCTTGCTAGTCATCTCAGTAGGGAGGCAAAGGAGTCAGTGGGCCACAGAGGCTGATTGGGAGTCTGTGCATGACAGGGTGGAGGAGGCCAGGGACCCTTTATCAAACTACCCGCTCCTAACACAACAGACTTCTGTACCAAACATCTAGCTCTTTTTCATTGATTATGCCTGGTGTGGCACCTAATGCCTAGTGATTTGGGCACTGCAGCAAGGGAGAACAGCCTGTATTTTCCTCATGTTCAGGAGGTGAGCAATATTGAACCCGGGGCAAAAGAGCATGGTGTTGCATTGTGTGGACTGGATGCATCCCTGCAACGTAGTACTGTACTATGCTGTTTGTGCTGCCACCTGCTGGCTGCCCAAGGTAACTTTGCTTTCCCCTTCTAAGGTTCTTCTCATACAACTTAGGGAACTAATCAAGGGTCTGATTCCGCTCCAAAGGGCTTCATTAGGAATTGAGGACATGCAGCTTCTTGCAGGATTGAGCACACAAAGGATAACTGAAAAGCTCCAGGACCAGCAGTGGTGTGGGTAGTGCACTGAATCCCTAATGGTTAGACAATACAAGTGCCAGGTATAGGTGCAACATAATCATCTAGTTCAATGTTATGATGTAGCTCAACTGTTGTTCCTAGGGTCCTGCAATGCATGGAGACTCCAAACACAGGACCTGTAGAGATTGTATATGCAGCATGCCTAGCATGCAATGGGTGCATTGGTGAGGGGCACTAGGCACACACAACACAAAGGCAGGGCCGCCCAGAGGATTCATGGGGCCTGGGGTCTTCAGCGGCAGGGGTCCTTTTGCTCCAGGTCTTCAGGGCACTTCGGCGGCGGCGGGTCCCAGAGCAAGTGAAGGACCCGCCGCTGCCGAAGTGCCCCGAAGACCCAGAGCAGAAGGAGCCCTCGCCGCCGAATTGCCGCCAAAGACCCGGAGCAGAAGGAGCTCCGGGTCTTCGGCAGCGGGTCCTTCACTCTTGGGGGGGCCCCTGTGGGGCCCAGGGCCTGGGGCAAATTGCCCCACTTGCCCCCCCCTCTGGGCGGCCCTGCAGAAAGGCTGTGCACAGGTATCTTCCTCTGTGCCAGCTCTCTGGAGACTCACTAGGGGAATCCTGCACTTTCACTTTGATCAGAGATCCCTCCCCGGGCTGCTTAGCTTTGCAAAGTTGCCCAGGATGGAAGCCCACTTGGGTGTTCCTCTCCCTTGGAGTAGCTAAGTCTGCAGAGAGGTTCAGATGATTGGGTGGGGTTGGATGGAAGTATTGCTGCCCCAGCCTCTGCAATGGCATGGAAGCAGCACAGGTGAACTTGATGCTTTAGGCAGGGATGTAAAACCACAGCCATTGAGATTGGAGTTATATTCCCACCGGCCTCTCATTATCCTGTGGATAATCCCCTTCAACTTGGCTGATCACAGAGTGTTTTTGACAGGCTTGCATAGAGATTGGGTGGAAGCGAGGGGCAAAATCATACGGTTAGAAGGGACCGCAAAGGTCTTCTACTGTAACACATTGGCAAGATGCAGGATTTGTTGTGTTTAAATCATCCAAGACAGATAGCTATCCAGCCTCCTTTTGAAAACCTCCAGTGAAGAAGCTTTCACAACCTCCCAAGGTTGTCCATTGTCCCACTGTTCTTACAGTTAGGAAGTTTTTCCTGAAATTTAATCTAAATCCCAGCTCCCCAGTTGGCTTGTTCTTGTTACATGGACAGCAGGCAAGTGACCCATGATCTGCTTTGTGCTCTGCTTGGACCAGAGTCACTGAGCTGCAGAGAGGGAGATTTGTGGCTACTGAGTGCATGACTCATGAGACCCAGAAGTGATGGGGTGGTGGCATGAGCAGAGCAAGTTCCAAATTACCCCAAGATGCCCATGAGGCAGGAACTGCAGGTGCCCAGATAATTTACATGTCTGTGGATGGCACCAATCACCGCTGACAGTTTGTCATCTCCACTGAGTGGAAGCAACCCCCTCCTCTTTCTTTCTGTCACTTTCTCTTTAAATCTTCCACTCTTCCCTGTCATCTCTCTTCTGTTCAGGCTCTCTCTGTCTCTCCCTTTCCTCTGTCTCTATTACATCTCACACATCCCTCCTTGCAAGCTTTCTTTATCTGTCCTTGCATTTTCTCATCTCCTTTCTCTTCTTCTTTTTGATTTTGTGGCTCTTGCTAGTGTTCTTTGTTCTTTTTCCTTTCCCTCTGTATCTTGATCATTCTTCTTTCTTGTTCTTTCTCTTTCTTGTCCCCTTTGTCACTTCTTGTTCTCGGTTCTCCTTTCTCTCTCTAATTTTTCTCTCTGGCTCTTGACCCTAATGCATGCTGACTGCAGCTGAGTGAGCTAAACCTTCCCAGCGTGGGCAGTGCCCCTGCCAATACTTCCTCCGGGAAAATATTTTCCTGGATGTTGGCATAGCATTTGGACAGCTTGCCTGGTCTGTTGCCCCTCGGAAGAAGGATCCCTGTCCTTCCTCCTCAGGCCCACATCACATCCCAACCTCTTTGGAAATTGAAACCGTCCTTTTTTTTTTTTTTTAAGTGGTGAAAACTCTGGTGCTGTTCTTTTAAAAAGGAGATTGAAAGAAAATTCGTCTCATGTTTCTTCAGTCAGACTCAGCAGGTGCCCTTAGCTTCTGCTTAATGAAAGCAGAACACCTCATCCTAGGGGAAAGTGGTGCCTGAACACCAAGCCATTCAGGTGGCTATTAGATGATGGGTGCGCACCCCTCTGCTTTGTTGACAGCCTAAATTTCACTGCTGGTTTGTAACCACCCTGGGTCCTCAGCAGAGCTTGAACCCTTTGCCTCCAGTGCTAAAAGCAGGGGGTGCTACCCCATGTTGTGCCTATCTGCTCTGCATTAGCACCTGCTACTGCTCTCACTGGCGGAGTGGCCTTGGGGTAGTAAACCTATGAGAGAATTCCTGGGAGGAAGGCTCGTTTCAATATCTCTGTAGCATCTCCCTCACAGGGCCTCTCTTGACTTCTGTAGATCCAGCAGTTCCAGGAATGGGAGAGGCTTCCCAGCATGAGTGGAATCTGTCCAGGACTCAGCCCTGGTTCCCGGGTCTCTTGAGAGAGATTTTTTTTTTGCCCACAAGCATGTTGGCAATATTTCAACACAGATAATGTCTCCTCTTTCCAGTCTGTGTCCTGGGGGCTGGGATGCAACAGAGGGGAGGCATCTCTGTTCCTGTGTTTTCCTCATTTGAACAGTTGCTAATTATTGAGGACTATGACAACAACCCTTGGCAATCAAGTTTATATTAAGTACATTTGCTGGAAATGTTTATACTTTTGTTTTGGAGATTGTCAGCTCCGTAGGGGAATGAGGAATGGGATTGCATCAGAATGTGAGCTTGTTAAGAGAATGAGGAATGGGGCAAAGGGCTAGATCAGGGGGCAGGCAGCTCGTTAGGGGAGTGGTCATAGTAAGGACATGTCTAGGGCCTCAGTTTCTGGAGTCATATTATAATGTTAGCATCTCAATTTTTTTCCTTTTTAAATTATGTTTCTATCCTTCACTGTTAAAGACATGATTGAGCATAGAGGATGGAGCAGTGTCTGCCTGAGTCTTCAGACAGCATGACACAGTCACTCCGAAAGGTGTGTGCTGGCTGGGTCACAGAGGAGTGGTGGTAGGACCTCCAGCAGAAAGCTTTTGTATAATTGGCCCTTGGCACTACTACTGCAAGCAGGACAGGGCCATGGTGTGGGAGCAGGGGCAGACAAGTGTCCTTATGTGAGGAGTGTTTTGTGCCCCAGATTGCCTTAATCTGGTGCTACTGGGGAGCAATTGCTGGAGAGCACTTAGGAATAGTTAAGAGTGAGCATCCAGCTGTGGTACAGGATGAGGATATGGCAGGCAACTTAGATTGTGCACCTGCAAAATTGTTTAGGAGGATTCTTTAGCATGGAGTGGTGTAATATGAGCACCTGAAAAGCTCTTTAGGGTGAGGTCCAGGAAAATAGTTTGGGTTGAGCACCTGGGGATAAGTTTACTGTGACTCTCAGGGAGAACCTTTGCATGAGCGCTCCAGGAGGAGCACTTCGTGTTGTCCCCCAGAGTGTTCAGACAGGAGCTGTTTTGGGTAAGCACCTGGGGAATGGTGTGAGATGAGCACTGAGAGGATTTTTTTTTTAGGGTTAGTACCTGGGGAGCAATTTGGAGTGAACACTGAGGGGATTGTTTAGGGCCTGCACTTGAGGAGCTCTTCAGAGTGAATAACTGTTAAGCAAGGTCATGTTAGGGCATAGTCACAATGGGCATGTGCACAGGGGACCCTGGCTCCTTGAATCACATGATGGTGACACGATCTAAGCATTCCTTTCAAAACATCTGTTTCTAGCCTTCATGGTTGGGAGGGTAACCTTGCAAATGTGACTTGAGTGTAACTGATGCATAACATCTCCTTGAGTCTGCAGAGAGCCTGAGACAGTAGCTCAGACCCACTGCTTTGCGGCACCCCTGCTGACGCCATCCCAGAAAAGGCTTTGGGGAGGGAGGGCACCTCACTGCCATGGGACACTGGTAGGAGGGATCACCCCACCCCACACAGTGTTCTGGTAGGATGCAGGTGGTGGTCTGAGACCTCCCTCTTCTGTGACAGATTCCAGCCCACATAAAGGTGGGGAGTGGTGTTCTTGGGGGAAGCCTTAGCCTGCCCACAGAGGAATTGTTCTGGGCCCCGGAAGACACCTCATGTATATGGAGTCTTGTCTCAGGGTAGCTGGTCCCTATGGATAGACTAGGCCCAGCTCCCCTGGAGCAGAGCATGTGAATCCAATGCAGCCAATTCAAGAGGGCCCAGGCTACACCTCTGCTAGAAGGGCAGGAAGAGGAGGAATTGTTTGGGACAGGCTGTGCCTGTGCTGGAAAGGCTCCAGCATAGTGGAGCTAATGTCTGTGGTGAGTCCCCTGAGGCAAGGGAGAGAGAGAGCTCTGAGGTTGCTGTCCCAGAGAGGGAGCAGAGTTGGTCAGAACTAGGAAGCTGCCAGAGGCTCTTAAGAGGGGTGGAACTGAAATCTGAAAGTAAGGACTGAGTTAAAGGGCTGGTTTTCTGTTTTTTCACTGGCTTCTATTGAGGGAGAAATCTCCTTGAAAGAGCCTGGATGTGGCAGTGTCTATTTTGGAGTCAGGGAGAAACCCTGCCTGGTGATAGGCCTCTACCACTCCCATCAAAGGCAGAGTAGGGCCAGAGCTCAGAGGTGAGGTCATGTGGGTCCCCACTCAGGCCCTGAATTGCCTAAATGGCCAGAGAGGCGAGTGGGGAATGGAACCAAGGGCCAGAGCCAGGGGAGTTGTCTCAATCTGCCCTACTATTGGATGAAGGCATTTGAACCGTATGCCCATGGAAGTCTCGCTCATTACCTCACACATTTTTAGCCAGAAGCCTTCACCCTTGCCTCAGTACACCCCTCCCCACCCGCTCGCACACGCACACACACGCTTCCTAAGAACAGTGCTAAGAGCCCTAATCACCGTTTGGCACATTAACACCTTTTCTTGATTACTCTTTTCCTGTTAATTGGATCCGTTCTGCATGCTTGCGAGTCTGAAGAGAATTCTGGTCGGTTCCATTCTATGTAGGTTTCCTATACTGTGCTCATCACCGTAGTATCTGATGCCTTCCAGTAGTGCATTAAGCTGTCGTGTGTAGTTTGTTCTCTCATCCTCTTCTCAGAGGAAGAAGCATGTGCAGTGGAGTGTCTTGTTTTGGCAGTGTATGGCTTTCTTTAAAAATATAAATACACCTGTTTGTTCCAACCAAGAATCTCACTGCCCTTGATGGGTTTCACAAGATAGGGAAGCATCATCTCATTTTACAAACCAGCACACAGTGTTGCTATGTGTTAGTATTAGAGAATGCCGGGTCAAAGAAATGTGCCTTGCACTTGGAGCGGAAGGTGGTGAGGTTTGGGATGGTTTGTAGTTCTTGGGGGAGTTCATCCCATAGTCTCGGACCACCCCCGGAGACGGTTCTGTCTCCTGCACAGACAAGCTTTAATCTTATTAATGAGAGTCCTGTTAAGCCAGAGGAGTGTAGTTGTTGATCCCAGTCTTCATCCTGGAGCTTTAGATGATCTTTTAGCTATCTTGGGCCCAGGCCATGAAGCACTTTAAAGACCAGGTCTGATATCTTAAGGCAGCAGAGCAGGGGGAAGGTAGAGGCCCAATTAGAGCTGCTCCCCTCTGCTGGGAGTGGCAGAGGAAGGCCTAGACTTCTCCATACCTTTCTCTGCTGTTCTCAGGGATTGCATTCTCCTCAGAGGGGGGATGCCCTTCTGGAAGGATGCCCCCCCGCCCCTGAGCAAGGGTATGAATTCCCCAGATAGAGAGAGCTCCTTGCAGCTCCACTTCCCTGGGGCAGCTGCTCTCCTTCCCTTTAGGGAAAAGCCACAATTGTCCTCCTCCCTATGTAGGGAAAGGTAACTTTGAGGGGCAGTGCGAAGCCATCCTATGTCACTAAGGTCCCACTTATTGTGTGTGTGAGGTCTGTAGGATAGTCAGAGGCTGGTCAGGCTGATGGAAGGACCCCTGGCTACCTAACACTCCCAAAGTTTAGCAGTCATTGTGGCCCCTGGAGGTTCATGACAGCAGTGGGGAGAGAACGTGGGTCCTCCTGCTCCAACACCAGAGCAATTGATGTGACCAATTGACGTGAAGAAGATTCTCTGTTAGCTGCTAATGTAAGGCCTATCCCTGAGAAACAGAGCATCCCCACTGTACAGACAGGCAAGCTGAGGCAGTGACTTGCTCAAGGTGTGGCAGAGCTGAGAGTAGAGTTGTGGAGGCCTGACTCCCACTCTGGAACGTAGCCAGAAGATGAGCCCCCCATGAATAATGGTGTTGGGGCCTTATGCGCTCACTTATCCCCATCATTCTGTGATGTTGCATTGCCAATGTAATGCCCTGAAATAAATCCCAGATCTCTGAATGGACTTAATGTGGACAGATGTGTGAAAATCAGGACTGTCCCACCATAGGCGGTGCTCTTGTGAATGTAGCACTTCCCTTCACATTTGGGCTCATGTGGACATTCGGGGTACCACTCCTGCACATCCTCTTCAGTGGGGTGTCTATAGATGGCCTGTGTCCTATCCTCTGCCTGCAAGAATCCATCATTGGGGGCTTAATCCACTTTCACTCCTGTTGCTCAGTCCCCTTTCTGTGGCTGACATTCCAGGGAAATAGCCCAAGCACCTTGTCTCCACATCAGTCAGTTACAGTTGTGCAATGGCCTTACACAGCCACAGCTCCTGGGATGATGCAGTAGGTGGGATGGAGCAACAGCTAACTTGGCCTGAGAGTCCTCTTGTGCTGCCAGATCACTAAAGGAGCTGGGCTCTGACCCTTTGGGACCCAAGGAAGAGGACAGGTGCCATTGATGCTAAGCTTTTAAAGTTCCAGGGTGAAGACTGCATAACACTGCATGTGCAGCTTTTCACCTGCATGTTCAGGGTTTTAACAACTTTGGTGTCTGTATGTTGGAAGCCTCCATCGTTTCTGAGGGAGGGAGACTTACGCACTGGGAATGAAAAATGGGAACTTTATGGGACAGATTTTCACAACTACAAGTGTAAACGGGCGTGTGCCATTGTGTGCCACTACATGTACAAATCAGGGATTAGCACATACAAATACCTGAGTGCATACACTATCGTGGTATTTGGGTTTGCAAATTGTGCACACAGTTCCATGTATACCTTTGCATATGCAATTACATGCACATGTGAACCCATGATCACACACATTTATCTCGTGTATTACACAGGCGGCTATGAAAACAATCAGAGGGGTAGCCGTGTTAGTCTGGATCTGTAAAAAGCGACAAGGAGTCCTGGGGCACCTTGTAGACTAACAGAAGTATTGGAGCATAAGCTTTCGTGGGTGAATACCCACTTCGTCAGACGCATGTGGTGGAAATTTCCAGAGGCAGGTATAAATACCTATTTATATTTATAATATTTATAGCTGCCTCGGGAAATTTCCACCACATGCGTCTGACGAAGTGGGTATTCACCCACGAAAGCTTATGCTCCAATACTTCTGTTAGTCTACAAGGTGCCCCAGGACTCCTTGTCGCTTTTTATGAAAACAATGTCCATAACATTGGTGGTGTAGTTGTCTCCTTCTGTTTCTTCCTGCCTCCTCTCCTGCGTTGACTCTCCACCCCTGATCAAATGTTGCCATTAAACCAGTCACTGCTTCTTGTTGGTTCTCTTTGAAGGATGTGGGAATTGAGATCAGCGCTAGAACTGGGAAAGCCCTGTTAAGCCTTCTTTCCCATTCATTACCCCCTTGCATCTGACTGTTCCCTATTCGTGCCATCCTGTTATGACAGCCCTGATTCTGGGAAGGAGTGGGAGAGAGATAACCAGCTGGAGTTAATCCAAGGTTCCCAGGGTGAAAAGGAATCAGCTCCTCTGCCATGCTGGTCTCATTACTACCTGCTAGCCAATGACCCTTCAACCAGGCAGGCCCGTCTGTCCAAGATTCAGGGTGAATCTTCTTTAGGAAACGGTGTTATCTCACCTCACAGTAGCTAACATGTAGTAACTAACATGGGGTAAACTCATGAAGACAAGGTCATTTGTGATTTTTGGGTTGAGGTAAAGACTATGGGGGAGCCTAGCATTTACCATGACCTACTAACAGGCGTTAAAACTACAAGTGCATTGTCTGCACTCGGATTTTACCATGTTAGGTAACATGGTTAAAAATACACCTTTTTTTCCTGGTATGGATATGCCTCAAAAGAGCATCCTTAGAAAGGACAAAAATCAAGTCTCCCTGAGAGAGAGAGCACAGTGTGTGTGTGTGTGTGTCTTCTCAGTAACAGTCTGAGAACAGTCTTTGTTTGGAGAACAAAATATCTGTTGAGCTCTGTGCAAGAAGAGAGAACTTAAAAATCTGAAGGTGCAATGGATGGAAAGCAAAAGGCATCACAATTTCATGGTTATGTACATGGAGATGTTGAGCTGTGAGAGCCCCAAACACTTTCATCAGTACAAACAGAACCCAGGAAACATGGGCCACCAGCCCCCTCCTCTACCTCCACTCTGCCTTCCTTGCAGAATTCCACTTGGCTGCTCATCTGGGGAAAAGTCTAATGTGTTATTTTTTATGATCAAGTAAAACTGTCTTTGGGGTTTTATTTCTCTGTTGTCATCCTCATGGTCAGGGCAGATGAGCAGGTTTTTGAGCTGTGGAGGGAATTTTTGTGACTATTTTGCAAGGCTCTGCAAACTATAGAAAAATGGGGCCGGGCCGGAGGACGGGGAAGAAGAGGAATTGCTTGACTGGGAAATGATTGAACTTGTAGAGCTAGGAAAAAAGAGTGTTTGAGACTCCATGCCCTTTTCCCTTGTAAAGCTGTAAGTGCAATGTGTGTATTTATTCTGATTTGGTAGTGTTTTACACCCACTTTGCACTGGAGTAAATGATGACACAAAGTGCAGGGGATAGAGAATCAGGCCCAGAGAGTTTCAGAGGATAGAAATAAATCACTGAGATTCACCATTGTCCTGCCAGCCTCGGGGAGAGAGAGGGACTTAGACAAGTGGCTATTCAGCTCCTCCTTATTCTAGCCTCACTGATCCATCACAAAGACTGAACAGAGGCAAAAGCATAGAGACTGCTCTGGTCACAGCAATGCTGCTGTTACAGACCAGGCTCTGCCACTGAGTTTGGGATGAATTGGTAACATTGTGATTGAGAATCCTAGGAGGGACGTTATGGCAAAGACCTATTAGATCAGCGGATTCATGCCTCAGCCAATGCAGGATTGTTCCCTGACCTGGACATGGTGTGTTTGTGGCAGGCAGTGGCATCAGCCGAGAGAGGAGCGGAGCATTGATTAAGAGAGCAAGGGGGGATGGGAGAGTGTCTTACACACACATTATCCACATGCACACAGCATCAGCATCAACAGCTTCTGCCAGCCAGTACAGCACAGCCAGACTGCAATCACTGCCTCGGTACCTCCAGAGCTGCTCTCCTCCTCCTCTCCCCTGGTCTGTCTTTCTCTCCCTCGCTCATTCTCACCGAGCTCCCCATCAGCCCCTGCAGGACCCGTCCGCTCGCCATTTGGGCCCCACCAGCACGGAGACAATGAATTCATGCGGATTATGCATCTGAAGGAATAACAAGCTTCTGAATAGCCACAAGGGGAGGTATCCATGTGTTTGGCAGGGATACAGATGCCTGCTCGCTTGCTCTCTCTCTTTCTCAATCGCTCTTCTCTCCCTTCAGCTGCCTCCTTTCCAGCTATGATCTCCTTTGATTTCCCTGAGCAGCTGCAGTGAACAGGCTCCTTGGTGCAGCCCAGATCCCACAGGATCACACCTTCCCTCCTAAGATACTTGAGGGGTTAGGATTATTTTTATTTCTCTCCCTCTTTTTCCGGTTTTCCTCCACCTGCCAGTCTCTGTGACTCTCACATCCTTCCGTGCATGCGTCTCCCTCGCTCCCTTCTTCTCATCCAGACGGCGAGAGGTGGAGGGAGGTCCACCCTAGTGCAAGGACCTGTCTTCTTTGCTGCTGGGACCAGCCCTACAGGAGCAGTGTGGACCCAGCCCTGGACGCTGACCCTGCCTTCAGGTTTGGATTCTTGTTTCTTTGGTCTGTTTCTTGACATGCTAGTGCTGTGTGTGTGTGGTGGGGGGAGGTGGAGGAAAGGGGGAGGATCTGATAAGCCTGTGAAAGAGTTGTTTGGGGGAGAATGGTAACTAGGTTTTGTGTATGGACATCACAGAGACAGAGACAGGGTGGGAGGGATGTAGAAATACAAGGGACTGTGTTCAAAGACCCAGTGCATGGGATGGAATCCCTCAGAGGCAGCTGGGAGCATCCTCCCAGGATTCCCGTCATTCGCTCCATTTCCTGGGATGTTGAGTCCACTGGGAATTCACCTTTCATTACTGCCTCTCCCGCTATGGCATCTTTGCTGTCCCTGCTGAGGTCCTTAGCCTGGGAGGAGCAGCATCATCCAGGCTGGCCTGTCCATGTGTCCGTGCTGGGAGTAATGGGCTCCTCTGTTCTTCATAGAGTGGCCCGCTCTGTATCTCAGCCCTGACTATGATGGACCTGAAAGTGGACGAGGAGGAGGTGGAGAATGGCCATCCAGTCAGTATCCAGGCCTTTGCCAGTAGCTCCACTCTGCATGGCCTGTCCCACATCATCTCCTATGAGAGGTTCTCCTTCAAGCGCATCCTCTGGACTCTCTGCTTCCTGGGCTCTGTGGCCCTGTTGGCCTATGTCTGCACGGAGCGGATCCAATACTACTTCCTCTACCCTCATGTCACCAAGCTGGATGAAGTGGCCACAACCAGGTTGACCTTCCCTGCTGTCACTTTCTGCAACCTCAATGAATTCCGCTTCAGCCGTGTAACAAAGAATGACCTGTACCATGCTGGGGAGCTCCTCGCTCTGCTCAATAACAGGTGGGTCCAGGAAGCCAAGCCCTGAGGGTGCTGCATGAGCTCAGCACTGCTGATTTAGATGGGACAGTACAGCACCATGCATCTGAATGTGCTGACATCTATGTGCACACAACCAACAGGGCACTGTGTGCACATCTGTACCTAGGTGTTCGACAGACACGATACTCTGGCACTAGAGATACATCCGTGCACCTGCATAAGCTACACATGGCTCCACGCACCATGTGGACCTACACACACTACATGTGCACTTCCCTGTATATATTCCTGGAGATATGATGCTCCAATATTCAGGCCTAATTTAGTCCCATACTCTGCATCTAAAGCAGGTCCCTCTGCAATGCATGCCTGTCTGCTCCTGAATGCCCAAGATAACATTCATACCCTGATCACATTCATGCCCACCCCACCACTGGCACTTGGGAAAAATGGCACTTTCCCATGGGGAAAAAGACCTGCCACCTGTGTGAATGGCTGGGGAGGGGACGTGGTGGCACACCAACGTGGGCAGCCTCAGCAGCCCTGTGCTATGACTGCTATAATAGGGACTTCTTTTGTGTGTATGCAAGTGAAAGATGAGATGATGGGTGAGTACAGCCCTGGCACGGATGGGCACAACCCCAATGAAGTCAACAGCCACAGCTGAATTTGGCCTGGGGTCCTCCTGGCATCTGCCAACAAAGGAAAAGACTGAGAGCAGGGGCCCAAAGTGCTCCTCAGGATGAGGCTCAGATGCTAGAGCTACCCTGGGTGCTTGGCTGGTAGACCTGGTGGGTATGTTCGGGAAGGGTTTGGTTTCCTGCACCCCCCACCCCACATGGATGGTCGGTTGCAGGAAAGCAAAACAGCCCTGCACATATTGGCGAGTCTCTTTGTCCACAGGATGAGTGGCAGATCCACGGTACCACAAGGAGATGGCAGGACAGATGGCAATAGTGTTTTTATCTATACTTTAGGGAGATGTAAACTCCCTTGGCCAGCTGGGGGATGGGACAGTGAGGAAGTGCCCATGATATAATGCCCGGACGCCCATAGATGCTTCTGCCAAACATTAGTATGGGACCCAAGGGCTCTTATGCACTTTACCCATATTAGCATTCAGTCCATGTGCCAGTGGATTTTCCCCATGTTGGTACAGAGCCCATGGGTCACTATCAATTCTTCCCATAAAGCATTTGCTTTCCACTTCCAGGCTTGTCAGTGTTATCCAGCATCTGTGCTGTGTTGGTGGCAGCTCCCTGCCCAGTCCCCAGCCTTTGTCAGTGACAATTCTTGGCCATTCTAAACTGGCAGCAGCTCCTGCTCTTTGAATGATCTGGCTGCTATTGTAACTGCTCTCTGTAATATGCCTGAGAGCATGAAAACTAATGATCCCTGTGCACATGTGACTGCAGAATGTGACAGCCACTGGGGTGCGTGTGTGCACACGCGTGCAGCACTGCCTTCTGTTGGATAGAATCAGAACTGCTCAGCTGTGTGTCCTAGGCCCTGTACTGCTAAGAGCTGATATCATGGGCCTTCGCTTTTGGAGTAATACCCTGGCTGTTGCTGTGAAGATCCTTATGGCCACTGGGTGCAGCATAGACACAAACATGAAACCCTAAGAGCTTGTCTACACGGTGTGACAAAGTGCTCTACAGGGGTGTGATTTGTAGAGCACTCCAATGTGTTGTGCTCCAACTGCTCTGTGTAGACCCTGCTGGCACACTCTAAAAGGTTCATGTTAGTGTGCCAGCAGGATCTACATGGGGCAGTTAGAGCGCAACATGTTAGAGCTCTCTCCAAACAATACCTCTGTAGAGCACTTTGCTGCACTGTGGAGACAAGCCCAAAGTGGCTGCAGATTTGATCCGATCTGTTGTGTGAATCCTCAGTCAGTGTTCAAGCAGGTCCTAGTACATGCAAATAAATGCCCCATCCTCAGGGCCGGCTCCAGCTTTTTTGCCGCCCGAAGCGGGGGAAAAAAAAAAAGATAAAGCCGACCGGTGGCACGGCAGCTCAATCGTGCCGCTCCATTCGGCGGCAGCAATTCAATGACGGTCCTTCGCTCCCTCTCTTCCTCTTCGGCGGCACTTCGGCAGCAGCTCAAAGAGCAAGAGAGGGACTGAGGGACCCGCTGCCGAAGACCCAGACGTGCCACCCCTTTCCATTGGCCGCCCCAAGCACCTGCTTCCTTCGCCTGTGCCTGGAGCCGGCCCTGCCCATCCTGCTCCCACTAAAGTCAACAGGGAAACTCACACTGACATAAAAATGGGAGCAGGATCTGGACCCAAGGCAACAGAGGAAAGACATTTTCATCTACTGAATAAAAGAAAGGCTGTGCGATTAGGATGAGTAAGTGAATGAGTTATAAGAGGGGAAGGGAGGGGGCATGGAGACACACACAGGCTGCACCTTAAAGTAGGTTGGCAAAACCTGTTTTGCCTGCAGCTGTATCAGCACCTCCTGCCAGCCTGTCAGATCGCACAAGCTACGCCAGGTTGGACTGGCTCACTCCAGAGCTGCAGGGAGCGGTGCTGGTGATTCAGTAGAGGGCAGCCTTCCCTCTGAGTTAGTATTGAGCCGGTGCCCCAGTATAATCTTAGAAGGATGTTGTGCTGTCTTGCTCAGATTAAATAAAAAGATCCCAGGCTGGTGGTTGTAAGAGCTGTGGTTAAACCTGTGCCCTGGCCATTTACGTTTCTGATAGTTACTTTCAGCATCCCTAACTCTTTCTCCACAACACCCCCTTCTCAGTCAGATGTAGTTTTCTTCCTCATTTCCTGTCCTAGCCTTTTGTTTAGCAAGGCTGTTGTTAGGCAGCTGTCATGCTGCCCCAGAGGTGCAACATGAGAACGTAAGAATGGCCATGCTGGTCAGACCAGTGGTCCATCTAGCCCAGTGTCATGGCTTCCTATGATGAAATACAGATTGGCTGCGTATCAGTGGTGAATGATTGACCCCTGCTTATCCCTGTTCATCATCATCATCATCGTGTTTCTATTCCACCTCTGGCATTTAGGGCAGTGACGAAGCTCCTCCACTCCTGTCTGTTTCTGGCAAGTCTTTCAATGGTTCCCCAGTTATGCCCCAGGTTTTTCAGCTTGGCTTCCACAGCTCTTTGCCATGTTGTTTTCCGGTGGCCTTGTTTTTGCTTGCCTTCGGGTGTCCATCTTATTGCTACTCTGGTGATGGAATCAGTTTCCATCCGAAGCACATGACCAATCCATGTCCATCGCCTCCTGGCAATGATGGTGCTCAGTTCCTCTTGGCTGCACCGTGTCAATAGATCTTGGTTTGAGATTGTTCTGGGCCAACCGATACGGAGGATTTTTTATTTTTTATCCTGGTTAGTTACTGCTGTACATCACTTTGAGATGCTTAGTGGAAAAGTGCTGTGGGTGGGCAAGTGCACTAGACTCCACCTCCAGCTACCCCAGCATGGCCAGGCCTCCTACCCCAGCACCCATGCTGCCAGCGCCCCCAGCACCTTCAGCTATCACCAGCACCCACCATCCCCTCCTCACAGGCACCCACCACAGCTGGCACGTGTTGTGCAGCTCCATGGCCTGCCAAAAGGGACCACTGTGATCATCTGGTCTCACCTCGCCTCTTTTAGAAAACATCCAGACTTGATTTAAGCACTGCCAGTGATGGACAATCCACTATGACCCTTGGTAAGCCCTTCCCATGGCTGATCACCCTACTTGGGGCAAGGTGCATTGTCATATGCTGAAATTTATGGTTCTATGGAAATTATTTGCAAATATGCAATTCGTGTGATTAAATAATGTTCTTAAAATGTCACGCATGGAGCAGCACAAAACTTGGCATTTGTGCCTAGGCCCTGTGCTATATTGTAGCACAGGGGACACAGGCATATCTCAGTGCTGAAGGTTCCTGGGTGCTGTGTTATTCTACAGCAGAGGAGAGACAGTCTTGTGTCAGTACTGGAGGTGCCTGGATGCTGGGCATTGATGCTGTACTACAAGGTTACATTCTGTCCTTCAATTATAGACATCCCACTTAAGTTAGTGGGCCAGCTCTGCTATCAGTGGCATTGGTATCAATGTGGAAATAACTCCTTTGAAGTAATCAGTGACATTAAGAGCAGAGATTAGCTTGGTGGAGTTGCACCTGTATATGCGAGGACAGGACTCGCTCCAACAAGGATTAAGAAGTTTCTGTGCCCTGTTCCCCCAGGTATGAGATCCCAGACACCCAGATGGCCGATGAGAAGCAGCTGGAGATCCTACAAGATAAGGCCAACTTCCGAAACTTCAAGCCAAAGCCCTTCAACATGCTGGAGTTTTATGATCGGGCTGGCCATGATATCCGGGAGATGCTGCTGTCCTGCTTCTTCCGTGGAGCGGAATGCAACCCAGAGGACTTCAAAGTGGTAAGTGCTGTGGGCTTCCTCTACTCCTGATCCTTTGGAATAATGCTGTGCCTAGAGCAATCTGGATCATACCACTGATCTAGACTTGTATCCTGAGATGAGGGTGTCTTGTGAATTTACACTGTGTGTAGGATCTGTGGCTGGCATTGCTGTGAGCACAACAGGAATTGATGTGGGACGTTATGGGAGTGGCCCATGGTGTGTGCTGCTCATGGGCACCCTCTGCAAACATTACATCGACTCTCTGTGGTGAACGTTTCTGTGGCCACCTTCTAGGATGGGAATTACTGTGGATATGGTATAGTCTTGTGTCCAGGGTGGATATGTCTGTGATGGTGACATGCTGGAGGGAGGACTTGAAAAAGAGACGGAGAGAATTTTTCTCAGTGGCTATGCAAACTCTTGTGTCTGAATAGCACATCCTTTGCCTTTGACAAGAACTGGCTTGCACCAAATAGCAGGTATTACAAAAGGAGGGGGAACTTTTCAAGAGAGGATACACGTGGATCTGCATCCATCCATGCGCTTTGTGGACATTGTGTAGCCTTTGGCAGGTATTTCTGTGGCACTTGTGTAGATATTTCTGTAGTTGAACAGGGTGTGATTCAGAGGGGTTGAGGTCGGCACACCATAATCATGTACATATATATCATGGCAAATTTTCCAGCCCTTAGTGGGCAGGTCCTGGAGGTGGGCAAATCCTGGTGGTAACTGATGGCTCAAGTGATACTGAGCAAAGTGGGTATGCTGTGCTGCAGGAGCCAGAGTGGTTGGTACAGAGACTGCAATGATTCTGGAGTGGTGAGGTGTGCATGTGGTGGGGGGCTCTCACTCAGCAGAATGACATGTCAAAGAATCATAGAACTGTAGGGTTGGAAGGGACCACAAGAGGTCATCTGGCTCATCCCCCTGCACTGAGACCGGACCAAGCATACCTAGACCATCCCTGTCAAGTGTTTGTCTAACCAGTCCTTAAAACCTCCAATGATGGGGATCGTGTCAACTACAGATGTGGCAGGAACCATTGGTAGTATGAGGAGGGAAATGATGTGAAGCCAACTTGGGTCTCCCAGGTTTCTGTGTGTTTGGATTGACGTGCCCAAGAAAGGAGGGAGCTGCCAGCTATACATATGATATTTGCCTGCCTGTAGCCACCTCCCTCTCTCTCTACCACTCCATCTTCTAAAATGTGCAGCAGTGAAATAGTTAATACTGACATTATTAAAGACCCATCATTAGGGTTTAGAGCTAACAACTCAGTGAAATTAATGGGGGACCAGCGCACTGTTTCAGGCTCTGTGCAGACCTCGGTTACACTTGGGTCACATTTGGGATATTTTTATATGAGGGTTTTAATTTATTTTTGGTTTTTAAGACAAAAGCTGGGATTCTTCAGAATCTGACTGTTGTGTAGGCCACATGAAGCACCAACCAGGCCAGTGGGGCATGAGGGGCCCAGGGCTTGACACCCCTTAGAGTCAACAGGCAGCAGAATGTAAAGGCCTCTGTCTCAGAAGTCAAGTGGTGGGGGTTAGTGCCAGCTCTATGGGACCTGATGGTGCTCCTTGCTCTGAGTAACAAATTTCAGATCATGCCTGGTTCTCTGTACTCTTTATATTTAATCTCTCTCTCAATCTGTGTCTCTCTCCTGCTCTATCTTTTTTATCTCTCTCCTTTCTCTCTCTCTTCATTTATCAGTTTTTCTTTAGTCTAGATTCTCTCTCTCTAGCACTACATTTTAGAATTCCAATTGCCAGTACATCCATGGCAAGTGAACTATCCAGTGTGTCCTCTGTCCTTTGCAAGAGCAGCCTTCGGGGCAGTCTCAAAAAGTGTCTGCCTGAGGAGTGCGGACTCTCATGGAGTAAGAGGAAATCCCTCTCCCCAGATCTCAGCCCCCTGCCCTCTATTTTGGAGCCTCTTTTCCATGGAGCGGCACTGTAATGAGATGTCACCAGCAGAAAATCTGGGGAGAGTGAGCGAGACAAATGACAAGACTGAGAAACATAAATAGACACACAGACGCTCCACGTATCAGTGGAATATAATTTTCAGTCACTCACTCGAGCTTTGTCATCTCCCTCTGTACTGTGCAGTGTTTGTTTCATGCTGACACATAGATCCGATACACAATAGAGCCTCTATGATAGGTGTCTCTCCCTCTCTCTTAGGTGCATCTGTAAATTATACAATACTAGAACTTAGAAAGTTGGCTAATAAGTTCAGTGGAGAGAGCTGGCACTTTTTGTTTGAGAACAGGCTCAATTGTGGTGCTGATAATGGAACATGGTCCTACTTCTCTGGCTTTATGGTTCTTGGAAGAAACACAAATCCAGGCTAGGCTCCCCCACCCACCTCCAAAGACGTCAGCCATCCCTCGTGCTAGGATTCTCCACAAGCTGAGCAGGGTTGGGCCTGGGTTGGTATTTGGTTGGTAAACCTCTGATGTTGCAGAAGGTGCTGTTTGTGACATTATAGGTGGCACTCTTGCTTCTTGAGTCTGTACCAAGTGGGGAGAGGGAATCTTTGGGAGGACTACATTGAGAGTAATGAAATGAGGTGCTTCTGTCTCAGAAAGCTGAGGTACTGATGGTTATCGTCAGAGGTCCCATGACACTTTGCTCAAGTGCTGGTGTCCAGGTCACATTCCAGCCCAAGTTATTCCATTGTGCCTCATTAAATTCCCTCTAGAATTTCAGTTGAATACAAGATTCCTCTTCATTAACTGCCATTAACTGCATTAACTGCTATGTTGTTTAGTTTGTTAAACAGTCGCTATGTTCCACCCCAGAGATGGCTGCATTTCAGTGGGGGGTGAAACCATCTCTATATTCCCCTTTCCTTCCTTGTGGGGATATTGTGAGAATTAATTCATGTTTATAAAGAGCCTCACATTCTCAGATGACAGGAACAACAGAAGTGGAAAGTGGTGGTTGCTGCAGCATCAATCTTGCACTGTTGGGTCCTCAAACACAGGCCATGGGTTGCAGTCTGTACAGTGTGACCTGAGCAGTACTTACACCAGTGAGCAGCTCAGACATTCATTCAGCTGAGTGTTGTTCTTCACGTGTTTTTGGTACACCCACGGTAGTGTCATCTGTAGGTGGAGCAGAGAACTCCAGGCTCTGTCAACTAACCTTATTTTGACACTGGGCAACTTTCTTCCCTTGCCTGTGCCTCAGTTTCTCCATCTATGAAATGGGGATAATTCACATTTACCCACATCATATGAGGAGGATGGTTATGAAACATAATGCATTCAAGTGTGTTGTTAATAATACCTAACTCTTATATGTATGTTAAGGGTTTTGAGACCCTCAACGAAAGGTGCTTATTTAAGTACAAACTATTCTGTTTTTGCAGTTGATGACTGCAATAAGTACTCCAAGCTGAGCATTTCCAAATGACTTAAGGAACCTCAGCTCCACCTCTCCATCAGTTTGGGCTTACTGATTGGATTTCCCAGAAGTAGGCAATACAAGCTGCCTCTGACTGACAGTTTCTCAGCAGGATGAATTGGACTGATGGTAGCATTGAGGTGCTGGCCTTTGAGCCATCCTGCACATTTGTTTTTAGCTGACAGTGGATTTCACAAATATGCAAGGAGGTTCTTGTATCCAATGCTAAGTCAATGGTCCCTGTCATGGGGGTTGCAGCAGGTGATGATAAACCACGATGGGAATTGTGTGTTCAGGCCTGAATGCAACGGTATCTCAGTGTCAGTGCTTGCAGATGGGACAGTGTCTATCAAGAGAGAGGGTAACTGCAGCTATTTGTTTTTAATCAGTAATTTTGAACAGTGTGATGAATTAGCTAGTTTGCATGGGCAGCACTGCCCTCCTGTGGATGGAATCAGAGCTGCTGCACTGTGTGTCCTAGGCCCTGTATTGCTAATAACTAATGGAGAGTCCCTGTTAGCTTATACATCAGGGCTGGTACCTTTGGAACAGGGGGATCTGAGTCTATCTGTGAAAGGTCTAAGCTGCTCAATGTGACACTGGATTAGTCCATTCTCTTTATGAGGGTTCTGCTCTAGAATATAGTCTGTTTTGCATCTCACACTTGGGACGAAGAACAACCAGAATATATCAGTGGCTGTTTCATTATTACCTCCTGGATTATTTCTTGTGAGCAGGTTGATATGATTTAATGGATTTGATTACAAAAAGCTGGCTACGTGCTATATTTATGCTGCTCTTTGGATTCCCCTTGCAGCCTTGAACATGCAGGTTTTGTGCATAATATGTTAGAAGAAGCCTTTGCTCTGTCACTGCCTTTGCATCACTAGAGTTCCTGCAGCCCCTCTCACTGAAATAGTTATGAAATATTTGGCCATGTTTCCCTGCACATGGGCTCCAGGGGCTTTGTCAGGGGTGTTTGTGTTAATACAGAATATCATTTCACTTGAGGAAAATGATGTAGCAACCCATTTCTCCCTTCCCATGTTTGTTACGTGCTCTCTCTCTCTCTCTCTCTCCATCCAATCAGCCCGCTTTCACTCACTCAGTCTTTTCCACTCTCTCTTCCCTTCTTTCTCAGCCTCTCATGCATCAACTTGTTCCTACCTATTCTTTTTCTTCCCCCCTTCTATCTTTCCCCCCACTTTTCATCTACTTCCTCCTCTCACTGTCTTTCTTTCCACTCGGCCCCCCCAAGCTGATTCTCCAGGGAGTTTGCTCAAGTAATAGTAGAGCTGTGCTGGGAAATACCCATCTGCACAGAAGGGAAAAAAACCCTTAAAGGCAGCCATAGATCACTGGAGACACTTTGAGGGGATTGTGGTGTCACTGTGTTACTTAGTGCTGTTTATCCAGTTTGTAATTCATATCCTATTATCTTGGAATGAGCCCTGGGGCAGGCTTTTCCCAGAGCATCACATCCGGATCTGGCTTTGTATTAAGCCTTAAAAAGCAGTAATCCAAGAAAGGAGTGAGATTTTTTTTTGAGACAATGTGAGAAGCAGGAACATTCAGAGGGTTTTGTTTTTTAATATGAAAAATGGAAAAACCTGCCAGAGGCTTTTTAAGAGGTTTTCTTAAAGGTTAATTTCTGCTGCCTCTGCCTCCCTCCTCCCAGCTTGGATCACTTCCACCAGCGCTGTACTGAACTGGGTTTGGTGCCACAGGCTTCTTTCTGCATGGGCAGTTGCAGCCTCAACTGCATTAAAAGAACTGGTTAGTTTGTGCTGGGGGCCATCTGAAGGAGTCTTTCCTGTGAGATCTAACACTGTGGCGTACCATGGCCACAAACACACTGCAGATTCTGGGGATTCCCTCTCATTCGCACCACGGTCTGCACCCCCCTCCCCCCAAGTCTCTGGGAGCTGAGCGGCAGCCTTCTTCCCTTGCCTGCATGAGGGGAGCAGGACTATTCGCAGCCCTGGGCCCAGGACCACATCCAGACCTCTGATCTGTTACTGTCAGCATCTCTCAGGCACTCAGCAACTTGCAGATTCAAGCCTGGTGTATGGTGCTCTTATAGTAGCCTCAGTGTCAAGGGCTGCGCATTGTGCTTTGGTTTAAACAGTTTGATATTGGGAGTCCTGCCCCTTTAAGAGGAATGGGAGGAGAGGGCTGGCTGGAAGAGGAGAGAAAGGAAAGAGAGAAGAACCAAGGATCTGGTTATGAGTGTTCTGCAGGGATGATGTGGGAATGGGGTTGAGTTATTTATTGCTGTAAGCGAGTGCGGCCTCACCCCTGCGGCGCCTCCTGCTGGTCGTCCAGGGAATTAGCTCTTCCAGGGTCCTGGAGCGCTCCCTGCAGGCTGGTGATCCAGCTTGCCACTGGCCCGTGTCCCTCCCAGGACCCCGGTGCCCCTTTCACAGGGTCTCCCCCTCCCAGGGGAACCCCCACCCGCTATCCCCACCTTGCCTCAGTCGTAGGCTACTGTCAGTCACCAACTAGCCCCCGCGCCCTGGGGCCGACTGCAGTGTCAGCCACTCATCACAGGCTAGGTTGGGGTTGGACCTGCTGCCCCTCTCTGGAACCCAGTGCCTTTCTGGGGCCTTGGACAAGGCCCTACAGCCTGGGCGTTGCCAGCCTGGAGCTCCCCAGCCCCTCTGGCCTTTCCCCAGCCCTGCCTCACTCTAGGCACCCTGAGCTTCCCAGCAGCCAGGCCCTTCTCTCTCTGAAGGCAGAGAGAGACTCCCAGTACCTGTTGGCCTTTGCTAGGCCGCAGCCTGGGGCTTTCCAGGCTAGAGCTCCCCGGCTCCTCTGCCTTTCCCCAGCCCTGCTCCACTCAGGTACCCTGTTCCTAGCTCCCTGCAGCCAGGCCCATCTCTCTCGCCAAACAGAGAGAGACTGTTTGGGCTTCTGGCTCGCAGCCTCTTATAGGGACCAGCTGGGCCTGATTGGGGCGTGGCCCAGCTGCGGCTGCTTCCCCAATCAGTCCAGGCTTTCCTTCCCAGCCCTGTCCCAGGGCTGGCTTTAACCCCTTCTGGGCCAGAGCGGGTGACCACCCCGCTACAATTGCCATGGCTGAGCAGTTTGGCGATGTAACACTGTGCGTGCTAAGATCTGGATATGAATAATTAATTAATTAGAGCCAGTCAGCTGTGACAAACAACCCCCCTCTCCCATCCCATGTACAGTCCTGTACAGTTTTCTTTATCATGGGTTGGATGTTAGCACCTTCCTCTTATGCCAGAGATAGCGCTCTGGACTCTGAATCCCTTCACCACTGCTCCTCCTGCTTGTCATGGTCCTGCATAACCTCTCCCCTTTCTGCTCCTTTTTCTTCCTCTTCTCTTGCGTGCTTGGCTCCCTTCTTTCCACCCTTCAGACAGACAGCCTGGATACAGGCTCCTCCTGCAGAGCTCTGCTTCCCCTCACCTTTGAACTTTGCATGTCTGAGTTGGGGCAGAGGTCATACCTCCCTGACTCTGCTTGCTCAGAGCTTCTCTGTCACACCTAGAGTTTGGAGAATCATCTATAACTCCTTTAACAGATGCATTTTGCCTCTTCCTGTAGATGAATTTGTCTCAATTTTCTGGTATTTATTTTGTCATTCCAAATTGTTTGCCATAGAATTCTTTACTAGTAACTCCTTGGTTACAAGCATTTGATATACAAGCTATTGTTGNGCCATGGCTGAGCAGTTTGGCGATGTAACACTGTGCGTGCTAAGATCTGGATATGAATAATTAATTAATTAGAGCCAGTCAGCTGTGACAAACAACCCCCCTCTCCCATCCCATGTACAGTCCTGTACAGTTTTCTTTATCATGGGTTGGATGTTAGCACCTTCCTCTTATGCCAGAGATAGCGCTCTGGACTCTGAATCCCTTCACCACTGCTCCTCCTGCTTGTCATGGTCCTGCATAACCTCTCCCCTTTCTGCTCCTTTTTCTTCCTCTTCTCTTGCGTGCTTGGCTCCCTTCTTTCCACCCTTCAGACAGACAGCCTGGATACAGGCTCCTCCTGCAGAGCTCTGCTTCCCCTCACCTTTGAACTTTGCATGTCTGAGTTGGGGCAGAGGTCATACCTCCCTGACTCTGCTTGCTCAGAGCTTCTCTGTCACACCTAGAGTTTGGAGAATCATCTATAACTCCTTTAACAGATGCATTTTGCCTCTTCCTGTAGATGAATTTGTCTCAATTTTCTGGTATTTATTTTGTCATTCCAAATTGTTTGCCATAGAATTCTTTACTAGTAACTCCTTGGTTACAAGCATTTGATATACAAGCTATTGTTGATTGGCTGCACAGATCACATGGTATTGTATGGGGCGGGTGGGTGTGACTCTTACAGTCAGGCTCCCCATCTAAATGTTTGAGATTCAAGATTCCCTTTCTGAGAATATTGGCTCAGCATTCCTTTAAAACTAGCTGTGGCTGAGATTGTTCATGGAGGTCTTCCTGGGAAAATGAATGCAAAAGGCACATGAACATAGTCACAGCAAATTCATTTACAAATTCAAGTTTATACCATCTCCCCAGCTCTGCTTATATTGGAGGTGACTATGATCAAAGCACGGAGATTTGATAGTGAGGTCTGTATTTGTGAGCTGTATCGATCACATCTCACTGCCTGAGTATCCACACAGCACTGGCTAAATTTCCAAACTCCTGCCCCAGCCTGCAGTGGACTCAGTCTAGAAACCTCCTGGATTCTCTGCAGTTAATCTCTTTGGCCCCAATTCTGCCAATACTTAACTCACATGAGTATCATAGAATCTCAGGGTTGGAAGGGACCTCAGGAGGTCATCTAGTCCAACCCCCTGCTCAAAGCAGGACCAAACCCAACTAAATCAGCCCAGCCAGGGCTTTGTCAAGCCTGACCTTAAAAACCTCTAAGGAAGGAGATTCCACTACCTCCCTAGGTAACCCATTCCAGTTCTTCACCACCCTACTAGTGAAAAAGTTTTTCCTAATGTCCAACCTAAACCTCCCCCTCTGCAACTTGAGACCATTACTCCTTGTTCTGTCATCTTCTATCACTGAGAACAGTCTAGATCCATCCTCTTTGGAACCCCCTTTCAGGTAGTTGAAAGCAGCTATCAAATCGCCCCTCATTCTTCTCTTCTGCAGACTAAACAATCCCAGTTCCCTCAGCCTCTCCTCGTAAGTCATGTGCTCCAGCCCCCTAATCATTTTTGTTGCCCTCCGCTGGACTCTCTCCAATTTATCCACATCCTTCTTGTAGTGTGGGGCCCAAAACTGGACACAGTACTCCAAATGAGGCCTCACCAGTGCTGAGTAGAGGGGAATGATCACATCCCTCGATCTGCTGGAAATGCCCCTACTTATACAACCCAAAATGCCATTAGCCTTCTTGGCAACAAGGGCACACTGTTGACTCATATTCAGCTTTTCGTCCACCGTAACCCCTAGGTCCTTTTCTGCAGAACTGCTGCCCAGCCATTCGGTCCCTAGTCTATAGCAGTGCATGGGATTCTTTCGTCCTAAATGCAGGACTCTGCACTTGTCCTTGTTGAACCTCATCATATTTCTTTTGGCCCAATCCTCTAATTTGTCTAGGTCCCTCTGTATCCTATCCCTACCCTCCAGCGTATCAACCACTCCTCCCAGTTTAGTGTCATCTGCAAACTTGCTAAGGGTGCAGTCCACACCATCTTCCAGATCGTTAATGAAGATATTGAATAAAACCGGCCCCAGCACCGACCCTTGGGGCACTCCACTTGATACCGGCTGCCAACTAGACAAGGAACCATTGATCACTACCCGTTGAGCCCGACCATCTAGCCAGTTTTCTATCCACCTTACCGTCCATTCATCCAGCCCATACTTCTTTAACTTGCTGGCAAGAATACTGTGGGAGACTGTATCAAAAGCTTTGCTAAAGTCCAGAAATAGCACATCCACTGCTTTCCCCTGTTGTCTCCAATAGGGCTACTCATGTGAACAAAGTTACACAAATGCATTAGCGTCTGTAGGAAAAGGGTCTTTGGTTATTCCAAATCCTAGGTCAGGAATGGGATGGGATTCGACCACGTGTGAATTAATGTCCCCGGGACATTACAACATACTGTGGCAAATAATGCTCTAAATTTAATAGACTGGCTCAAAGTTGGCAAGAAATTCTTGGCAACACTCTTTGCAACTACTTTTATGCCTTTGTTCGGGCCTGTTCCTGGCACCCAGAAAGTTGGTGTCCATGGAATTGTGGAATGGCTCACGTTTTCAAAGAGAAATTATATTTCAATGCATCTGAGACATACAGGTGTCCTATTATCACCCCAAAAATGTACCTTTTCCCCCTTGAGGCCCCTGAACATGGCAGGCTTTCCCCCCGTTTAAACTTGAGCCATTTTGTAAACTTCAAATCCCTGATAAATAACAGGTGCAGCAGATGAACCAGTGGCCCCATCCGGGACTACAGGGAATGGTGCACCAAGCTTGGGTGATCTCATCCAGGACTGCAGGAGATGAGGCCCCAGGCTCAGGTCACCCTGTGGTTTCATCCAGGATAGAGGACTTGATTGTAATGTCTTACGAACCAGATGAGAGATGGAGCAGAAGCTCCACAAGCCTCTTCTTTGTCAACCTGATCCTCCCTGGCTGTTCATGCAAACATCCTGCCATCCTCTGATTTTCCTGGTGGCTGAATTTCAAGACAAATGGTCTTTAGACACACACAGCCCTGCCTGGGAATGCACTTCATGAGCAAACAATCCAGGGAAATAAGATAGCTCCATGAGATGTCAAAGCTCCTGCTCTAACCACAGCATGGACCAGCTGCAGATGCCAGCATGTGAATCTAACAGCATTGCAAGCACATGCAGTAGGACTCTTGGTCCCTTTCTTGCAACGCTGTGCACTTATCTGAGTTGTCAGACAGTGCCAGTTAGAAGCAGCTGAAGCAAGAGGACAGAGCTAATGTAATAACAATGCTTAGCACTTACATGGAGCATTATAAACACTTCATCCTTCTGGGAGATATCAGGTATCCCCATACAAGGGATGGAGAAATTGTGTCACAGAGAGGGGAAGCGACTTGACCAAGGTCATACAGCAGGACAGTAGCAAAGTTGTGGCTCCCAATGCCCCCTGCCTTGAACCCACTGGACCCATTCTTTCTCATGCTCTTGCTGTCTCTGCACACGCTTGCTCACTCTGAGCTCTCACCGCTCATTCTCCTGCTCTGAACTCTCATGCTCTTCGCTTGCTCACTCTCGCCACTCTTTTTCTCTCTCTGTTTTTCTGTCTAAATACTTGGATAAGTCTTTCTCCAAGCTTGTTCTGCTGACTCCGCCCATCAGTATTAACAGGTGAGCAACTTCAGCAGCAGCAGAAAGGCCTGAGCTTGGGGGAAGAAGGGAGCTATCTCTGCTTCCAGTGGGGAAGGAAGGGGATGTTCCCTTTGTCTGGACCCTGCTTCGGCCAGAGACCACACCATCTTCCTCTTCTGCAGGCTGTGTACCCTCTCCCCCTGGGGTTCACTTTGTCTGGGAAAGAGGATGCTAAGCTCTTCTTCCCATCACATTCAGTACTACCTGTGCCTGCTTCCCCTGCACCAGAAGTGGCCAGCTCCCACTCGCTTGCATGCCAGGTGACAGACCCACCTCTGCTCCCAGCCATTCTAAGGTGCTGTTACTCCTGAGGACAAGCTCTTGGGACCTCTGCAGTCTCTAATGTTCTGCATGTTTGAGATACTCTGGTGTCTGCTGGAAACCAATGCTTCTTTAAGTTTGTGGGTCTCTTCACCACCCACTTCAGAATGGGCCTCCAGCTTCTGCGGATGCATCCATTGTCCTCAAGATCCATCCGATACCTGCCTAAACCAGAGAAGATCCTCTCCAGTCTGCTTCTCCTCTCATCCCTCTAAGGGAACCCTAGGCTCTGCATTGCTGTGGAGAAGGTCTGTGATCCCCAGCTGCATTGGCCAGGACCACGTAGGTGCTCTGCTTTTTCTTTCCCATGATAGGATCACAAGAGGGAGCAGAGGGGCCCTAAAAGACATCAAACACAGGACAGTTAAAGGAAATGCTGCTTTCCACAATGTATATGTAACCTGCAGCACTCATTGCAGCAGGATAATGTGGAGGCACATAGCTTAGCAAATTTTGGTGAAGGGTATGAAATGTCTGTGAAGGAGGGCTGCCTCTGCAGTTGAACCAGCTGGGATTAATGAAGGGGAAGGGGCCGGGGCCTCAGTTCTCACACTTCAGCACATAAATGGATCAGCAGCTTGAGATCAGAAAGCATGGGATAGTGTTGCAGAGTGAGGTTAATTAGAAGGGTGATGTGACGAGAAATAACCACCACCCCCCCCACACACACACACACACAAGCACTTAAGGGGTAAGAGGCAGCAGAGAGCACACCTGGAGGAGGTGCCAGGACCAATGGGGAGAGCTTGGTGGCTACTGTAAGTGAAGGGCTTGAGGCTAGAGAGGTGGCACAGGGTCAGGTGGAAAGTAGGCCTTGGGATCCTCTCCTGAGAGGAAGCTCGGGAAAAGCATCAGAAAGCTGGGCTGTAGGTGAAGGGAACATCCCTGGACGGGGACCCTGAGAGAAGGCTTGGAAGAAAAGCTGACCTGCAGGGGAAGGGAGACCCCTGGGGAGCAGGCCCTGAGAGAAGGGCAGGATTGGGTGAGGGCTTCGAAAAGGGATTTAAGTCCTGAAAGCGGCACAAAACTAGGAAAGCTGGACTTTAGAAGAAGGCCTGGACTAAAGGGAAAAGGACCAATAGAAGGGCCTGCAGGAGACCTCTGGTATTGAGACTGTCTCTGAAGGGAAAGGGCAGCTGGGGAGAAGGAGACTCCTAAAGCAGGCTTGGGGGAAGAGGCATTCCAGGGAAGAAGCCCTGAGGGTCAGGAACGCAGGAGGAGCTGGGCATTCAGGGAGAAGGTTCTGGGAGGCAGCACTCTGGGACAGAATAAGGAAGAGCTCAGCAGAGCCTGGTGAAGAGTGAGCAGAGGGTTGATTCTAGGAAGGACAGAAGTGTTTCTGTTCCTTTGAGTTTAGACATTATTACCACAGAAAAGGGGCAGACTTAAATTGCGACCTGGCTGGAGGGCCGGGTCATGTGAAGAGGCAGAGCCACTGGAGAGCCACAGCGGCTGTTGTTAGGGGCCCCAAATGGGAAGAGAGCTGCTTGGCCATGAGGAGGCACTCTCGTGGTGAGTCCCACCCTCCATAGGCAGGTTATTCTCTTCCCCTAGCACTGGCAGCTACTTGAGACAGGATTCCAGACAAGATGGCCTATTGCTTTCTTCAATCATGGAGTGGTTCTAGTGCCACCCTCCTGCTTTGTGAGCATTCATTGATTCATTCTCCCTGAGAAGCTGTCGGTGAATATTTTTGTCCCCATTTTACAGACATGCAGGTTGATGTGCAGAGAGAATAAAGGCCTTTCTTAGCATGATGGAGGAGGTGTTAATGTCAGAGGTGGCTCCTATTCCCATTCTTGTCTGCTGTACCACACTGCCCCGTAGAGCTAGGATTAGGAGCCAGGAGCTCCTAGCTACCAGGCCTGTGGTCAAAACAATAACATACCCTGGTTCCCAGAATAGGGTTGCAGCCCTGGAGTTCTCAGCTCAGCATCCTTATCTCCTCGGCTGGTTGGGTGGGAGCCCTGCTCCCAGGGTCACCCATTTGAGGAACAAGAGATATTTCATCCAGCTGCATGCTGTAGACAGAGCCAGATTGATCCCCTGTGGCTCTGTGCAGGTGGGCACCCCAGGTAATTCCTCAGTTGCACAGACCTCTGCAGAGAGCCTGGAAGCCTGAATGCATCCAGCCAGGGATGCTGGGCTTTGTTGCTGTGGCAACAGGGCCTGTTGCTTTTTTACATTGGTCCCTTTTGCAGCTATTCAACTTTGGTGCCTTTGTTCCCAAGCAGGGAGAGTTGGAGATTTGGTGGGAGGAAGGACGGGGGAAGAGAGACAGCTGAGGACGAATGGGGAAATGCTGGCTATCTGCTGTCAAGGAGCAGCATGTGGGGGGAGACAGGAAGAGCTGTGACTTCGTCGCCAAGCTCAGCAGCTCTCATGCCATGCATCACAGCTGCCGTGTTATCTGTCCCCAGCAGAAGGGAGAGCTTGGGTGAGACACAACGAATGCAAATGAGGCCCTGTCATTACTGTAATAACCATGGAAGCTGATAAGGCAGCAGCGGCTGCCTCCTACCTGTTGCCCCCCAGGGGACTGCTTCAGGGATCTTGGCAGATGGAACAGCATCCCTTTGGGGGATAAAATACTGCAGCACCCTACTCTACATCCATGCTGTGATGCCTGCCCTGCGATGCTCTTTGCCCTCTCTTCAGCACCTGCCCTGTGGTACCAGCAGTGCTCTGCATCTGTGCTGTGATGCCCGTGCTTCAGTTTTCTGCATCTGCCCTGTGGCGCCTGCAGTGCACTGCCTCTACTGCAATGCCTGTCCTGTGGTGCTCTGCTTCTGCCCTGAGGTGCTCAGCACCCACCTTATGGCACCTCAGGGATAATGTCCCTAGCCTCTGCTTGCCAGAAGCTGGGAATGGGCAATGGGGATGGATCACTTGATGATTACCTGTTCTGTTCATTCCCTCTGGGGCACCTGACATTGGCCAATGTTGGAAGACAGGATACTGGGCTAGATGGACCTTTGGCCTAGTATAGCCGTTCTTATGCATTCTATGTGCCCGTCCTGTGGTCCCTGTGGCTGGGGTGCTCTGTGACCATACGGTAATACCCATGCTCTGAGCCTGCCTTGTAGTGCTCTGTTCCTGTGCTGCAATGCCCTCTGTGCGGAGCTCTGTGTCCATGCTCTGTTGCCTGTATTGCAGTGCTCTGCATCCGCCTTTCGGTGCCTGGGATGCAATATTGTAGAATACTAGCCCTGAAGGCAGCAGTCGCAGTCATGTTATTGTATTGTCATGGACCCTTGGCATGTGTTTGTTGCAGTGCATGGGGAGGATGGGGAGGGGGAAACCTTCAGAAGAAGACACCTCCCAGATCAAACAACCCATAATATGAGAATGGTCTGGGGGCATGTAATGTAGAGGGGCACTCAGTCTCTGTGGCACATTCCATCCCCACCTCCCTGCTGAGGAATCCATTAGCATCGGTTAGGAGGGTGGCACTGGGGACACCTCTGCGCTCGAAGCCAGGGAGACCCGTCTGGGGATATGGACCCCATGGTGTTTCCGGTCTGCCCCACGCACATGCACTCTGCACCGAGCAGTTAATATCTCTGAATCCCACTCCTTATCTGATCTGGAGTCTCTGCAGGGAGCTGTGTGGGGCCCCTGCTGCATGTGTGTGGAATCTCTTTCAGAAGCTGGTGCCATCTGTTCATATGGCTGCCGTCTGCTACAAGCAGCACAATTACCACTCCGCACACCCTTCCGCCGTGGGAGATGAGGATTCCCCAAACCACGGCAAAGCTACAGGCTGGAAATGCCAGGCTTGCCAGGCTCCCTTGCGTGGCTGCACCCTGGGCAGGGTATGTCAGGGTATGTCTGTCCCCACTGAGTTCCCACGTGAGTCTGCCCTGGGGATGCCTGGGCTTTTCCTTCTCCCACCCCCCACTCCCTGCCATGGCACTGCCCTGGAGCTGCATCATGCATTAGTGCCAATCTGGGGTTCTCAGTCCCTTCCATTATTTGCATTCCTCCAAGCTAGCTCCGTATGTCCCAGTCCCAGCCTTGGCTCTGCCCTTAGCACCCACCTCCTTGCCCAATTGTCTACCCTTCTCAGTTCTGCCCTCTGCACCCAGCTCTCCCCACTCTCTGCTCTGCCCAGTGGGGGCTAAACTGCCTCCAGGGCCCTGCAGGTGCCAGGATTGCATGTGTCAGCGGCTTGATGCCATGTGCTGCTCTAATTGATTTTTATCTCTCCATTAATGTAACGGAATTGATGTAAGTAACCTCCTGCCTCTGGAGGGAGAGAGGCCAGGGTAATGGAGCCAGCTCGGCCTTGGCTCGCTCAGCCTTAAAGGGATGCTGCAGCTGTGCTTTGATACCATCCTGCTGGCTTCACCGGTGAAGAGTGTGCCCAGCTGCTCATGGAGATGTTCCTTGTTCCCAGGAACTCATGATTCTGCTCTGGGTATTTAATTTAGTGAGAGAAAAGGAACCTCTGGCCTTTGCAAGGCTCAGCTTCATCCTCAACTTCAACGGAGGTCATGGGTCAGAAAGGAGCCCCTGCCTAGTATCGCTCCATAGGCCAAAAGTACTGTGGGTCAGAGAAAGCATCTTCTGCTGAAATTTCCTGTATTGGACACAGCTGGAGAAGATGGGCACATCCAACATGTTAGGAGGCAGAATCTCATCTGGGATGGCAGGAGGTGGGATATGGACTAAACTGACTGTTAGTCTGATGCAGTACTTCCAGCCCTGTGTTGCTAGACATGCCCCTTCTGTGATCAGGGGTAGGGTAGTGAGAGGATGAAAATTCTGGGCTCCACTTGTTTCATGACCACATTTCTGAGAAACATAAGGGTTTCAGAAGGCTGCAAGGAATCTCCCTCCCTGGCCTTGGCTTTGGGTGCCTTTTCGCTGCTCTCGCTGAGTTGGGAATGCTTTGGAACTTGAAGGGAAATGCAGTAGCGGCGCCAGCTCTTCCGGCGCCCTAGGCGGCGGAAGGTCCCGCCCCCGAAATTGAACAGACGGACGGGGCGCCGGCGCCCCCAAAATAGCAGCACCCTAGGCGACCGCCTAGGTCGCCTAATGGGTTGCGCCGGCCCTGGGGAAATGGGAGACCTGTCAGCCTGGCATTCTTCCTCCACTATTGATCCATCCAGTCCAGCAGTGACCAGAAGAAGAAGGTTGCCATGGCCCAGATGCAGAGCGCTGGCCACAGGAACAGCCATGCCTGTGAGAAGTGGAGGCTTCTTGCCTTGCTGCTTCTTTTTCACAGATAGTCTTCAGAGAAAGTAATTTTCTAACTGTGCCTGTGGACACCCGCCACCCCCACCCCCGGGTTCCAGCACTTCCCCCTTTGCCACTGGTGGAGAAGGAGAGCTGTGCCCTAGGCGGCAGGTGCCAGGCAGAGCGAGCTGTGGCTGCTGCAAAGGGGAATGTGTTTATCATCACATAAGGGTAATTGGGGCTCTCCAGGGATGCAGCCTCCCGCCTTCCCTTGGCTTGAGGAGATGAAGCTCTTCCCTGATCTTATTGGACTTCTCAGACATTCGAAGTGGGAAATTGATGACTCTCCAAACAGAGCTGGAGAGCGGAAGGAGCCTCAGGGGAATGGATGGAGGAGCTGCTGCCAGCTCCATGCAGCGCAGAGGCTGCCTGGCTTGGGCTGCGGCACTAGGGGCGCCCTTTCAGCCCCTCATTGTCCTAATCAGCCGGCATGTCTGTGGCTGGCTGTGTGTGTGTGATCTGTGATGGTAACAAGGCAGGTGGGTCCCCTTACTGGTTGGTGAGTGTGCACACAGGCCCATGCTGATTTTCAGGAGATTTGGGGCTCTAGGATATGGAGGGGTCTCCAGTGGCACAGAGCAGTGTCATGCTGCTTTTGCTGTTTATAGTGCTAGGAGGGAGAATGTTGTGCTTGAATGAAAAGGCCAGACGAGATCTGTGGGGCCCTGTGCCTAGGGCGGGGCTGCAGGGTTTGCACTGGCTTTTGTTGGCATTATTCTTATTATCTACAGTAGGAGAACAAGCCTTTCTGCTGGAGCATCAGGCAGGCTGTGCTGGGGAGAAGACTGGGCCCAGACTCTCACAACAACAGGCAAAGCAGGAGTGATGTCGGCAGCCTGGCAAGCAGGGAGACCCCCCACCCCTCGTGGGCTCTCTCCCTCTGGCTGGTCTCCTGCCCTCATGGGGTTGGGCTGTCCATGCTTGCCAGGCTGACCACGTCACTCCTGCTTTGTGGTGTGAGTCTGGGCCCAGTCTTCCCCCCCAGCTCTCAGCCTGCCTGATGCTCCAGCAGAAAGCCTTGTTCTCCTACTGTGGGTGGTGGTAATAATAAATCTCCTGCTCACATGAGGCCCAGGCTTCTCCAGGGGATCGTTGATCTTCTGGGGTTTACCAGAAAAGCTCAGATGAAACAGGGACCCAGCTCCCAAAAGTGCTGGTTCTGCATCTGAAGCCCAAGGTCCTGTTGTTGCAGCTGTACTTCCTCCTGGGCCTGGGCACTGCCCCTTGCCGGGAGGGGAGGGGAGAAGGCCCTGAACCCTTCGATCTCTCTAGGGGACGGATACTGAGGATGGGCACGGGTGGTATTGTAGTGCAAGAACTGAATACTAGGCTGATAGTGTGGGGTTTGGAGGCAGGTGCCAGTACGGGTTTTAGGTAGGGGCAGAGGAGGATGTGAGGGGTGGGGGCTTTAGGGAGGCACAGGCGAAGATGGAGAGAGACCCCAAGTGTTTAAAAATCATAAGTCAGTCCCCCAAAAGTCCAGATATTGATGTCAAGATAATGAGATTTTAAACATAAAACACATTGTTGGTTCTTTAGATTTGCCTTCTAGTGTCTGAACCTGGTCGCACTTGGGTCATGTTTTTGGCCTTTGCTGTGCAACCCCGAGGGCTAGAAACTTGAAGTTTTTTCAAATGAAATCCAAGATTCTCTAGTAACCCCATGACTCCAGAAGCTGGGGCCTTAAGAAAAACAGCAAATATCATGAAACTTCCCATTAAATCACAAGAGTTGGCAACACTGTTAAGGGCAGGGGTTCTAAGGGGCTGGGGTCTAGTTGGCTAGATACCTCTGCCCCATTTGCCAGGAGCTGCCACTGCAGCCACTTATCTGGCTGTGGGCACATGATACCAAAGTGTGACACCTATCTGGGAGGCAGCTGCTTGGCTCCTCTCCCCACTGCTCTGCACTTAATTACCAAGAGAAGGCAACAGAGCTGGTGACTCATTCGCTTCCCCCAAGCAGGACTTGGCAAGCCTTGCCTTTCGCTGCTCACTGGGGACTCTTCCTCACATTCGGAGGCCTTGGGAGCAGAATGGGGCGCTCCATTCAGCCGACACTGGCCAGCCCTTGGCATTTTATTGCAGTGTAGACGTACCCGGACGGGCCAGGTTGGCCCTGCCCAACCTGTTGTCATTCACACCACCACACTAGGGATGTAAAATGCTTGGCTCTGCTGTGAGTGAGGGCGAGGGGCAGGGACTCTATGCACAGGGGGCACTCTACATGCAGTAATAGGAAGTGGGGAGTGGAGTGGAGAGGATTCTCCAGGTTCCCCCTGATTTGGGGCTAAGAGAGCAGTGCACCCCTCCTCGGCCCCTCCTGCACTCAGACACTCATTAGCAGCTCAGATCAATTCTGCTCACTTGCCACTTCATTATTCATGAACTACAGCCCCGGCTCCCTCTCTGCAGTAACCCAAGACCCCTGCTCTGGAGAGATGGGATGCCTGCTGAAGGGAGGGAGCTGAGCAAGAGGGAGGGGTACGCAGAGCACCCTGCATTAAAGGACAGACAGTGCAGGTGTTCTGGTAGGGAGAAGGAGCATGCTCCTGAAAGGGTTAACAGCGGTAGGTCTGGCTGGGATCTTTTCCCTTCTCATGTAGTTGAATCCAGCTTCTTCATGTGGCTCCCATACCTAGATCATTGTTATCGCTGCAAGCACAGAAGGGAGAGGGAGAGACAGTTTTGTCTGCTTTATGTTTCTCTTTTAGCATTGGCAGGGGCTGTAACCAGAGCACAGTGTGCTGGCTTGGCGCCCGCCTGGTGCTCATGTGCAGGGGGAGGGGAGAGAGGCAACATGGACCATACTGCACAGGGGAGAGGGAGCTGGGCCAGCATTTGCGGATGTAGTGATACTGGCATCTAACCTCACGTGAGTCAGTACAGAGCCATGGATAGGACCCAGGAGTCCTGACTCTCAGCTTCCCCTGCTGTAACCCACTAGCCCCTACTCCCTTCCCAGAGCTGAGAATGGAACCCAGGATGCTTGACTCCCAGCTCCCCCTGCTCTAACTCTCTAGTCTCTGGTGCCCTTCTTTCCAATTCAGGAAATGATGATAAATCCAGAAAATGGCAAGAATTTTCAGCTTACTATTCACAACCAAGATCCCAGCCCACTTCCCCTCATCTGCATCCCTGACCTGTACCCCAGCTCCCCATCCTGCCTCTAGTCCCTGTACCCCCAACCCCAGCTCCCCCCATGCTGAGGGATAAGGGGGAGACGGTCTTATGTCTTCACGCTTGATCCAGATCCCAAAGCAGGAGGTTTGGACTCTGGGACTGGACCATCACTAGATCTTTGACAGGTTTGTGCCTCGAGGCCTGGCCCAGACAGAGGCCCGGTCCCTACTGTTTCTCCAGTGGGGCACACCCAACAGGAAGGAAAACATGGGGAAGAGTTAGTCCTCACTGCTGGTTCTTCTGGCTCCAGTGGAGCTGCCCCCTCCTCCCAGAATCCCAGGCAATCTGGGGGGGAATGTTCCTGTTCTGCTGGGCCTTGCTGTGGCTTGGTCTGTGCTGAGCAGGAGCCGGCCAGCTGCCTGTATGACAGACCCCAATGGCATCCCCGAGGCATGCGCTGCTGGCCAGCAGCCAAGGCCAGGATGGAGATCGAGGTCATCACATCAGCTGGAAGCTCTGATGGAGCCAAAGGGCTCATGCTAGAAACTATTGGTCTGTGCCCTAGAGCGGGGGTCGGTAGTGGGATGGGACTCCAGGGGCTGATGGGAGCACGGCCTAGGGTCTGTGCCAGCCTGGAAGGGGGGACAGTAACCAGGGGTTTGAGCCCCATCCCCAGCTGGGATTCCCCCCCAATGCAGCCCCTGTCTATGGGGTTCCACCCACGCTCAGACCACCTGGCTAATGGGTTCCTCCCCCCCGCAAGGTGAGAGACAAATTCCAGATTACTGGGTACCATCCCTAGCTGCTCGAGCCTTTAATTGCGACCTCTGGGAGTGGTTTAGTGGCAGCCACAAAGAGAACCAGAGATTTTCTGTGAGTAGCACTGGCTGTTGGGAGAGCTCTCATTTGCCCCTGTCACTCCCTCTCCCAGCAGGAGATGCTGTAGGGGAGCGGGGAGGTCCCTCTCCAATTAGGGGACTGAATATATCGCCTTAGCTGATGGGAAGCACAGGCCAAAGGTTCAATAATGCTGCCCTGAGAGCAAAAGCCTCTGAGGATTCCCTTGCAGGGCTCCCGGGTTCCTCTTCTCTGGCTCCTTTGGCTTCTGATTCGCTGGTTTGAATCTGGTCCAGGTCATTGGCCACCCAGTGTGTCCCCCACCTGCTGTCCCACATGAGCCTTATTTGGTGGTCCCAGTCTGATTTCCAGTGGTGCTATCATTAAAAACCACCTACAGAGCTGCTTCTGGGCCCTGTTGGCAGTGTCAGCAGACTGGCCCTCTCCCTCTGCCCCATCATGGCAGAATAAGAATTAATATTAGCATCTAATTAATGACTGTCTCCAGGCATCCCTGCAAGCCAGGCCAGGCTGAAACATGCTGGCTGAGTGAAGGCTGTACTTGATTCTTCAGGGTTGTCAGTCTGCCAGTGTCACGTGGGCCTGCCCCAGGCAAGGGCACACACAAGAGTGTCCTAGGGCCCAGGTCATGAATGTAGTGCTGGAGGGGCAGCTGGTGCATGGGAAGTGGGGCAGGCATCTTGCTCACGAATGCTGTGCATGGCTGTTATGCCACATGCATCCTTGCTTTCTGTAAGAGTAGAGTTGGAGCCCCCGGGTACAGGTTGCCAGGTCTTCTCAAGGCCAATGACCTATTCCTGCTGGGTCCCAAAGCCACAGAGAATGAAACCCAAGAGGGTTGTTGTCAGTTCTTGCGATGTCAATCACCAGGCCTGTTCATGAACCCCTCCCACATCACGGGCAAGGAGCAGAGTTTTACAATGCATTCTCTGGAGATGTGGCAGCAGCACATTTATTACCCCTATCACTCCCTCAGAAATGACTTGACAGAATGTGCTGCGGTCGGAAGTTCGGAGGCTCAATATTTCATGAGGCCAGAAAGTGCTGATACTCACATTTGGGACAATCAGAGGCAGAAGGAAAAGTTGTGCTTTCAGGTCTTCTGTTTTGATGTTGCATTTTAATTAGGTGACACAGCCTGCAACCTGGCTGCAGTTCATTAAAGTGTGTGTGTGTGTGTGTTTTCTTTTAATCCCACCTGCAGTTAATCTTCCCCCTCCCCTCTGAAACTGGCACTTTCATTACAATTTATGACCATAAAGGGACCTTGATTTGCAGTAGCCAAATTGTATGAATTAAAGGGACGGTGTCAGGCTAATGTATCTGTAGGACTCTTGTTATTCTGTTTGTTATTTGTAGTGTGGTAGTGACCAGTTGGCTCAGTTGATGTTGGGTCCCTGTTGTACTGTGCACTTCACAAACAACGCATCAGGTGTCCATGGGTTTTTTTAAAATCAACTATTACCTTTGATTAAAATTGAAGGAATTTAAAAAATCTAATTCAATTGATGCCAGTAATGCTGTTTGTCCTTATTTATTTAAAAATATACACAACAGCATTGTACTATGGTCCTTCCCCAACCCCTCTAATAATGCCACAGTGTTGAGGCACTGGACAGGGAGTCAGGAAATTTGGGATCAGTTCCCAGCTCTGCAACTGAGCCTCTGTGTGACATTTGTAAACTGAGAATAGCAACACTCCCTTTCTCCCACCTGTAAACTCTTTGGAGCAGGAACTGTCTCTTCCTGGATATATGTACAATGCCCAGCCCAGTGTGGCCCTGGTCCTTGGTTGTAATATGAATAATAATACCCCTCTGGTAAGCTGCTAGGCTTTGGACCATTGCTGAGGACTGGAGTACTCCAGTGCCATGCACCAGTGTCATCAGCGGCCATTACTCCTTGTTCTGCCATCTGGTACCACTGAGAACCGTCTAGATCCATCCTCTTTGGAACCCCCTTTCAGGTAGTTGAAAGCAGCTATCAAATCCCGCCTCATTCTTCTCTTCTGCAGACTAAACAATCCCAGTTCCCTCAGCCTCTCCTCATAAGTCATGTGCTCCAGCCTCCTAATCATTTTTTGTTGCCCTCCCCTGGACTCTTTCCAATTTTTCCACATCCTTCTTGTAGTGTGGGGCCCAAAACTGGACACAATACTCCAGATGAGGCCTCACCAATGCCGCATAGAGGGGAATGATCGCGTCCTTCGATCTGCTGGCAACGCTCCTACTTAAACAGCCCAAAATGCCATTAGCCTTCTTGGCAACAAGGGCACACTGTTGACTCATATCCAGTTTCTCGTCCACTGTAACCCCTAGGTCCTTTTCTGCAGAACTGCTGCTTAGCCACTCGGTCCCTAGTCTGTAGCGGTGCATGGGATTCTTCCGTCCTAAGTGCAGGACTCTGTACTTGTCCTTGTTGACCCTCATCAGATTTCTTTTGGCCCAATCTTTTGGCCTAATTTGTCTAGGTCAATTGCCTGTATCCTATCCCTACCTTCCAGCATATCTACCACTCCTCCCAGTTTAGTGTCATCTACAAACTTGCTGAGAGTGCAGTCCACGCCATCCTCCAGATCATTAATGAAGATATTGAACAAAACCGGCCCCAGGACCGACCCTTGGGGCACTCCACTTGATACCGGCTGCCAGCTAGACATGGAGCCATTGATCCCTATTGTGGCCAGCTCCTCTGAGGGAACCAGTGAGACAGTCCCCAGGTTACCACCCAGCGCAATAGGGCTGTATTACACTTTGTGTGTTTGAGGGGGCAGGGTGTGTGCTGCACAATGTGTGCTGGGGAGTTCTTTTCCACCAGTGATCCTCCGTCCTCTCCCATTATGTCAGGGACTGAGCAAGGTGCCCATGTTCTCCACCATTTGTCACAAGGCAGGGCTTCTCCCCAGCTTGCCAAAGCCTTGCTCCCATGCGCAGTCTCTTTTAGGCCGGTTTTTAATTGTTCAAACTCCACCAACCAACTAGCCAAATCCAGTTCCTCAGCTCCCCCTCTGCATCTCCGGCTTTCACTGCCTCCTCTCCCAGTCCTGCTGGGCCTACTTCCTGCAGCTCTGCTCCCACTGCCAGCCACTCCCTGGGGCTCCCGCAAACCTTTTGTAGCCCCAGGTCAGCCCTGCTCCCTTCATTGGCCAAACCGGGAGCATCTGCTCTGACACCCAGGAACTGGACCCAGTTCATTGAGTGGGGCCAGCCACCCATTAACATGGGGCTTGTTATTAACAAAGGATTTGGCAAAATCTAACCAAAATGCCTGCATGTGTTAGAGCCAGATTCTGCTCCCACGTACAGCACTGTGAATGTGGAGTCATCCACTGCCCTCACAGGAGAAAGGGCTGGAGTATGATCTGCCTCCTCCTCCCAGGCAGGTGTGCTTTGCCCTAGGGGCAGGAAGAGTCATGCCAGAGAGCCACCCTTCCCCCTCAGACAGGTGTGCTTTGCATTGGGTGGTAGTGGAAGTTTCTCCTGACTCCTGGTTCCTACTGCCCACGGCAGAAGTGGCTCCTCGGACACATGATGAGCATGCTCTGCATGCCAGCAGTACTTCAGCACTAGTTTGTGTTTAAAGTCTGCTCTTGCTACAGAGTCATGTCCGGGTGCTAGGTAGCCCCTCTCCTGCACTTAGTGCAGCATGGCAGGGTCTTAACTGAGACGTCATGAAAGAACTGGTGCGTGGTGATGTCTTGGGGCCAGGGACATGTTTCCAACATTAGCGTGTGCACCCAGAGCTATGGGGCTGACACTAATGGGCTCCAGCTTCTTCTCAGCCGCGTGACAGATTCCTCAAGTTACTGGACAAGTCCTGCTCTGATACTCACATTCAAGGGCAGAATGGGCCCCATAGCGGCCTTACAGGAAAGGCCTTGGGATACCCTTGGGAAGGTTGGTGGTGTAAGTGCAGAATGGGGAATGGAAGGGACATGGCCCTAGAGCCCGAGTCGTTTGACACAGCTGTTCAGTTGCATAATTGCTTGGCAGGAAGGTATGTGAGTGAGGGAAAGACTCTGACTGAATGAGACTGTCTCAATAGTGTCATTAGAACGGCGGGCGTCTCCTTGGATCGTGAGCCTTCTCTGGGTTTGAGACATGTTTAGCTTTCCGGAGTCTGGTGTGCAGGTGTCTCCTGCTGCGTGGCTGCTTCCAGTGAACCTGTCTTCTTTCTAGAGCACCTGTTTCTGTGTTACCTGGTGCTGATGCAGCCACGCAGATCAGCCCCGCTCCCACCAGAATGACAGTCAAGGGACGGCTTTGCCTAAAAGGCACTTTCTGCTTAGTGTTTGCTGTGCAGCTAAGTGTCATGCATCCCCTTTCCAAAAAGCAGGCAATTTCAGCACTGTCAATTTCAGACGTTTCAGCGCTTTCCCCACCACTGGTACTGCTCCTCCATGACTAGCCCCAGTGGGAGCGCTGGTGCAGGCAGGACAAGGCAGCCCAGGCTGTGGTGCTGCTGTGTCATCTAACCCTGCAGGGAGCAGATCTATACAACACAGTTATTAAACCACCTATTCCCTCGCTACACTAGTGCTGCACCAACACCAGGCGAGCCACACCCCAGTCTAGTCTAGTAACACACACAGCTTCCTGTATTTCCCCCTCCGCAATACACACACACGCCTCTTATACCCCCCCTTCCAATACGCACACTGCCTTTCACTGCACCCTCCTGTCTTCAGGCAAAGCTTTGCTAAGTAGACTCAGGAGTATGTGTCCCTTTAGTTTGTGAGCAGATACTAGTGGGAGCACATCACTTTGTACACAGGGATTGCCTCTCCCCCTCCCTCTCTGTCCCCAGCTTTCACCCTCTTCTCAGAGACTAATATTAGAAGCTGGGGGGGTTCAATCTCCATCTTCAGGAAATGCCAGAGGAACCCAATTCCTATTGACAGGTTTCAGAGTAGCAGCCGTGTTAGTCTGTATCAGCAAAAAGAACAGGAGTACTTGTGGCACCTTACAGACTAACAAATTTATTTGAGCATAAGCTTTCGTGGGCTACAGCCCACTTCTTCGGATGCATAGAATGGAACATACAGTAAGAAGATATTTATACATACAGAGAACATGAGAAGGTGGAAGTAGCCATACCAACTGTAAGAGGCTAATTAATTAAGAGAAGCTATTAACAGCAGGGGAGAAAAACTTTTGAAGTGATAATCCAAATGGCCCATTTCGGACAGTTGATACGAAAGTGTGAGGCTACTTCAACATGGGGAAATAGATTCAATTAGTGTAATGACCGAGCCATTCCCAGTCTCTGTTCAAACCTAAGTTAATGGTATCTAGTTTGCATATTAATTCAAGTTCCAATTCCTATTGGTGCCTCCACCATGCAAGGCTAACGGCACAGCCTGGGCTGCTTCCTGCTCTAGCCATCCTGGTGACCGTGCTTCTTGTTCTGGAGAGTCAATACTTGCAGTTACACACTGGGATCCCAGCAGTGACTGGAGAGCCCCTGCAGTGACGCGTTAGTGGATAATCATAGAGACAGAGTGAGAAGCAGCTCTAACGCAGCTGGAGAGAACAGGCTTCGGAATCACCAATACCCAGATATTTCCTGAATCTACAGAGATAAATCACATGGACCTGTCTGACTTGTTCAGTGCAGAAAAGCAGCCCTTGGCAGTGCGTGTGTGTTACATGTCTGTGCTGCAATATAGCATATGTGTGCACCACTGCCCTTTGCTAGCTGGAGTCAGAACTACTCCACTTGTGTCAGAGCCCTGGCTGCTAGCAGAGAAGTCTCCTTTAGCTCGAGTGATAGGGGCGTGGGCTTTCAGAACAGGGGGATCTGAACTCTGTCCTTGATGTTGCTGTGGCCATGGTGATGACCATGAAGTACCTAGGTGCCCAGACACTTGTCACAGTATGTATATGTACAGATTCTCACATGTGCATTTACATACGGATGGGTTACACAAGAAGCTGCTGGAGCCAGGATTCCCACAACTCTTCATGCAACTGATTTATGATAAAGACCTTGTTCAGGAGCAGCCCCAAAAAGGGAGTGAGGCTGGGTTGGTGTGAGCTGATCCTTCTGTCTGTTGGGTGCTGGGGAGAATCATGGTCACCGGGCTGGCAAGAGGCTTCAGGAGAAACGCTAATGATCCTGTGTGTGTAGGCCTTGGGCTGCGATCTGGTATTTATTCAGTAGGAGGCAGTGATAAGTTAGCATTGAGGCAGTAGCCCAGTGTAGTGCTGGGGATTCTGTACTGCAGGGAGCGGTGTTGGTATTGGGAGGGGGCACGTTCCCATCTGAGTTAGTTCTGAGTCCCATGTCCCAGTGCAGGGTAGGGTAGTGCTGTGCTGCCAGATGGGGTTATCTTTCAGATGAGGTGTAAAACTGACATCTTGACTATTTGGGATCATTAAAGATTCTGGGTAAAATGTTCAGAACCACGTATGTGACTTAGGAGCATAAGTCCCATTTTCAAAAGCAACCTAATCACTTAGCAGCCAAGTACGTAAATCATTTTTGAAAATGGCACACAGGCTCCTTACATGCTTTGGGAAATGGTACCCTCTATGTCCTTTTTGGCAATAGAGGACTTTTACCTCTGGTGTCCTCTTAAAGTTCCTCTTTAGAAATTGTATTCGCCCTGGTTTTATTACATATAAACTTTTTTGGGGGGTATAATAATCTTCTGTGCTTCCTGTCCTGGACCTTGGCTTAGCTTTGCTATTGAGCATCTGCTGCATTCCACCCCAGAGGCAGCTGTATTTCAGTGATGAAGGAAGTGATCCCTATGTATAGCATGTGGTCTGTACAATTCAAAGCACTTTGGTATCCTTGTGGATGAAAGGCACTCTAGAAATATCAGATAATGTTATTTATTATTAATTAGTCTTGGGTGTGTCTGAGGATGCTGGTCAAGAATTCACTGGCTCCAGCAACTCATTAGAGGCTTACATGTTACGATTGTTTGCTCAAAGCTAACCTTCTAGAAACTAATTTTGATCTGTTCAGCCCTGATTTATGTAGCAGATCCACTAGCAAACTCCACCCCAATGCTCCCCTGATTAAACTGGCTTAGTCCTCTGTGGAAAGGCCAGTCTAGCTGTAAAATGCAAAATAGAAGCTTCAGTGGTGTTCAGACATGAAAGTGTTAAATGCACTAAAATGCACGCGCAGAGCCTGCGTCTCCGTTTCCCAGCACCGTGTGCAGCCATTGACACCAGTGCAGAGGGGTATACGGTGGTGTAAATGACTGTCCAAGGTGCAGGGGAGGGAGACCCAGGCCCACAAGCCCCACCACCCCCTGCCCAGAGCAGGGGAGAAGGTGGAGGTAAGTGAATGAGCCTGGATGTTACCTGGTTGAGGACAGGCTAAAAATCAGACCAGCCACTCATCTTGAAGGGTACTTTTAAAAGGAGTTTGTCTTTCTTTTCTGTCCTGTTGCTCTTGATACCAGCCAGGCCTGGAGCTGGATTGGAGGCAGCATCCCTTGGTGCCTCTCTCTGCCTGTGTCCATGGGAAATGGTAGAGTTTCTGGGTAATTACCTGGACGGAGACAGCTGGATCTGGCTTGTCTGTCTCACCTGGTGTTGAGTTGCAGGGAGGCAGTTGTAGTAATTTGCATCCTGCCTCTGACACTGATGCACACAGAACATCATCCCAACCCAGCTGGAACGTGGGAGATTTTCCCTTGGGCAATTTGGTTCCCTCTGCATTTAAGGTGCTGTGGATCCTCTCTCCCCCCACCTCCCCCCGCAGCTCGGCAGTTGGTTCTTTCTAGTTGTCCCATGATCTGCTGACCCAAGGTTCATGGCGGCAAAGCCATGCTGGGCCCTATTCCCATGGGATGCCCTCCTCTCATCCATTTGGAGAGGGGATTGGGCAGCAGCAGCAGTGGAGATGGGGGAGCACAGGGGAGTAGGGAGGGCTGGAACACAGACTGTTCATGAACTCTTGTTCCTAATGGAAGGGGTCCGTCCTACTTCTCTGCTGCTGTCAAGGAGCCAGTTCCGTGAGCAGGCCTGGCAACAAGCTGGTTAGGGCAATTATTGTGACTGCATTGTGCTCCAGCTCTCCAGCAAGGTGATTAGGAAGGGAGAGTGGGAGACATGCAAGGTGCAGGGAGGGGAATTGGCCTGGACTTCCGTGGGATGAGAGGAGGCGGAACAAGGCCCCGACACACACACAGGTGGAGAGAGGGGCAGTTTGGAAGCATTTGGGGGCAGTTTCTTTGCCTGCCATCTCTCCCCTGCCCGGGTGTTTGTTGTGCAGCTTCCTGGGGGCTTTGTAAGAGATTCCCATCTCCCTTTCCTGCCTCCCCCTCCATGCAGACTCTGCTTCTGGAAAGGCCTGTGGGGTTCTTGGCTGGACCCAGGCAGTGAGAACTGCCCTGCCCTCAGTCTCTCATAGCACCCACATGTCCTGTCCTACCCGCAGCTCCCCAGGTGCCCTCCTCTTTATGTCCGTGTCCAGTCACATCCAATGACCCCTGTTAAGCCCTCAGCCCCCTTCGGACCCATAAACCATGGCACAAGTCCCCCACTCTAATCATTAGACAACACTCCTTCTCATCCCAGAACTAAGCCCTAGCCACAGACTGGAAAGCCAAGACTCTAATTAAATATGATCTCCACTCACAGAGCCCTGATTAATTGGGTCCTTTTCCCATGATGCTCTGGGGTGGCTTTTGGAGCACTAACCTCTCCTTGTCCTCACATAGTCATGCACAGTGTTTCAGGCTATGTCTACACTACAGATCTTACAGCGGCACAGCTGCACCACTGTAATGTCTCCCCTGTAGCCGCTCTATGCCGACGGGAGAGAGCTCTCCCACCGGCATAATTAAAGTACCCCCAACGAGCGGTGGTAGCTATGTCGGTGTCTCTCGCTGACATAGTGCTGTCCAGCTTGGAGCTTTTGTTGGTGAAACTTATGTTGGTCAAGGTGTGCTTTTTTTTACACCTCTGACCAACAAAAGTTTTACTGACAAAAGTGCTAGTGTAGACAAAGCCCTTTGGCATTTTGTCATTCACTCGCTGTGTGGTGGGGCATTTTACACGCCCACCCACATCCCTGCACTCTTGCACACAGTACTCAAGCAAGGGTATCCCCTAATGAAAGGCCACCGGTATGCAAGAGGCCTAGCCAAGAGCAGGGCTTGCATCCTGTTGTTGGAGCAGATTTCTTCCTGCCGGTGGGGGTGAGGCTGTCTTTGCCATGCCCAAGGGCTGTGCTGCTTGTGTTGGTACCATGTGGGGGTGAGCTCCAGAGCGACTCTGGCTGCCTGAATGGAGGTTTCCCTCAAAGAGCCAGGTTCATCGCTGAGGATGGGTCTGGTTGGATGGGTTGTAGGTTTGAGAGGGTGCAAGGCACTCCTTTCGTCTGCTTGGAGGTTTGTGCCATCTGTTAGCCTGAGCATGCTGCATACCACTGCCGCCTGTCAGGAGGTGTAACCCTGATCCCTGAGTTCACTCTGCTATCTGAGGTGCTGCTATAATGGGTGACATATGGAAGCCAGTGTCTGGCTTGCTGGGTGACCTTGGGTAAGTCACTCCAGCGCTCTGTGACTCAGTTTCTCCATTTGTAAAATGGGGAACTCATTTGTAAAGCACTTTGAGATCTGCGAGTTCTGTACCTTTCCATATCCTGTCTCCTAACCTCCTGCAATATGGACTCACCTAACCCTCTCTCCTGGCCCTACTGTATCTCCTGCCCTTGCTCCAGCTCCTGATGCTGCTGCACTTCCTGCATGGTGGTGCCTCCTGGCCCTGTCTCTGGCCCTTAACCTTACTCTGTCCCTAATTCTTCTCTCTTAACCTTCCTCTGTACCTTACTTCTAACCTATTCCATCCCCAGGCCCTATCCTGCAGTATCTCCTAGCTTTAATTTTATTGTATCACTAGTTTAATGCCCTGGTGCCTGCACTGATATCTATGGAGTGTGGGGGCTCACTAACATGAAAAGGGGAGCTGCTCCTCCAGCCTCTCTCTTCCTTCCCCAAGCTACTCTTTTCTCGACTACGCTGGGAGAAGGAAAAGGCAGAGTTTAAGTCCGGGGCCTGGGAGTCGGGACTCTGGGTTCTATTCCCAGAGTGTTGTGTATTAGTTGGGGCAGGGGCTATATGGCGTCTAGGACTCCTAGGTTCTATTCCTGACTCCACCACTGACCTTGAACAATTCCTTTAATCTCTCTGTGCCAAATATCCCCATGTGTAAAATGGGGAAGATGATACTGACCAACCTTTCCATCCCTCCATCCATGTACTAATATGGCAAATCCCATGTACTAATATGGCCCTCCTCTCTATTAGCTCCCCAAATCCCATGGACTCCTCAGAGGGGGAGGTTATAGCAGTGCAAGGTGTTATTGCTATTAAGTGCCTCTGGTCCTCTGAGAGGTCCCATGTGTGGCGGCAGTCCAAATGTTGAAGCCCATCTTTTCCCCTCACTAACCCTGCTGATCCTGGGGACCTGGGAGCAAACAAGTTGCTGGGGCACAGACCCATGCCCCAGTATATGGCACGAGCCTCAGCTTTGCTGCTTACAAACAAGCCACATTGATTTCTGTTTCCCTGATTTCATTGACGTCACCCAGCTGAAGCCTCCAGGTGCAGCATCAAGCGTATAAGAGCATATGAGAAGCCAAAGGGGGAAGTGCTTTCCTTCTGCCAATTCCAGACCACGGGGGGTAAGAGCTTGAACATAGATGTTGGGGCGTCTCTTACCTATTGGCCTTCTGGGATTGCAGATCCAGTGTGCTCCCATTCCTTCCAAATGACAAACCATCGGTTCAGCAAACCTCTCCTGAAATCACCCATCCCATGGCGATGAGCACACAGTAGATCAGACATGGTCTCAAAGCCCCGCTGGGTTCTTCCTGCTCCTTATTATGCATCATTACTTGTAATGAATAATTAATCATAAAAGATACAATAATAAGACATGGCACTTCACTAGCACCTTCCGCCGGAGGATCTAAAAGCTCTTTGCAAAACCCATCGCCTGCCTTGTGAGAATTGCTATCCCCATTTAAGGATGGCAGAGAGAGAAGTGGCTTTCCCAGGGCCACACAGCACAGTGGAACCAGGAATAGAACCCAGAAGTTCTGACCCCCAGTTTTTTGTTCTAATCCTTAGTCCCACTCCACTTCCATAGCTGAGAATAGAGCCCAGATTCCAGACTCCCAACTGCAACCTCCTTGCACTAACCACTAGACCAGGGGTCGGCAACCTTTCAGAAGTGGTGTGCCAAGTCTTAATTTATTCACTCTAATTTAAGGTTTTGTGTGCCAGTAATACATTTTAACGTTTTTAGAAGGTCTCTTTCTATAAGTCTATAATATATAACTAAACTATTGTTGTATGTAAAGTAAATAAGGTTTTTTAAATGTTTAAGAAGCTTCATTTAAAATTAAATTAAAATGCAGAGCCCCCCGGACCGGTGGCCAGGACCCAGGCAGTGTGAGTGCCACTGAAAATCAGCTCGCGTGCCGCAGGTTGCCTACCCCTGCACTAGACCCTACTACCGTTCCAGAGATGGAAATAGAATCCAAGAATCCTGACTGCCAACCTACATCCCTTCTCTAACCCAGTAGACCCCACTACCCTCCCAGAACTGGGAATAGAACCCAGGGTCCTGATTTCCAGTCTCCTCCTTTAGCCATTATAGATGCCACGGAAGGAACTTAGCTGGCAGTTAAGCATGCATGAGTGTGAATAGCCTTCAGCTCCCAATCCCACACATGTCGCCCCCTGCAGGGATAAGAGGAGCAAACACGTGTAGGTATTTTTGAAGATCATAGATATTACTTGGAGCAGAGGTGAGGCAGCAGCAGGGACTAATTAATCTAGTGTCACTTTTCCTGGCTGTAACCAGGCATTGAGAGACTAAGCAAAAGCAACCAGCAGTGAACCCTGTACCAGTGGGCAGTGTGCACCCCCCGCAGAGCAAGGACACCGAGCCCTTTGCCAGCAAGGAGCGTGCAACCCCCATGGAACAGCAGCACAGAGCCATATGGAGTAGGTAACACATACACAAACACAGGCCTGGTGCACGACACATCCCCAGAATAGGTCTCATTCCCTCCCTGCCCAGCACCTTGCATCACCCTGTGCAAAGTGAGTGCAAAATGCTCCCCATTCTGGCCTCCCCCAGTGGATGGTGACCCAAGGCAGGGGAGAATTGTTGTCTCACAGACAGTCTCACAGAAATGCTTTCCCACAAACTTCCATAGTCCCTCTTACGCATACACTTAACCTCTGTCTCCAACACAAACCTCCACACTCTCCCCATGCACATTCGCCCAAACCTAGGCATGCAACAGCCCACCCACATAACCCCCCATTCATACACTCACACCTTGAGTCTCTCACCCAGGCAAGCCCTCCCACTCTCCCCCTCCATTCTACTCGCTTGTCACCCGGGTGCCACTGGGCGGCTGTGATTTACCCCCATACTGTGGGTGGGGAGAGTTCCCTCTGTCACGCTGATAAGACACAATATAGGATTTTTCAAATTGTTCCTCCTTAATCTCTCTTTATTCTTTATCTAAACTGAGGCCCAGCGATTCCAGCCAAGGCAGAAGAAATATTCCAAGACTGCTTTTCTTTTTAGAACCCATCCAGGAAACACATTTGTGTTGTTTTCCCCATCTCTCTGCTGCTTTAAAGCTATACAGGAACCCCAGCTCTGGGATGGGCGGGGACAGGTCATTAGCGGGATTTGGAGAGATGAGGGAGGCAGGTACTTATTGTTTAGATGGAAACCAGAAAATTAATAGTTACACAGCCTTTTGCTTTGAGTTTAATTTATTGTGCTTTTTATAGACGCCTTCTTTGTTTTATTGCCCATGGAGCATTTGGCCAGAGTCAGGGCCCTTTAAACGTCAAACATCCTCTCAGTTCCCGAAACACTCATGACTCAAGATGCTTCTCGCCATCTTGGGAATTTATTTATTTATATGAGGCCCTCACAATTGGATATTACAGCCATATTTTGTGTACGGCAGTAGCAGGGCTCCAGGGCTCTTTCCATCCAGCCTTTGCATGGTTGGTTTGGGTCTTCGCTTCCCCACTCAGATTTAAGCATGGAATTTAAAATGAAAGGGGGGACATTGTTCCCTGGTGTCAGCTGGCGTGGGATGTTCTGCTCTGCCCCTCCAGCAGGGCAGAGGCGCTCCCTGGTGTTGGACGTCCTGCTCTGCCCCTCCAGCAGGGCAGAGGAGCTCCCTGGTGTGGGACGTCCTGCTCTGCCCCCCCTGCAGGGCAGAGGCGCTCCCTGGCGTGGGACGTCCTGCTGTGCCCCCGTACCAAGGCAAAGGCGCTCGCTGGCGTGGGACGTCCTGCTCTGCCCCTCCAGCAAGGCAGAGCCGCTCCCTGGCGTGGGACGTCCTGCTCTGCCCCGCCAGCAGGGCCGAGGAGCTCCCTGGTGTGGGACGTCCTGCTCTGCCCCGCCGGCAGGGCAGAGGCGCTCCCTGGTGTGGGACGTGCTGCTCTGCCCCTCCAGCAGGGCAGAGGCGCGCCCTGGCGTGGGACGTCCTGCTCTGCCCCTCCAGCAAGGCAGAGCCGCTCCCTGGCGTGGGACGTCCTGCTCTGCCCCTCCAGCAGGGCAGAGGCGCTCCCTGGCGTGGGAAGTCCTGCTGTGCCCCCGTACCAAGGCAAAGGCGCTCGCTGGCGTGGGACGTCCTGCTCTGCCCCCCTACCAAGGCAAAGGTGCTCGCTGGCATGGTTCATGCTGCTGTGGCCTCTGTAGCAGGACACAGGTGTTTCCTAGCCTACTCCAGTCTGGGCTCCATTCAGGGCTGTACCGTGGCAGCTGGGGAGATGTTTGTTTCAGACAGTCCCCTCTGTGCCTTATCTGGGGATTTTGCTGCCAGTCACCAGTTTAATGTTTAAAGTTTCATGCATACCAAATGCAGCCCATTCCCTGCAATCCACCTATCAGGGAAATCGTAACTGGAGTCTTTGATTGAGCTACAAGCTGTGAGCTGCAAGATACTGAGGGGAGTGTGTGTGTGTTAGAGAGGTGCCCTTATCTTTCTGCTCACTCCATATGCTGAGAGCTACAACCTGTTCCCAGCCTCATCTGTTCAATCAAACAGGCCCTCTCTTTTGAGTCTTTGCAATCTGATCTGCTTCATATTTTTTCTCTCCTGCTCCCACCCCTCACTTCCTTCTTCTCCCTCCTCTTAATCCCGCTTCCCTTTGCTCTCCCCTCTTCCCCTCCTTTTGCTTTTCCCTTCATCCCATAATCCCCTTTAGCTCCTCTCCCATTTCCCCCTCCCCGCAGTGTGTTTGTCCCCCCACTTGTCCCTCACTTTCTCTCCCTTTGAAGCTCCAGCATCTGACCCTGGTTAACCCTGCACCCAGGAGGGGCAGTGGAGATTGGGAGAGAGCTGCCAGACTCCTGCCCCCCCGCAGGAGTGCTCCCCAGCTGCCTTTGATGCTGCCTTCCCCACTTCTTCTCCAGCCCAGTTCTGGAGCCTCTTGTCTGCTCCCCCAGGCGGGTGCATGCACGTAGCACAGCTGCACCAAGGCATCCCGGGGAGGAGGAGGCTGCAATGACTGAGGCTGCAGACAGTGCAGGAGGATCTCAGAAGGTTCTGCAGGGCTTCAGCCTGGACTGCGCAACAAGTAACTGTCCAGCTGTGCCCCCCATGCTGGTGCACCACGCCACAGCCCCCCCCCCCATGTTGTATGGGTGTGACGTGCATGGATGTGGGCTGGGTAACTGTGGTGTGTGTGTGTTTGTCAGTGGAGTGGGGAGGGGCAGGGGCAGTGCCTGGCCGGGCAGAAAGCTCACTGTCCTTTCCCCTGGTTGTGGCTGGAGGGGGGAGTGGTGCCTGGCTGGGCAGGTGGCTTGCTGTCCCAGCCCCAGCTCTCGTAGAAGTGCAGGGGTGGGGTGGGCAGGTTGGTCACTGTCCCATCCCACGGCTCTAGTGGGGCTCCCAGGTGGTGCCAGGCTGGGTGCATGGCTCGCTGTCCCATCCTCTGGCCAGCTCTGGTGGGGCTCAGGGATGGTGCCAGGCTGGGCCGGTTGGTCACTGTCCCATCCCACGGCTCTAGTGGGGCTCCCGGGTGGTGCCAGGCTGGGTGCATGGCTCGCTGTCCCATCCTCTGGCCAGCTCTGGTGGGGCTCAGGGATGGTGCCAGGCTGGGCCGGTTGGTCCCTGTGCCATATCCTGGCTCTGGCAGGGGTATTGTCAGCCCAGGTGCATGGCTCCCTCTGCCATGCCCCGGCTCTGGTGGGGGGCAGCAGTGGTGGCTGTCCAGGCAGCTGCCTTGCTCAGAGCTGACTGATGATTAACGAGATGAATGTGAATGGGAAGCAGTCCTTGCTGAGCCGCAGCTGGGCCTCACCGCCTGCCAGCCCCGTCCCCGTGATGGATGGCCTGTAATTTCAGCCTCTTGCCAGAGCGCCCAAGTTCCAGGGAGCCCTAAAATGTGAGCAAGAAAATGGCAGCTACATCTGCCATCCACAGTGAATGACATTCTCCATCTGCAGAGCCTCCTGGCTGCCAGCCGGGGTGGGGGACCAGAGGGGGAGGCTGGCTTGGGACAGGGGGACCAGTGAAAGTCACTCCCCAAAAAGGAAGCTTCTTCATTTTTTGCGGGTCAATAGGCTGTCATTTCAAAGGCATCCTGGCTTTGAGCTGGGAATGGAACCCAAGAGTCCTGACTTCTGAGCCTGGAGATTTGCAGGACCAGCCCATTTGGGGCAGTGGGGAATGGGGCAGGTCAAAGGGAGGGAGCAGTGAGGGTTTGAACTTAAAGCAACAGCCCTCTCCAGGCAGGCAGGCAGTGCAGCAGTGGCATTAGCATGGGGAGATAAAGGCCTGCTGGCTCCCACTGATAATGTCCATTTGTGAGAGACACAGAGAGGCAGTGGAGGTGGGGAGATCCAGCCTGCATGGCCCAGATTGCTGAGTGGGGAATGCAATGATGTGTGCAAATGCAGCCGTCTGCAGCAAGAAGGGGGCATGCTACTTCCTCAAGGGAGAAGAGCAGCGTGACCACTTCCCAGGGACCTGCTCCAAGACCACTCTGGGGCAGAGAATTTCTCACTGCAGGAGCATGTCCCCTCCCCACACCCCCTGCTCTAGCTCTGTGGGTTGGGGAATAAAGCCACATCCCTGTCATCTTGGCTGGGGACAGTGGGGACAATACAGTGATGACTACAGGAGTCCTGGCTGGCATTGACAGGGCATTGCTGTGAGGGAGGTTGCAATGCTTGTATCCCAGCTGGTACTGACCAGGCACTGCTAGAGGGAAGCCCACAGCACTGGATCCCAGCTGGGGCTGGTGTGAGGAAGCATGTGCTGCTGGAGTCCCAGCTGTGAGAGGACCTAGTGTTCATAATGGATTTTTAATTCACAAGCGCAGCTTCCTGGCCCATGGAAATTCAAACATATCGAACACTGGGAAAGGTCAGTTTGACTCTCCTGTAAAATTAAAAGTGCAGTTCGAAGAGGGGCGGGGGGAGGAGATGACTGGGCGGTTTGCTGTGGATTACGCTATAATGAGAAGACAGATTGAGCCAGTGTGTGGCAGTGCAGTACTGGGACCTTTCTTAAGCTGCTGTCTTGTTCTCCAGATTTGCCAGCTTTCCTTTAAAAAAATAAGTTATGGCTAGCTGGTTGTGAAGGGCTTACCTACACTTGCCTACACTTGGAGATATACTGGAGTCACTCCCCGTCTGGACACTCCTATAGTCTTATTCCAGAAGAAGAGTGTTCACACAGGGGCTTTTACTGAAATTGCTCTTCTGGAAAATTATTTGGTAATTTTTCAAGTGTAGACAAGCCGGAAAAAAGCCTCAAAAATGTGAACTGATTGATTTGATTGATTGATTGATTGATTGACAGTAATTGATGCAGGTATCTGCCTGAGTCTGCAAAATGCCTGGAAATATAGCACTTGGCAGTGTGAAATTCCCTGTTCATCTCAGTGAGGGGTTAACTCCGATGCCCAATGATAATGTAAATCTCAGTGTTGTTAACTATTACGTTGCTTGTGTCACCAAGGAGGGAGTCAGAGCCCATGGGCTTGCTCTACCCTCATCAAGAATGAGACCAGTCCAGGGAACTGCACAATCCTGTTGTCATGCTGGGAGTTATGTGAAACCTCATTGAAGCTGGTGGGCATAATCACCGCCTTTCTTTCAAGATAAATATAAGAAGCAGCTAAGCTCCCTTTGGAGTGAAATAGCTAAAACAATAGGAGCCTCCACCCAAAACACAGGCTACATGCAGGGCAGGGCAGAGGCTGAGCTTTGTGAGCAGAGGGATTTGACTGAGGTTGAATGCAAAAACCGAGGATTGAATTTGTGAGCAAAAAAACTGCCCTGTGTTGTTTGATTCCTCTTGTGTTCAGGGAAACAGAACTTTGTACATTCTTTGTAAATAAACAGGATAGATCAAGATACCTGACTATCATCAGTTTCTCCTCCTCATGAAAAAAACCTCTAAGTCCCCAAATATTGGCTAACCAATATTGGGGGAGGGATAGCTCAGTGGTTTGAGCATTGGTCTGCTAAACCCAGGGTTGAGAGTTCAATCCTTGAGGGGGCCACTTAGGGGTCTGGGACAAAATCAGTACTTGGTCCTGCTAGTGAAGGCAGGGGGCTGGACTCTATGACCTTACAGGGTCCCTTCCAGCTCTAGGAGATAGGTATATCTCCATATATTATTATAACCACTTGGGTTAATGGTATTTTGAATGTTTGCACAATATAGTGTGAATGCTGGCTCATCTTGGTGACTCACATGGGTGGAGCTTGTTTTGTGGGAGGAGCTTGGAGGCTCCTCCCACAGTTTGACCCCTGGCTATAATAGAGTAGGGAGCAGCTGATCTGGAACAAGAGAGGTGGGTTGTGCAATAATACAGGAGAGGAGCTGATCTGAAACAGGGCATTGATGGGGTGGAGAAGGGTCTGTTTCCTGCAGGTTACACTAGAAGAGGGGATTCAGAACAGGGCAGGAAAAAGACAGTAGGTCAGTTTGCTGTGGGTTACATTTTAAGAAACTGTCTGGGACACAGAATTCACAGGCCCCTGGGGACTCAAATTGGGAAAGTCTTTGTTAAAGTGCCAAACATCCCTGAGAGAAACACTCCTGACTGGGAAGTCACTGGAAACTCAGTAGGTTTCTGCAAAATCCTGCTGGGTCTGACTCTAGCAGGGCTGCCCTGGCGTGAAGCCCTGGGAGCTGGGGGAGAGGTGCCCTAATGGCTGGGGAACAAAATGGGGAGGCCTGGAATTGTGTGTGCCCATATCCCTGGCCTCCATCTGTGCTTCCTCTTTGAGGCACCAGTGCCCTCTCCCTTGGCTGAGCAGTGGGACAAATCTCCACCATGCTCCAAAGCTGCTCCTGTTCTAGAGCACTCCAGCTCAGACCTTCATCTGCATTCCAACAGGGCCCCTGAACTATCCACTTCTGCTTTAGGAGTCCCTGTTCTAGACTAGGGTGACCAGACAACAAATGTGAAAAATCGGGATGGGGGTGGGGGGTAATAGGAGCCTATATAAGAAAAAGACCCAAAAATCGGGACTGTCCCTATCAAATCGGGACATCTGGTCACCCTGTTCTAGACTCAGGATTGAGCCGCTAGTGCTGCACTGAAGGAAGAAGCAGAGAAGCGATGTGTGGCTAGGGGTGCAGCTCCTGGGTGTGGTGTTCTCTGTGCTCTACTGATGGAATGCCTGAGACATACCAGTTTACTTTCATGATCCACCTTCTCGTCACCTGCAATGCATCCTGCTCAAGGTTCTGGGTAGCATGGTCCAAATGGCTGTCTCCTGTATGAAGAAGTGCTGTTGTGGCAACCCCCAGAGGGTAACCAGCATGCTGCACTTGTATGTGTAGGGCTCAATGTGTGCCAGAGGGAGAAGGGATTCCAGACTCAGGAACTGAGGAATTGGCAGGCCAGGTCAGACCTGTGGCCCAGCTACAGGAACAGAGGATTCCATTGGACTGCAGCAGCATCAGTGAGGAGGCCCAGACTCATTTCACACTCTCTGTTATCAGTTTAATATCCTATTCAACCTCTCTCTACTGGGGCCTGGGCCTGCCTGGCCTGGTTAAGACAGAGGGACGGGCTGTAAGACCCAAATGGGATTGTCTATCTTCTCTGAACTCTGTTACCCCACAAGCCAGCATCATCTTTCATACCCAGGCAAACAATTGCTTTCCCTCGCCCTCTCTCTCACCCCCCACACTTTACACATTGAGATACCATATTGCTCAGCATCACAGTATCACACACACACTACACAGAATAAGACTGCACACACACTCTCTCTCTCTCTCTCTCTGTCGTGGAGTCATTCACCATCACAGAATCACACCGAATCCTTCACAGATCATACACGCACACAATATCCTGTCCCGCTGCTCAGGATCAGTATGTGACAAAATAGATTACACGTTAGCACTCAGATACTATGCTGCTGTGTGTATTATAGCTACCTACATTGGATTAGATTTGATTTGAAAACCATGAGGCATGTAGAACAGAACTGGGTGAATGTAGCAAGAAAACTAGATCTGAATATTTTTTCCAATAAAACAGTCAGCTTGAATTTGTTTGCACAAACCATCTGAGTGAGCGTGAGTAATGTTGGTAAAAATCATGACCCATTCAGGGATAATTCGCAATTGGCAGAAAACAAGAAAAGGCATTTGGATAAATGCATTTGCAAGGAATAATCCCACCAGCTCTGGAATTAGCTGCACCTCAGCAGCTTTCTCCAGATACCTGACAGCTCCTGATCAGATCCGAACGCTGGATTTTGCAGCTGGGATGTTGTGCCCCAGACAATATTAAAACTCCAATAATTCCCTCCCATCCGTGTACACACACTCTCCTCCCAGTGGAAAGAGAAACCACGGCAGGGTAAATCATTGCAGAAACCTCTCAGCATTACAAAGAGTTTCAATTATAGTAGCATAAATAGGTTCATGGCAAGAAGGATAATGTAGTTATAGAAACTGTCACATCAAACACATTGTGTGATTGGTATAGGACTGGGTTCTTGCCACCTTCCAACCCAATCAGCTGTTAAATGCTCTCCGGCTGCTTCTGGAGACACAGGATGACCACTGGGAGAAGCCAACAGGAATGGCACTTCAGCAGCAGACCAGGCTCCCCAAGGGCTGTGGGACCTAGGCTGGGTTTCCCCAAGGCCTGTGAGCTCCTCTGGACCAGGCCCCTTTCTCCAGCCGGCACAGCCAGCGGTTTCTGCCATGACGCCAACCCCCTCCCCAGGGGTGTCAGAAATGGGCTCAATGGAAACCCCAAATCCAAATCTGCTGTAGCTTGGGCTTCATGGCTTAGCCCCATCTCTGGTGACAACATGGCAGAGTGGGAACGTCACCAGGGCCTCCCGGGGTTGTTGTCGGGGCCAATAGCAATGTAAGAATTGCCAGACTGGATCAGACCCATGGTCCATCTAGTCCAGTATCCGGGCTCTGACAGTGGCCAGCATCAGAAGGAGGAGCAAGAGCCCTGCAATAGGCTGGTGTGGGTTATTCTGTCCCCCAGGAGCGTCTCATCCTGATCTCTAACAGCTCGGGAATGGCTTCAGCCCAGAAGCATGAGGGTTCATACGCTTTCCAAAATTATTTTTAGCATTAACTGCTCTAACTCTGAGTGTTCATGTTATCAGTTTAAACATCCAGTCCCTTTTTGATTCTTGCTAAATTATTGGCCTCAGTGGCATCTTGTGGCAGTGAGTTCCACTGGCTAATTGCACATTATATTAAAAGTATTTCTTTTGTTTGATCCATTCTGAATCTTCTGCCTTTCAGTTTCAGGGAATGTCCCCTTGTTCTTGTGTTATGAGGAAGATCAGGAGCTTCTGTTCTCCATAAGCCCTGTCCTATCAGCAACAGGGCGTCACTCCTGCTTTCCTGAGAGTCTGGCTGGCTGCACTCACATGTTTTGGAAGTGGGGGGAGGGGTCTTTTGTGGTGCAGGTGACACCTGTGAGAGGGTTAATCAATATGAGGCTCCAGCTGCCATAAGGTAAGAGCCTCCTTGCTCTCCTGTTCTCCCACTCTGCCCACCTCCTCTTTGACTCATTCAGGATCTCCCTGCCCCACCTCTCCCTGCATCATCCTGTTCTCTACTCTCAGTCCCTAGGGCTTACAGGGCTCATGCTGCCCAGACTGCAGCACCTTGGATCTCGCTCTCATTCCATTGAGCCAAGCCCTCACCCCTCTCGCTGCCATCCAGGATGGGGGGGTGGGGCAGACCCCTTGCCTACTAGGGGAGGCCTGTCAGCTCGGGGCTGCCCCCGTGCTCCAGGAAGTGTTCGGCTGCTGCTCACTCTGGTGTCTTGTGAGTGGACCTGTGGGGGGATCTTCCCTGCTGAGCCCAGAGGAAGGAAGCGTGGGCTGCGGCACGCTGGAGCCCAGGCAACAGGGTGGGGAGCCACTGCAAGTGGGATAGGGTTCAGTAGCAGCTGGAGGCTGATGGGGACTCTGTGGGGTTGTGAAGCTCCTGTTTTTGTCTGGGAATCACTCTTAACAGTGCCAGGGACCTGGGTTGGGTTTGTATGTCTCCCCAGCATCCTGGGTTTTCCTGGGCTGCCTCTCATCCAGAGACTGAGCAGGCCCCAGCCCAGCTTAGCAATAGCTTGTGAGAGCTGATAGCAGGAGACTGTGACTGCAGAAAGAGAGAATCCAGTGGGGAGGTGGAAGGGGAGGGAGAGAGAAGCCCCAGTGGCATTATAAATAGAAGTCAGACTGGTTTTCCATGCACACATACCACGCGTGCTTTCCATGGCAGATGCCACCTGCTTGCAGCCTGGAGCTGGGCCATGAAATAGATTCTGGCCACTCTGCAGAATTGCCTTGGAATTGTTTTCTTTTCAGCTGTGAAGTTTTCCTGGTGTCAGAGCCATGTGTCTGACCCACTGTTTTGTTTTCTGTCAGCTCTCTGGCAGGCAGGGAGGGAATGGTATAGCTAACAGATCACATTGCAGGGAGCTAATGCTCAGCCATAGCTGAGATGCAGCATCAGGGACATGCAGAACATGCAGCAGTGGAAAGCCCCAGGTGGGCAGGGAGCGACACTGGAATGCAGGCTATGATACTGGGTGCAGGAGAGGGTGACACAGGCTGTGATACTAGGTGCAGACTGACAGACTGCGAATTACAAGGTGGGTGAGTCAATATCTCTTAGTGGACCAACTTCTTTTGGTGAGAGAGTCAAGCTTTCGAGCTACACAGAGCTCTCTCACCAAGAGAAGTTGGTCCAATAAAAGATTTTACCTCACCCACCTTGTCTGTCTAATATCCTGGGACCAACACGGCTACAACACCACTGCATGCACTGAGAGTTAGAGAAAAGTACTTACCTGGAAGCAGGTGACAGTGACTCTACTGTTAGCAACTCAGGAGAATGTTGCAAACACCTAGAAGATTATAAGGTGATAAATAAATCAGCATGGATTTGTCAAAAACAAATGGGCTTAAATTTCAGCAAGGGTGGTTTAGGTTGTTGGACATTAGGAAAAACTTCCTAACTGTCAGGGTGGTTAATACTGGAATTAATTGCCTAGAGAGGTTGTAGAATCTCCATCACTGGAGATTTTTAAGAGCAGGTTAGACAAACACCTGTCAGGGATTCTCTAGAAAATACTTAATCCTGCCTTGAGTGCAGGGGACTGGACTAGAAGACCTCTTGAGGTCCCTTCCAGTCCTATAATTCTGTGATTCTATGATAAAACACATCTACAAGGAATAAACATTTTTAAATCAGAAGGCCCAGATATCTTGCACCCAAGATTCCCAAAAGAGTTGGCTAAGGAGAACTCTGGGCCACTGATGTTAATTTTTACTAAATTTTGGAATACCAGGGAAATTCCAGAAGAGTGCTAATGTGCCAGTATTCAAAAGGTCAAGTGAGATGACTCAGGTAACTATAGGTCAGTTAATCTGACATCATTCCCAGGCACAATAATGGAATAGCTTATATGGGATTCAATTGATAAAGAATGGGAATATGAGTAATGCCAATCAACATGGTTTAATGGAATGTAGGTCTCATCAAACAAACCTGATTTCGTTCTTTGATGAGATGACAAGTTTGGTTGATAAAGGTAACTGCGTAGATGTAATGGACTTTGGTAAGGCATTTGAATTAGTACCACACAACATTCTGATTTAAAAATTAGCAGTATACAAAATCAATACAGCATATTAACTGTATTAAGAACTGGCTAGCCGACAGATCTCAAAAAGTGGTGTCAATAGGGACCCATTATCAAATGGGGATGTTTGTAGTGGGATTCCTCAGTGATCAGTACTAGACTTGACATTGTTCAACTTTTTCATCAGTTATCTGAAAGTTAATATAAAATCGCTACTGATAAAATTTGCAGAATTAAAAAAGATTGGCAGAGTGGTAAATAATGATGAGGACAGGGCAGTTATACAGAGTGATCAGTCACTGGGTAAGCTGGGCCCATCCAAACAAAATGAGTTTTAATACAGGCAAGTGCAAAGGCATACATCTGGGAACATGGAATGCCTGCAGAATGGGGGACTGTATCCTGGAAAGCAGACACTCTGTAAATGATTTAGGGGTCATAGTTGAGAAGCAGCTCAGCATGAGCTCCCAGTGCGATGCTGTGGCAAAAACAGCTAATGCAGGGGGAGTCAATAGGCAGCCCACGGGCCAAATCTGGAGTGCCAGACGCTTTTGAATGGACCCTGAAATCTTTTTATTTACTTGTTGTTTGTTGTTGGGTTTTTTATTATTTTCTCTGGAGTCTGGACCTTGACTATACCTTGGCCAAGAAATTTGGACCTTGACAAAAAATAATTGACTGTTCCTGAGCTAATGTCATCCTTGGATGTATAAATAGGGGAATAGTGAGTAGAAGCAGGGAGTTGATTTTATCCCATATATTGCATTGATCAGACCAACACTGGGATATTGTATCCAGTTCTGGTGTCCGTGTTTTAAGAAGGATATTGAAAAATTGGAGAGGATGCAAAAAAGAGCCACAAAAAATGATTCAAATGCTGGAGAAAATGCCTACAGTGAGCGACTTAAAGAGCTCAGTCTGTTTAGCTTATTAAAAAAGAAGATTGAGAGGTGACTTGATAACCGTGTACCTTCACAGGAAGAAAATACCGTATACTAAACTGCTCTTTAATCTACCAGAGAAAGGCTGAACAAGAACCAGTGGCTGGACGTTAAAGCTAGACAAATTCAAATTATAAATAAGGCCCAATTTTTAACGGTGATCAACCATTGGAATAAACTTCCAAGGGAATGAGTAAATTCTCCATTTCTTGATTTCTCCACGTCAAGACTGGATGCCTTTCTGGAAGAGATGCCAAACAATTTATGCGACTCTGTACAGGGCTAACAGTGAAATGTAATGTCCTGTGATATACAGGAAGTTAGACTAGATAATCTAATGTCCCTGTTGGCCTTAACTCTATGAATCTGTCAGTCTACTGGGTAACAGGCTGTCTGACTGGCCTGCTTTGATACTGACACTTAGGCCATATCTACACTACCAATTTGTTTCGACAAAAGTGATGTCGACATAATAAAAATCGCAATTTTGTGTTCACACTTGCTCTGTCTGTCGGCAGATCATGTCCACAGTGGGAGCACCATCATCGAAAATGTGAGCAATGTACTATGGGTACCTATCCCACAGTCCTTCTGTTGCTAGGTGTTGTGGGACGATGGAGCGGATTGCGGCGCATCTTGGGACAATGCTAAATGCCCCATGATGCATTGCTTTCTGTCCAAGCACTCCATGGGCTTCCGGCTTCCTTTCGGCACATTTTTTCAAACCCTGGCATTTTTGTGAAAAGGGATGGATCCCGCGCTGCTCTCCTATGCTTTGTGAACTGTCATGAAGACATTGCGGATGGCGGTGCAGCTAATCGTGAAGTTCCTAACTGAGAGAGACTCGCAGGCACCTGACATTCTGTGTGATATGGATAGGAGCAACTTTAGATTGCTTTTGGCATTCACAGAGCAGGTGCATAGGGTAGACCGTCACTTTTGGGCTCGGGAAACAAGCCCTGAATGGTGGGATCGTATCGCCATGCAGGTGTGGGATGATGAGCAGTGGCTACAGAACTTTCAGATGCAGAAAGCCATCTTCCTGGAACTGTGCGCGGAGCTGGCCCCAGACCTGCCGCCCAAGGACACCAGAATGAGAGCTGCCCTCTCGGTAGAGAAGCATGTGGCAATTGCTGTATGTAAGCTGGTAACTCCAGACTGCTACCGGTTGGTTGCTAATCAATTTGGAGTGGGGAAATCGACCGTTGGACTGTGTTAATGCAAGTGTGCAGGCAATAAATCGCATCCTGCTATGAAGGACCGTGACTCTGGGAAATGTGCATGAAATAGTGGACGGTTTTGCAGAAATGTTTTTCCCTAACTGTGGAGGGGCGATAGATGGCACACATATTCCTATTTTGGCACCAGACCACCTTGCGACAGAGTACATTAATAGGAAGGGATACTTCTCCATGGTATTGCAGGCACTTGTGGATCACCGTGGGCATTTCACTGACATCAATGTGGGGTGGTCTGGGAAGGTGCATGACGCACACATCTTCAGGAACACGGGCCTATACAGAAAGCTGCAAGCGGGGACTTTCTTTCCTAACCAGAAGATTACTGTGGGGGGTATTGAAATGCCCATAGTGATCCTGGGGGACCCTGCATATCCCTTACAGCCATGCCTCATGAAACCTTACATGGGATACCTGGACAGCAGTAAGGAGCGGTACAACAACAGGCTCAGTAGGTGCTGGATGACAGTTGAATGTGCCTTTGGCAAATTAAAGGTGCGCTGGTGATGCCTTTATGGATGCCATGTTGGACCTCACTGAGGATAATATTCCTATGGTCATAGCTGCGTGCTGTACGTTGCATAATCTCTGTGAAGCTAAGGGTAAAAGGTTTGCTCAGGGGTGGAGTGCTGAGGCAGACCGCTTGCCCACTGATTTTGAGCAGCCAGATACCAGGGCTGTCAGAGGAGCCCAGAGGGGAACTATTCGAATCAGGGAGGCTTTGAGGCAGCACTTTGACAATGACCACCAGTAACATATATCTCTGTGTGAGTTGCTTCAATGTTACATGACATGTAGTTTTCCTAGGGGGCAATGGTGACATTTGGGGCCTTATATTCCTGTAATAAAGTGATTAAAATGCCTGTGCATGTATTGGCAGTGCCTGCAATCTCACCTTGTAGAAAAAAAGTAAAGATGATTTACCATTATAAAAGTTTGCTTTTGTTGCACAAGAAACAGCACACACAAACACACAGATGCTTGGTGGGAAAGGAGGAACCAGGAAAGGGAAGAATTTCACAGCTGTGTGTAAGTCCAGCTATCATTGTGAAAGTTGTCTGAGCGGGTGGAGTGAAGGGGAAACCGAGAAGTCCTGGAGGTGGAAAGGAATGTGCGGGCAGAGTTTGGGGGTGGGGGGATGGAAAAGAGTTCTGAATATGCTGGAGTGGAGGTCGAGCACTGATCTGCTCAGTCTGTAGCATTATTAAAGACTTCAGCATCTGTGTTTGCTCCTCCATTACTTTAATCATCCACACAGTAGCGTCCTTAACAAATGCGTGATTCTCTTTTCTGTCCTGCCATTCGGCTTCCCAGCACTCCTTTTGTTCCCTTTTTTCTGCATTGGAGCACTTCAGGACCTCCCGGAACATGTCTTCTTTGCTGCATCTTGGACGCTTTCTTATCTGGCAGAGACGCTCGGCTGGGGTGCATTCCTGAAGGCCACATCTGGTGAAGCACAGGGGACAATGCACAGAAGCGGGATTGTTAAATTCACACACAGCATTGAAACATTTCTGTTAAATACACCTTTTGCAAAATTGCCATCCCTGTCTCACTGACCCTAGCCAGCCACACATCTCTGCGAACAGCCAAAGCATGGTGAGTGTTGGTGGGGGTGGGGTGCTCTGCATGGGGAAAAGAGCACAGACTCTTTGCGAGGGTCGTGGTGCATCATTCTAGGGAACAAATTCTAAAATCCTTCCACACTTTTCCTCAGGCGGGGTAATTCTAGCAGACATCTCACTGCTAAGGGTAAGCAGGGAAATGAGGGTACATCTACTCCATGCTTGTGGCTTCCGCCCTGCACCTTATGCTGCTTACCTATGTGCTGCTTTGGTCCCTGCACAAGTGATTGTCTAATGGCGCAGGAAAGTTTCCTACAATGGGGGAAGGAACAAAGCTGCTCTGCCACAGAACCTTTGGCAGAGGATCACTGAGTACCTCCAGGAAACTTTCCTGGAGATCTCTCTGGAGGATTCCCGTGTGATCTCGGCGTGCATCAACACCCTGTTCCGCCGGACCGATTAGCTACACAGGGAAATGTCCAGCTCACAGAAACACAACCAGGCTCCCATATTTCTATGCCCTGAACCCACCTCCGCACTACACAAGCCACAGTCACTTAACAGGAGTCTCATCTCCTGCTTCTTGCTCACCAGAGAGCAATTGCTGAGCCTGGCTAGAAACCTCTGGAGTGGAGAACAGCTCCTGTCTGCCTGCACCACCGGGCGACCCCGCCAGGAGCTGCATATCCTCATCTAACTCCACCTCTTCATCAAGAACTTCGTCTTGTGGGTTAGGTCCTCTTTCCGCCACCTCTGTGCCCTCTGAAGTATCCACGGGGCTCTTGGCGATGGAGGTGGGGTCGCCACTGAGGATAGCATCCAGCTCCTTATAGAACTGGCAGGTCTTAGGTGAAGCACCTGAGCGACGGTTTGCCTCCCTTGCCTTATGGTATGCCTGCCTCAGCTCCTATATCTTCAATCTGCACTGCAGCATGTCCCGGTCATAACCCTTTTTGCACAAGCCTCAAGAAATCTGCCCGTAGGTATCCCAATTCCTATGGCTCAAGCGCAGCTGGGACTGCACAGCCTCTTCTCCCCATATACTGAGCAGATCCAACAGCTCTGCAGTGGTCCAAGCGGGAGAGCGTTGGCTGTGATAACCCACCATAGTCACCTGAGGAGATGTGATGAGACCTCTCCACACCCGAGCAAACAGGAAATGGAATTTCAAAAATTCCTGGGGCTTCTAAGGAGGAGGAGCATCTGGATGGTTGTTTACCTGGCTACAGGGTAGCGGAGTTCAAACTGCTAACCAGAGCGATCAGGATGGGCATTGTGGGACACCTCCTGGAAGCCAATTAAAGTGATGAAATGAAGCATGGTGTCTACACTTGCACTTTGTCGACAAAAATGTAGAGGAAAAATATGTAAATCTGTCATGAGGGTGGATGTATTTTGTTGCCAAAACCGGACATTTTCCCAGACAAAAGTCGCCTCGCAGTGTGTACACACTCACTGTTTGGGCCGACAAACAGCAGTTTTGGCAACAAAACTTGGTAGTGTAGACAAAGCCTTAGTCCGATCACAGCTTGCTTCACCCTGATGCCTCCTATGCTCACTGCTGCCCTGCTGATGCCAGACTAGGTGCTGCTGCTGCCTCCCTTCTAGGGAGTTTGCTGGAGTCCTGATGTGACGCATCGCTCGTATCAGGATCAGCTTCTTTTGACTGGTTTGATTCTGTCCATAGTGGTTTTGTTCTGAACACCAGATGAGACTGAAGAAGCTGGTTTCATACTGGGACAGCATTAGCCATGCTAGTTCCAATCTGGATTCAGTGGTGACTCTACTGGTTTTACATGAGGACTAGTTACTGTTTGCATGGGATTTATATATTCAAATTAACTTCTTATACTGGTTCATACTGGGCCTAGCTGCTGCTCAGACTGGGTTTATACTGGGTGTAGGTGCTGCTCAACTGGGATCACATTGGGGTTAATTTCTCTCTATTCTGGGATTACACTGGCCCTGGCTTCCCTCCATAATGGCATTGTGCTGGCTCTGCTAGTTCTGGGATTGAAGTGCTCGGGACAGCCCCTCCCAGCCAGTAGGCCAGTGGCTGGAGCTGCTGCTGCCTTTTTCTTCTCTTTATCATCGCCTTATTATTTCCTGATGTGAGTTGATTCTCATTAAACATCACAGGGAATTTGATCCCAGGGTGTTTAACAAAGGCCCAGGGCAGAGAGTGATTTCACTCAGAAAGCTGCAGCTGGCCGATAACACAGGATTAGCGTAGCTTGGCAGGTGTGGCCCAGCGTGCAGGATAACTCCTTGCTTTCGGGGGGCTCTTGCTCATCTAAAATTGTTTGCTTGGGGCTTAGAGCTGGCAATGGGTGTCTGAGCCCCAAACCAGGATTCCTGGTGCCGCATTTGGCTTCTGTCACTTTGGATGGTAAACAAAAAATCTCACAGACCTTTCATGGCTCTGTTTTTGCCAGTGCTCCTGGCCTCAGTAGGCAGGATGGTGTGGGTCATACGGAGAAGTTCACCTCTAGGTTGCTGGGTGGGAACCAGATGGACAGCCATTGCCACCTGATGGCTTTGACCTTTTTAAAATGAGTGTGACAGGTCTCAGCCCAACTCCAAACCCCTCCAGTGATGCTAATGACCCCTTGTCACCCGCCTCCACACAAAGGCCAAAGACAGCATGAGCCATGAATGTGCCCTGTAGGAGGGCTCACTTGGGAGGAAGATTGAAGCTTGCTGGCAGGACAGGTGGGGACAGGTGCCCTTCCAGTTCACCTTCTGCCCTGAGCCATTGTGCAGCATCGTACGTGCTGCTGGACAGCGCTGTCTGTGCCTTAGCAGTGGGTGAAGCAGTCCCTACGCTTTGGGGTGAATGGGAAATTGAGACTCTGATTGGAAGCCAATGACATGGGAGCATGGAGCCTCCTCCTAGCTTGTTTAATTTGATCTGTGTTGCTCATCTTTAATCATTTGTGACAGACCCAGACCAGTTGGGTGCAGGAGTCTGGTCCTGTTGAGATCCTGGAAGGACCTCCCCCAGCCTAAGGGGAGGAACCACAAAGTCCGGGATCTCAATTAATTACGGAGGACAACGAAAGATATAACAGGGACAGGAGTGAGGTCATAGGGCTAAACAAAGGGAACCTGACGGGGACACCGAGCAGAGAACCCCGGACAGCGCCCACTGCTCCTCGAAGGTGCCAAGGGAGCCAGCAGATGTCGCCCAGAGGAACTCAGCCTGGATTTGTGAAGCATAAACATTTGTGTGCTGGAGGCTTTGCACAGCACAGAGCAGGGCAAGTAGCCACAGACAGAGGCATGGCAAGATGGGCTGGGGAGGTCTGGGAGAGTGCTCAGCAGAGCAGTGCTGGGAAAAGCAGGGAGGATTTGAAAGATTAATGGGGTTTAAATGGAAGCGTTTGGAGAGGAGATAAGGCTGTTCTGATATAAAATAATATAAAACAATGGGAGACAAGGAGGCACTGAGTCCATAATGAAGTCCACTTAGCACATTACTCACCATAATGTGCCTTTTATTAAAGTATATTGCAGCAGATGTCAGGCACCATGGCTGATAACCCAGGCAAGGGCGAAACAGAGCCATGCTGAGGCTCTTTGTTAGTTGCTGGAGGCATGAGGGGGAGTTTAGAACATTTCTTCCCTTTCACATGTCTGTGTGATAGCTTGTACACTCAAGGGCTGCACCCGCAGATAGCAAGTGTGAAAAATCAGGACGGGGTGGGGGGTAATAGGAGCCTATATAGGAAAAAGCCCCAAATATCAGGGCTGTCCGTGGTCACCCTACCCGCAGGAGAGGGTTGGTTCCACCACGGCCCGCATGGGGAAGGTCTGCTGAGATCCAAAGTGCAAAGGAAAGGCACAGGAACCCTGCTGTGCAGAAACAAGGCTGCAGGGGTGGAACAGGAGCTGGGCTGGAGCCAAAAGAGAGATGGGAGCAGAGCACCTCGTTCTCTCACTGCCCGAATTTTTGTTCTCCCACCCTCCACCAAAATGTTTAGTTGTATAGGCTGTCAACATCATGCAAAGTCTACACTCCATGATAAAGACCAGAAGCACGTTGACTGGTCTGCTCATAAGAGCTACTCCTTGCCCATGCTGCAATTTCAGATTGTAAATTATCAAGCTCCAATGGCAAAGTACAACTATACCAATTATGACAAATTCAACTATTTTATTGACCACCTTGCTGTGAAATCTTGTGAGCAGTTCAAGGCCATCACAGCTCTAGGTCAGCTCTTAGTAAGAGTCTTGTTGCAAGCCTCCCTAGATGCGGCCGACACTCAGCCTGCTCCTTCTTTATTGCTGTCGTCATGCATAGCGTATCTTTGCTACATTGTCTAGCTTTCCTAGGCAGGGCCAGAATACTGAGAAGACCTTCCTTTTTATGGACTTAAGCTCTTCTCCAAGTCCACGGATGAATCTCTCCATACTTGGAACGTAGAGTTTTCAAATAAGCCCACAGACATCAACAAGAAATTGCCTTCAACTACTGGGACACATGGCAGCATGCACAATATGCCAGGTTGCACCTTTGCTGCTTTCAGGGATGGCTCAGAACAGTTTAGACTCCAAACAAACACAGTCTAGGCAGGATGGCTTCTGTCCCTTGTTGAGTTCCGGATTTACTCAGTTGGTGGAAAGATCCTTCCAAAGTGTGTGCAGGAGTTACTTTTCAGCCAACCTCCTCCAACAGTCACCATAACCTTGGCTGTATCCCTCATGGGCTGGGGAGCACATCTAGGGACACTCACCATTCCCAGCAAATGTCGACCCAAGAGTCTCATCTTCACATCAGCATCCTAGAATTAAGAGCTGTCAGGAATCCCTGTATACACTTCCCCCCCAACATCAGGGGCCAATCCATGAAAATCAAGTCAGACAACATAACCTGCATGTTTTACATACATCATCATTGGGGGAGGGAGGAAAATCCCCATCCCTCTGTGCCAAAGCAGTGAATCTCTGGAACTGGTGTAAATCAATCCTTAACTTCCAGGCATTCAAAACACTATGGCTGACAATCTTAGCAGGCATTTCTCCCAAGATTATGAGCAGGAACTTGACCCTCGTACTCTCAAACACGTGTTTCTAATTTGGAGGTTTCCAAAAGTGGACCTCTTTGCAGCTGCCACCAGCAGAAAGTTCAATAAATTCTGCTTGAGAGCAGGGCTGGGTCATCTGCATTTCTCATCTCTTGGAGAAAAAGTGTTTTCTATGTGTATCTACCCATATCCTCCTGCTGCTGCAGATACTGCTCAGAAGTCACCTGAAGTGGAGCCCCCATAAGGACACTATTCAAAGAAGAAGAGGTTACTCACCATGCACAGTAACTGGAATTCTTTGAGATGCCCCACCCCCCCTTTGGGTGCTCTACTACCTACCTTCCTTCCCCTCTGCTTTGGAGTCTCATCTTTGGGACTTCATAGTGGAGAAGGAACTCTGGACGGTGTGCCCACACGTCTCTATAGAAGGGAGAGCACATGCATAATCCAAACAGGATCTGCTACTGAAAATCCCCAATCAAAGACACCATGTGCACCTCAAGTGGAGCACCGTAGGGGGACACATCTTGAAGAACTCCAGTTACTGCACAAGGTGAGCGACCTCTCCCTCTACATGGGACTGCCGCCTTTGTCCCCTTTCTCTCTCCCTCCCTCCCTTCCCCTCTCCATCTCTCTTAAGCATCCACACTGCTGTTCCGGATTCCTTTCTTGCATGGGCTCCTTTGTCAGGGAAGTGAGTTGGAGTTGTGAGCCTGTCTGTGCCCCCAGAGTCCAGGTCCCCATCGGGTTCCAGGAACCCCAGGACCTGCAGGGCTTTCAAACAAAGATTCCTGGGTGCCCCCAGACAGCTCTGCCTGTGGGAGTGGGGCACAGTGGACTGGAATGCCAGGTAGTGACATAAATATCCATCGTTGTTTGGTTTTCCTGCCCTGTTAGATGGTTTATTCTCCAGAGGAGACCAGCCTGTGAGTCACATGGATTAAAAGGGACAGAGCTGGGGGATTGGGGTGATAGGGGATCGGCATGCCCCAAGGGTCGGTCCTGGGGCCAGTTTTGTTCAATATCTTCATTAATGATCTGGAGGATGGCATGGATTGCACCCTCAGCAAGTTTGCAGATGACACTAAACTGGGAGGAGTGGTAGATTCTCTGGAAGGTAGGGATAGGATACAGAGGAACCTAGACAGATTAGAGGATTGGGCCAAAAGAAATCTGATGAGGTTCAACGAGGACAAGTGCAGAGTCCTGCACTTAGGACGGAAGAATCCCATGCACTGCTACAGACTAGGGACCGAATGGCTAGGCAGCAGTTCTGCAGAAAAGGACCTAGTGGTTACAGTGGACGAGAAGCTGGATATGAGTCGACAGTGTGCCCTTGTTGCCAAGAAGGCTAACAGCATTTTGGGCTGTATAAGTAGAGGCATTGCCAGCAGATCGACGGACGTGATCATTCCCCTCTATTCAACATTGGTGAGGCCTCAGCTGGAGTACTGTGTCCAGTTTTGGGCCCCACACTACAAGGAGGATGTGGAAAAATTGGAAAGACTCCAGCGGAGGGCAACAAAAATGATTAGGGGGCTGGAGCACATGATTTATGAGGAGAGGCTGAGGGAACTGGGATTATTTAGTCTGCAGAAGAGAAGAATAAGGGGGGATTTGATAGCTGCTTTCAACTACCTGAAAGGGGGTTCCAAAGAGGATGGATCTAGACGGTTCTCAGTGGTAGCAGATGACAGAACAAGGAGTAATGGTCTCAAGTTGCAGTGGGGGAGGTTTAGGTTGGATATTAGGAAAAACTTTTCACTAGGAGGGTGGTGAAGCACTGGAATGGGTTACCTAGGGAGGTGGTGGAATCTCCTTCCTTAGAGGTTTTTAAGGTCAGGCTTGACAAAGCCCTGGCTGCGATGATTTAGTTGGGGATTGGTCCTGCTTTGAGCAGGGGGTTGGACTAGATGACCTCCTGAGGTCCCTTCCAACCCTGATATTCTATGATTCTATGTAGGGGGATGGGACAGGGCTGACAGGATGAGGCAAGGGAGTTTGGTGTCATGTGGGGTGGGATATAGGAGGATGAAGCCACGGAGATTGGGATGAGGTGGGATAGGATGTAGGGGGACAGGATGGGAATGAGGGGATGAGTGCAGGGAGATAGGGGTGATGGGGGTGAGATGTAGGGGGCGGGACAGGCTGGAGGGATTGGGATGATATTGGGGAATATGACAGGGTGGGAGCGGAGCAGAACAGATTTGGATGGGACAGGACAGATCCGGGCTGGGAAGAATGGGGTGGGACAGAACAGGACAGGGTCAAGTGGAGTGGGAGACAGGATAGATGGGGAGACAGGGTGGGCTGACACGTCCTTCTGATCGACTCTCCAATGCAGCCACTCACCGCTTTGACCTTATTAAGATGTTCCCGCTGCTGGGATCGGAGATGCTCATTGGGGCTCAGCCACCCAGCAAAGTAGTGCAGGGGGCTCCACCGGGGACACATGGGGCAGAGACCATAAAGGGAAACCACTTCCACACCTACTATCATGGGACAGGTCCCTGGCACTTTACAGCCCTGTCATTCCCCTCCCCCTGGGGTTGCCTTGCTCCCCCCCTCCCAGGGGCCTCATTGCTCCCATAGCCCCTCCCCTCCAGGGATTTCTGCTGAGCCCACAGCCCTGGCTCCTCTCAACACCCTTCCCTTTAGGCCCCAGTGCTGCCCAGCCCCATCTCCCCTCCTCTCCCTGTGTCTCCCAAAGGCTCCATGGGGTGAGATCTGGGGAACATCTGTCCCAGGGTGACTATGCCTGCTTCATGCTCACTGCTCCCAGCATCTCTGACCCTGTCTAGTCTCTCTCGATAATCCTGGAATTGCCTTCCTGCCTGGTTCAGGGAGAGGTATCAGGCCAGGACCCATCACTGTTCCCAGGGTCACCCAGAGGGGTTTGGAGAATCTCCAGCTCCCCCCAAGCAGTGAGAATGTCCCTGGGGAGAAAGGGCACGTGGTGCTGGCGGCAGCATGGTGAACTTTGTGCAGCATTTGGCATTTCAAGCTCTGGGACTGAAGGATAAAAACGGCTCCTTTGATAGCACATTGGGTCGGTGACTCCTCTAGTGCAAAGCTGGTAAATTCCAGCAACTGACCTCACTGAGCCACAGGTAAATTCTGCCAGGCAGCACAGCAGGACAAGAACCCCAGAGGCTTGCCTTGCGGCTGGCAGCACACTCCCTCCCATAGATGGGGATGGAACCTTGATTTCCAGTTCCTCCCTGGCTCTGATCCACAGGCCACACTCTATGCCATCACCAGGAAGAGAATCTAGGAGGCCTGACTCCCATTCACCTACTCTATCCACTCCCTCTTCCCACAGCTCCCAGCCCCCTGCTCTAACAGCTAGACAGCACTGCTCCCCACAAGGGAATGGGCATAGCTATTCCCAGCCCCATGTGATTCCCACACATAGACCCGACTCAGCATCTCATCCACAGGCACAGGCTAATGCCAAGGGCAGGGTGCTGGGTGCACATATCCCAGGAGGTGGGCTGGGGGTCCAGAGGAAGAGCAGGGTTTCCTTCACAGCTGAAGCTCTGGGGAAATCAAAGGGAAGTATAGGCACATAAATGTGTTAGTGCATCACTGCCAGATGCTGTTCCCACACCAGGCACTCCACAAATTCTGTTAGTGAGAGTGGACCAGTGCTCAGCATGATCTCCTCAAAGTTGTATTAGGTCCCACAACAGCCAGGAAGCTTGCAGCTCAGGCCCAGCTGCGCTTAGCTCTTTGCATGGGGCCTTGGGGCTGCTGCAGCTCCAATGGTGTGTAATGTCAAGTGCTGTCCTGAGCCATCCTCCTGCACCTATGGCCACAGAATGAGTCAAGGACAGTGGAACTGCCTGGCCCAGCAATTCCTGCTCCACTCGCATTAAAAGAGAGCCTTAGCTACAACCATATGCTCTTCATCTCTCCCCTTCTACATTCCCCATCTCTCCCGCCACATCCCCTATGTCTCCGCCTCTGCAATCCCAGTCTGTGTCCCCACCATGCTCTGCATCTTTTCCCCTGCACGCCCTCTCTCCCCCAGGTCTGTTTCCTTATCTCATCTGATTAGTCAGGTTGGAGGATGGAAATACAGAGGCTGTGGGCATTGGCTGGATTTCTACTTTTCCTAAGGCTGCAGGATCTTTTTTTGTGCTCAGACACTGAGGGTCCCAGAACTGCAGGGTAGCACCATATGATAAGGCTCTTAGCTGTCCATATAGTCCAGAACTGTTCCGGGGTCTCAAGGCTCCTGCAGGTACCTTCCCCAGGCCATGAACATGAAGGTTTTGCAGGCTTTCTTGCTTCCCCCTTTACCAGACACTGTGAATAATTGCAAAATTGTGCTAAAAAATTGATTCTTAACACTTCTCAGTGGAATGGTGAGCAGCTCAGAGTGTCTGCAAAGCTAGGGTGCAAGTGTCTGGGACCATGGCTGTGTCCAGGTAACTCCAGCTCACCAGCTAAATCCATCCATGAAGGGATGAGGGGTGGGGCAGCCCTTAGGGTTTGATTACTATGGAGGCTGGGGCTAGCTGCCCCCAGGGTGTTATGGGCTGGAGGCCAGGAAAGACTGTCTAGGTTATTATGGGATGGAGGCTGGGGTTATCCCTGTTGTACAGTTCATTTAGTGTTACACACACACACAACTTCTTCCACCCCACCCCCATCCACTGTCTTTTCTGGGCTTGCTGACCTCTCCCTTGGGGATTTCCCATCCATCCGCATAGCTCTCCTGCACACTAGGATTAACCTCCCCAGCCCCGCTTTAGGGTGTCAGGGGTGAGGGAAGCTCCTTCTACCCTAACTGTGGTGCATGAACCTCCCTGTTGGATTCCCCTAGGTCCCAGAGCCCATGGGGACAAGGTGTGGAGGGAAAGGGAGGGGGTGAATTATACATGGGCAAAAATTTTCTTTAATCATCAATTTTTCTGCATTAGAATGTGACATGCTAATCCGCTGTGACGCATCTAATCTCGGGGATAAAGAGCCGGATAACACAAGCCGTGCTCAGCTCGGCCAGTGAAGGGAACAGATGCAAGGTGGCAGGATCTGATAAGGGGGAGCCTGGAGCTGGGAAGGTGAGGTGTAGGTGGCAAGAGAAGATTAGTCCAGGCATTGATCAGAGCTGCGTGGGTGATCCCACCTTGCCCCCACATCCCCAAGCTGGCATTAGAGGGCGAGTCAGGGAGCAGCATCCATGCAGCTTTGATGGGAGGGAGGGGGCAGGAATGTGCTAGAGCAGCTCTGCATTTGTGCTAGGACATATCCTCGACTCGAGTTCTGGGCTCACACCATCCTGGGAACAGAAGGGCTTCCATTCCCTGTACGGATCTGGGGCTCCCCCTGCTGTGTATTATTGTTCCAGCTCTGAACCCCAGTTATACCCGAGAGGCGCCATGCTCTAGATTTAAACCTGATCTGTATGGGGAGTTATGGACCGCACTCCCAACATACCATGGTTTGACCCCTGGTCTGAACGGGAGATCACGTAACTCACCTGCAGTCCAGTTGTGCGGAGCTGCCCAAGCTGTCAGATGTGGGAAGGAGACCATGTCAGTTGGCCTCCCCATGCTGTGTCCCCCCAGCATGCACACCAGCGCGGTCTCTGCGGTCAGGGGATGTGATGAGAGATATTTTGTGTGTGAGAGTGAGTGAGAAAGAGAGAGAACAAGTGCTGGACTCTTTGTTCAGTTTCTCAGACAGCCCCAAGTGAAATGATGAACTGGGCTGAGACATCCACTCACTTTCTAGCTGAGCAGCCCCTGCTGCTCCACTGTGCGTTCCCATCTCTCACCCAGGCACAAGCATCCCTGTGCTGCAGCATTAGCAAAGCAGCTTCCAGGGGCGCAGCTTTTTTCTCAGAGGTGTTGGGATGCAGCTTCTTGGGCCAAGCAGGGGGCGCCTGGCTGGCTTACAAACTGGCCATCGAACTTTTTCCCCTTGGGGTGCAAGTTTAAATTCAGGTCACTAGTGGTGTGAAATGAGTGAGCCGTTCTCAGCCCAATTCCTAGGACATGGGTTTCCATGTCGGGGAACCACTGATTGGCTTCTCATTAGCCAAGGACTGAACAGAGACTGAATTCCCCGCCTGTCCCAAGGCAGGGAAGGGGCTCTAGTCTAATTTCACTGTACAGTGGAGGAGTGTGTCCTGTCTCTCACTGTGGGCAGATACTTTTACTTTTCAGAGTCACTCATTTCCCTCCTAATCCCAGCGTGGGGAGCACGAGGTGTGAGGGGTCCAACCTGACATGGGGCTAACCGACCAAAGAGGTCTTGGCAGTAGTAGAGGGACAGTAGATTCCCTCCACCCTTCCCTACACCTTTAACTCCATGGCTGGGATCTGACACAGGGATTCCCACTGGTTTCCTAACTGCACGGCAGAGCGTCTTGTGTGTGTCAGCCCAGCACTCTGTTCTGCCAGCCCGAGGGGCCCAACCGAACCCCAGCTCAGCAGACCCCTCCCCTGGCAGACAGAAGTGAGGTGCTGCCATCTTGTGGCCTCCAGAGGAACAGGTACCCAATGGGAGGAAGTCCAGAAGAAGGAGGTTAGTGGAGCAGCCACAGGCCCCTTGATCTGGGCTGAGCTGTGACCTTCAGACCTGGAGCTGAACTCACCCAGAGGCCAGGGGCCAGGACAGGATCGGGAGGTTGGACCTGAGCACACTGCCGCCTCAGGGGGGATCAGGCAGGCAGACAGGCCCCGTGGTTCTCCCTGGCTCTGACTCACCAGCTGATGCTGCCTAGGCGGTCACAGCCTATCAGCATGGAAGGGGCTCCTGTCAGAACTGCACTGGCCCCTCCCTAGTCGGGACAGAAAATAACCGTGGGCTGGGAGGACCCTAGCAGCTCCGGCTCCTCCCCAGACCCCCGCTCCAGACCTGACCAAGTAGGTTGTGGGGGATCAGACCAGGGCCCATCCAGTATTCCGTCCCTGACAGTGGCCAGCACCAGATGTTTCAGAGGAAAATGTAAGGAACCCCCTCATGGAGAATCATAACCTGCCCTAGACAGTGGAGGGAATTCACCTCCAGCCCCGTATGGCTGTTGGTGGCCCTATATACTGCCGGAGAAAGGTCCCTTGTCTAATCTCCCCATCCTTTCTGCGGTGGGGTGACCAGAACTGAACACAATATTCTGATGAAGGGGTACCATTGCATTCTCCAGTGGCAGCTAGATAAGCTCCGCAATAACTTTCCAGAGTAACTTTCATGTGACGTGTCAGGTACTGGGCTCCACGTAACGTGTTGAATTGGGTACTGGTCTCTGTGTGACGTATCGTGTCGTGTCATGTCCGTGTGATGTGTCAAGTGCTGGGCTCCGTGTGACATGTCGAGTCAGGTACTGGGCTCCATGTGACGTGTTGAATAGGGTACTGGGCTCCATGTAACATTTTGGGTACTGGGTTTCATGTGATGTGTCGTTTTGGATACTGGGCTCCATGTGACATGGCAGGAACTGGGGTCTGTGCAACATGTCATCTCTGGTACTGGGCTCCATGCCATGTGTCATGTGTGGTACTGGGCTCTGTGTGACATGGCATGTTGGGTATTGGGCTCTGTGTGACATATCGGGCACCAGGCTCTGAGTTTGGCAGGTCTTAAGCAAATAATAAGTCATAACAACAATAAATTACATTGTAGGACCTTTCACCCCAAAGAAGTATCTATCTATCTATCTATCTATCTATCTATCTATCTATCTATCTATCTATCTAATCTTGAACAGTGTGTGTGTGTGTGTGTGTGTGTGTGTTTGTTTTAAAAAATATATACATAAATGCGACTGTATATTTACATACATGCAGTCAGGAACTGTTGCCGCCACCTCTGGTTTGGGGCATATTGGCTGTTTCACAGCCTCACAGCAGTTTTAGGATGGGACATGAAAGAGAATCTCAGATCTGCCTGACATTGATGTTGGGGAGTCTACGGAGGGCAAATGTAATTGCCAGTGCTGGAATATAACCAGTGTCTCTCCAGCCCCTGGGGTTAGGGTCAGATCAGGGGTCTCAGGAGGGGGGAGCTGTCTCAATCTAGGGATAAGTGGAGCCTGGTGTGTTCTGAACTGTGCCTCTTCCCCTTCCCTGCACCCTGCGGCTGTCCTAATGCACACTCCAGGCTGTTCTCTGCTAGAGCCCAGGGTGGTGTGGCAGAGCCCCCCTGAGAAGGCAGGACTCCTGGTGTCATCGTGCTGCCCCATCAGATATTCATTCCCTGGATTCCACTCCTGATTACTCTGGATAGCTGTTCACTTGAATCCTGATCGATTCCAGCTCCTCGGGGGATGAGAGAGACCAGCTGCTCCACACAACCGATTACACTGGGAGCAAACTCAGAGCATGCAGGGACCGGAGGCTGAACCCTCATACCCCATTACTGCTTATTGTGGCCAGGAAACAGCCCTTCTCCCATCAGCCCCCACCTGGAGCAGAATCCAGGGAGCCTCTGCTTTCCCCTCCCCTCATCCTCGCTAAAGCTGCAGTGCTAGGAAGAAGGGTGAATATTATTAATCAGCAGCTCTCAAAAGGCCAGGAAGTGCATTAACCACTGGACATCACTCCCAGTCCCCATCTCCAACCACTAGGCATCTCTTCCTTCCTGAGCTTCAGAGAGAACCCAGGAGTGCCGGCTTCCAGTCCCCTGCTCTAGCCACTGGATCTTGCTGCCTCTCTTAGCCCATTGGATCTTGGTGATGCTACCAAAGAGAGGAGGGGAGTATTTGATACTGGTTATTAAATGAATTGGTCTGGCTCTGAAAGGTGGTTCTCTGGTGTGTGATTGCTGCTTGAAGGAGTGGGATAAGGTGGTGCTCGACAAGTTGTTTTCTACCCACCTTCTTGAGGATTGGTTTATTACTATGAATATCTCCGTCCAGGCTTTGATCTCTCCTGCAATTAAAGTATGAGAGGCTGTGAAATGTGCCATTGCCGCTGTCAGATCTGCCTGCGTTCTCGGCACTTCCCACCAGCCCGGCGGAACCCTGTCTCTTGGACTCCAAGGAGGTGGCCGGGATCAGAGTTCCAGGGGACTGGCAGCGAAGGAAGGCCTCATCCACTAGCCCTTCGTGGCTTCTAGCCAGAACTCTGCACATCTGGATGCATGAGACCACGGTCACGCCCAGGGCTGCAGGACAGAGCAAGGGGAAGAGCCTTCCGTTAGTCACCCTTTGTAGTAACAGGGTGAAGGGATCTGCCCTACAGCTCACTGACCCAGCGCATGTCCATGCCCTTTTACAGCAGTGGGTGTAAGAGCTCCAGAGGCCCAACCTCAAGAGGCAGAGTGGGGGAAGGCAGATAGCACAGGGGTGGCCAACCTGTTGCTCCGGAGCCGCATGCAGCTTTTCAGAAGTTAATATGCGGGTCCTTGCATAGGTGCTGACTCCAGGGCTGGAGCTACAGGTGCCAACTTTCCACTGCTCAACCCCAGGCCCTGCCCTCCCCCCCCCCCGCCCCTTCCCCTGAGCCTGCTGCACCCTTGCTCCTCCCCCCTCCATCCCAGAGCCTCCTGTACACTGTGCGGGCAGGAGGCATGGGGATGGAGGGGGAGGTGCTGATCGGCGGGGCTGCCGGCGGGCAGGAGGTGCTGGGAGTGGGGGAGGCTGATGCGGGCTGCTGATGTATTACCATGGCTCTTTGGCAATGTACATCTTGTCCCAGCTGACAAGTTGTGCCAAGGTTAATGCAGGAGCTGACATTGCTCCCACCCCACCTGGAATGGGGACACTAATTAGGCAAGGGGGCACAGGCCCTGCCCTGCTGCCCTGCCTGGCTCGTTAGTGCTAAGAGCTTTTAATTGCTGGAACCTGCCTTTGGAATATTTCTGCCATAAAGCCTGGCTGAGGTTTCAAGGGTCACCTTAGTGCTGCCGGCACTCGCCTTCCTGCTCGGCTTGGGTGTCAGCACGCCTCTGGTCTGGGGTAACCTGAGCCTAAGCGCTCAGCGAGCAAAGGGAGGGCAAGGGGATGGAGAAGGGTCAAAGAATAAATCAAGGAGTGTCGGGGGAGGGCCATGAAACCTGCCTCGGGCCCCAGCTGCAGCAAGGCCTGGGCTGAGAGCAGCTTTTAGCAGACAGTGGAAGCTACATGCAGAGTCTGAGGGACGTGGCTCACTAGGGCAAAGTGGTCAGTGAAGTTACCCTGGGGTGAGCTAGGGGGGCTAGCAGAAGAAGGTCGCTCACCCCCCTGCAGCGCCCAGTGGAATCAGTGGGGTGGGGGTGGCATTTGCCAGAGGAGAATTTGGCACATTGTGCCCAGTGCTTGAAAGGCATAGGACTGGGGACTGTGTGGGCTGGGCTCCCTGCAGGACCAGTGACCCCCTTCTCTCCCTCCCTCCGTGTGCACAAGGGTGTGGGGGCAGTAACTCCAGTGCTGCCCAAGGACGCAGTAAATCTCCGTGAGTTGTTTAAGCTGAGTAGAAAGTCTGGTTTCTGGCTCCCACTGATGATGGAGTGCTTTCATTACAGCTTTGGCTCTTCCAGTCCTCTTAAGGGAGTCCTCCTTTCAATTATTTACAAGCAGAAGTATTAAATCCCCACCCCTGCCCTGTTTGCAGGTGTTGGATTGTTCCATCCTCTGCAGCACTCCTCCAACAGGCCTTTACGGTGCTGTCCTGCTAAGGCATCAGTGTCTCACTGTAATGAGCCCAGTGCTTTGGGCAAGGCATGGCTGCTAGATAAAGAACATGCCCCACCCTGAGCAGGCACCTACCTTTGGCATGGTAAAGCCCTTATCTCTGGTACGTACTGAGCCCCGATTACTGTGGTGTCCAAGTGCTGCACAGCCTGTAACAGATTTATTCTCATGCTCCCTGGGGAGGCAGGGTAAGGCTATGGTACAGCTAGGGGCGTGGGGCACAGAGAGTCTATGGCAGAGCTGGGAATGAGTCTTCCTGACTTCCAGGCTAGTGCTGTCATCACTGAGCCATTCTTTCTCCCCCCAACATGTGCACACCACCACCACCCCCAGGCCACAATCCCAGGCTGGTAAGGAAAGGGAATGGGTTGCTAGTACCTCCTTTCCCATCTCTGCACCTTGGCAGCTATGCTTTGAGGGGAGGAATCCTGTCCTTGGGAGTGCAGCAAACTGGAACCTGGCTCAAAGCTACTCAGAGGACCATGCCCAGCCATTCTGTATCCCCCCTATCTCCCCCCTGCTGACCTCCTCTAGCACTGCCATTGCCTGGTTAGGTCATCCCCAGGTAGGGCCTCCCCATGAGCAGTGGCTGCTGAATTGGCTCCAGCAATGGTGCAACCTGCTCAGGGTAAACTGGAGACAAGGGGGAATCCCCTCCACATGCATCACTGTGAACAATGGGGAATCCTCACACCCATCACTGAGAACAGGGGAGATGCTGAGTGCTGCGCTCTCTTGAGAGCCTGGCCCTAGGCTAGTCCATGGCAGAGCTGAGCTCGAGCCCAACTCCCACTTGAATGTTCTAAGTGTCACCGTTGGGGAAAGTGAGGCACAGAAGGAGACCTCTCTTTTCATAGACAGTGCTTGAGGGTGCAGCCCCCACACTCCCCTTGGCTGGATCCCTGTTTGTAGATGAGCCCTCTCTTTGGCCCAGCTCAGAGAATGGCAGCACTGACCAGATGCATGTTCAGGTTATACCAGAGCCAAGGCTTTCATCGCCATTTTCCCCCTTGCCACGGGGCTGGAGTTGAAAGCAGGACTGGGTTTCCGGGTGCAGGCCTCCCAGTGGGTGTGCTGAGGACTTGACCCTCTTACCCAGATGCTAAGGAGGGGAGACAGCTCACGAGCAGTGAAGCCAGAGGGATGAGCTGTGTCCACTTTATGCTGAGTTGGCATCACCCAAACGGCCAGTTTCCCGGCCTGCTCTCTCAGGCCTGCAAGTGCTGCCTATTTAAACATTTCCCGTCCCTCTTGGGTTAGGAAGCAGTGACTGCAGTGCAAGAAATGGGCTGGAAATTACTCTGTGGCCACATCAGACTCCCCTTCTAATGGTCTGAGTGCAGGGAAGGCAAACCACAGGCGAGGCTCTGCATGGGGGGAGGCACTGCCATGAGGTAGGTTGCAGATCAGAATAAAAGGAGCTTCTTTCTCAACGGGGCTATTGCAGCTTCCCTGGTGCCGTCTCTCCAGGCACTGCTGCCACCCCCTTACAGCACAAGCACCTCAGTCCTAGCAGCTCCAGCACTTTCTTCCCCATTCGTTTTAGGATCCACTTTAAAATTGCCCTCCGAGACTCATGCCAGCTGCCCCCTCGGCTCACCTACAGCATCTTCTTCCTGCCCCACACCCTGAGACTGTAGCAGATTTGGGAAGCCCCTGTACACAGGGAAGGTCCAGGGCATGGTCGAGATGGTCTGTGTCCTGCAAGAGCAGCAGAAATCCAGCTTCCCAGCACAAGGCTCCAACTTGATCGGTTTATGGCCAGAGGATTCTCTGCGGTATGAACCCCACACACTGTGGTTTGGGGTCTCTGGGTCCCGTATTCTCTGTAGTCTGAACTCCAGACATTGTGGTTTGGGCTCAGTGGGTCCCGTATTCTCTCTGGCTCTGGACACTTTTTGATAAACAGTTGTGAGGTGTTAGAACAGGCTGAGACATGGTGGGTTCGGGAAACAACCTGCCACTGGGAAGATGGGGCCTGGGTGCATCGGGCCCTCAGGGGCTGCCAGGCTGGACTGTGTCCCTCCCCCCAGCCCTCATCACCTCCTCCACCGGCTCCGAGGACAGGGAATGCTGATCAATTATTCAGCAGGCCCGGTCTCTGCTGGCCGGGCTGCAGGCTCCGCGCTCACACACACGCGTACGATCGTCCGGAGCGCGCAGCCACACAGGAGTGCTGCAACTCGGCTCAGAGCTCAGCGGGTCGGGAGCTCCCAACTTGTTAGCAAATTGAGCAGCGAAGCTTTTGGAGCCAGCAACACTTTTCTTCTTTGCCCTGCCAGCCACAATCCGGACCAGGCTCCTTGTTGGGCTGGGTGGGAGCCCTGCAGAACTCCTGCTCACTCATCTTCCTCCCATCCCCTTCTCTCTCGCTCCTCTGATAATGCCTCATTTGTCCCTTTCTCTCCTCCAGTCTCTTCTCTCTTCCCTTTTTCTCTCTGTGTCTCCACTTCTCCCTTTTCCACCCCCTGTCTCCATCTGGTCACTCTAATTTCCTCTCTCTCTCCCCCTCTCCTCCCTGCTTTTTTACTCAACTTTCCTCTCCCTCTGTCCTCCCTAGCTCTCTCTCCTGCTCTCGTATCTTTCTTCCTTTGTCCCTCAAGAGGGTCAGACCAAAGCCCTTGAGGACCCCCTGGCCAGCAGCAGAACAAGGAGGGGTGAGGAGGGGCGGGAACCCCCCTCCTGCAGGATGCCCATCCAGATATTCTGCACCATCTCCTTCTCCTCCAGCGAGGAGGGGCGTGGAGACAACGGGACCATGGAGAGAGGAGAAGACAGCGTGGACGAGTTCCTTTACGGTCAGGAGGAGGATGAAGAGGAGGAGGAGAGGACGGCCACTGACCTTGTGGCTTTTGCCAGCAGCTGCACGCTGCACGGAGCCAGCCACATCTTCATGGAGGGTGGCTTCAGGGTGCGGCAGATGCTCTGGGCACTGGCCTTCCTGCTCTCCCTCTCCATGTTCCTCTACCAGGTGGCTGACCGCATCATCTCCTACCTGGAGTACCACCATGTCACGCTGCTGGATGAGCAGAATAGCCCCAATATGACCTTTCCAGCCATCACCTTCTGCAATATCAACCTCCTGCGGATTTCGCAGCTCAGCCAGGAGGACCTGCTCTACATTGCGCCCCTGATGTCTGGGAACTTGACGGAGCCGGGCTTCCCCCTGGCCCAGCTCAGCCCCGAGGCCTTTGAGCAGCCCCTGAACATGTACAACTTCTACAACCGCACTTGCCACCAGGTGGAGGACATGCTGCTGAGCTGCAGCTACCAAGGGGATGAGTGTGGGCCAGAGGACTTCTCCGTGGTGAGTAAGCCCAGCTGCCAGGAGCTTTTGTCCCCCTCAGTAATGTGGGGAAGGACAAACCCAGCAGGGAGCCAAGGGGCCCCTCATAGACATAGAATATCAGGGTTGGAAGGGACCTCAGGAGGTATCTAGTCCAACCCCCTGCTCAAAGCAGGACCAATCCCCAGACAGATTTTTGCCCCCAATCCCTAAATGGCCCCCCTCAAGGATTAAACCCACAACTCTGGGTTTAGCAGGCCAATGCTCAACTATCCTTCCCCCTATAGCTGGGCAGCTTGGTCCCACAGCTGGTCTCTGTCCTTGGGCCCGTCCTGGCTAGCCTGTTTGTCTCTCAGCTGTGCCAGTATGGCAGGGTCCACGTGGCACTGGGCACTGTTACCATGGGCACATGCCATTCTGGGGCAAGGCCGTGCCATTGGGCTCCGGCAGGAACTTGCCACCTGGGGAACCTGAACGGACACAAGGATCTGGCTGAGTGGTGTTTGCAGAATGGCGATTGGGACCCACTATGTTTACGGGGCTCAAATATCCCAAGCTTGCTCTTTGCTTAATTTCCGTCGTTAAGGAGCTCATGCACCACGTGGAGACCTGGTTCTCAGTGCAGTTGTGGCCCCATAAATGGCTCCCTGCGGCATAGAGTACTGTTACAGCTGTTTTGCTCTTTCCCCTGCCTCTACTGGAGCCCATGTGCCTTTGCTGTAGCTCCCTCACTGGGGACTGAGGCCCCATTCCCCCTCCACCACTACCAGTTCCATCAGGTCTGGTGGGAGGAGGGACTGTCTGCCCCAGATTGTGGGGTCTGCTGAGACAGATGTACTAGCTGCTAGGATGAGCATCTAGTTCTCAACTCTGGCAGCCAAGGGCCCTGGCTCAGGTTGGCCCTTCATATGTCTCATGCCACTCCCTTGGTGCTGTGACTCGTGCCAGCTGGGCCCGCAGGCTTCCTGCGTGGCAGGCAAACTGCTTGCTGTAATTAAAATGCTCCATGTGTAACAGGCAGAAATCATGACCTGAACTAACAGTAAATGGGTTGGAGAGGTGGGGGAGGGATGCAGGAGACGTGAAGGCAGGGAGCGATTGTCAGCTGCCCGCCTGGGGCGAGTTCAATGACTGAAATGTTATTTATCTTTATCAGCTGCCTGATGTCAGCTGGCAGGGAGGCAGCCCCGTAGAATGCCCCAGTGTTGATGCCCCAGCGGTAGCAGACAGGGAGCGCTGGGTCCAGGGCCCTATAGGAGCAGGGCTCAGTGGTGGCTGGCAGGGAGCATTGGGTCCAGGGCCCTATAGGAGCAGGGCTGTTAATGCCCCAGTGGTGGCTGGCAGGGAGCGTTGGGTCCAGGGCCCTATAGGAGCAGGGCTGTTGATGTCCCAGGGGTGGCTGGCAGGGAGCGTTGGGGCCAGGGCCCTATAGGAGCCGGGCTGTTGATGTCCCAGGGGGGGCTGGCAGGGAGCGTTGGGTCCAGGGCCCTATAGGAGCAGGGCTGTTGATGTCCCAGGGGTGGCTGGCAGAGAACATCTTGTAGGGGGCCCTGTAGAAGTGGGGAGCCTATGCCCTGAGAATCACAACACTTACCGTTTCCAAAGGCAGAAGTTCAGAAGGACCAACTGGTATCGGAAGATACGCAGAGCTTTTCCCCAGGGATTCCTGGGCCCCATCCCCACAGGCTGGCGGGGACTGGAAGCCACCCCCTGCCCTTCTCTCTATGGAGGGAGTGCCTACAGGGCTATCTCCTGTCATCTCTCTATAGGAGTGCCATGGAGAAACATCTCCCTCCTCCCACCTTTCTATAGGCCGTCCATGGGGGATACGGCGTCTCAGCCCCTCAGGCTCCCATTGGAGTCAGGCTTCCTCCCATGGCTGCAGCACGAGGGCCGGGCTCCTTCAGCGGGTTCTTGTGCCAGTGCAGGTACAATCAGCAGTAACAGGCTAGGCCATGTCCAAACACAATCAGTGGGGTGGATGAGAGGCACTTTCTCACTTGCTCAGTCGGGGACAGTTGGATATTTCAGCGTATGGAAGCTCTGTCTTTGCATCAGCCTCGGGGTCTCATGGGCGTCCAGCTCTGGGGTGTGCTAAGATGGCCCCACCCACAGAGGGACTGGGAAACTGGGACTCAGTCCTGGAAAAAATCAGAGTATGTGAGTGTCTCTGCACCCCACTGCCCTCTGCTGGCTGGAATCAGAGCAGCTCAGCTGTGTCTCATAGTCCCTATGTTAATAACGGTGACTGGAGAGTCCCCTTTAGCTCGGGTGCCCAGGTCTGTGCTTTTAAAGAAGAAGATCCTGAGATTCTATCCCTGCAAACAACCACAATCAACTTCTTGGTCGGGCTGTGAGATGCAGCCAGGGCTCCATGTGCTGGGCAGTTCACGGGTCCGAAATCCTACCACAGAGCCCTGGCTTCTCTGGGAAAGATGGGAGATTCAGGGTTGTAGGGTCATAAATGTCACACTCAGTGCAGCAGTCCCTACCCTCCCACACCCCAGGCAGCACGCCCCACCCCTGCCCTGGGCAACAGGCTCCGCACAGCCCCTTGGGGATGTATGTGTCTGTTAATTTCCATTAATTTTACCCTTCTCCCCATGCACTGACTGCATGTAACTGCATCACAGACGTTGTTGGGATGGGGAAGCCAGAGGTCTTGGGATCCAAGGAGGGGGCAGTTGGGGGGGTTGGCATAGGGAGACTGGGGTGGGGCAGTTTGGAATTGTGGGATTACCACATTAGCTAAATGTTGCTACTAAATCTACCAGCAATTAAATTGTTAACCATGCTGCCATTTCAGCAGACATCATTAAGTTTCAGAGTTAACCCACCTATTGCGCTGAATGGGGTCGCTCACGCCTCTCAGTGCTGCTGTTCTCTTTGCAGGCTCCGGCACATGTCGCTGCATCGATTCCTTTCAAACCAGAAAGGCTAGAAACATTTTTGTTGTTGTTGTTTTTAAACAGTGAAATCTTAGACTCTCAAAGCCAGGCAAATTCTGGGCCTGGCAGGTCTTGTGGGGACAGTGAGCAGAGACATGGGGTCTCAGCACCCAGAGCCATTGCCACTGAGGCAAGCTGCTTGACTTTGGTTTGGATTTACTCATCCGTGGAGGTTTCTCTTTTGTTCCCAGGGCTCTACATGTCTCTGTCCTGGCTATGAACCTGCTCCTTGTCATCTGGAATAGTTTTTTAAATGCCTTTGCCTCCCTGTTCACCAATTGCTTCCCATTTAGCCACACTGCACGTGCCCAAACGCTCCCCTTCCATGGGCCAAGCAGACACTTGAGATGGCTGGTTGATAGCTCAGCCTCCTGGGCAAGGTCGGACGTGGCCGGGAGAGGCAGACACTGATATGCTCGCTAGGAATTCAGGCAGAGACAAATAGGACGAGGGAGGGGAGTTTTGAGGGCAGCTTTGCCCAGCAGTCCTCGGTGTGCGAACCTAAGAGCAGTCTGGAAGCTGGAGGGAGAGAGGGCTTACACATTTTAGGGGGCATCTGTGACTTGATGCCAGTTACAGTGGGAGTTCACTAGATGGCGCTAGAACAGCCTGTGTGTTCCATCTCTGTTAGTGTGATCCTATGAAGCATGGCCCTTGTGGCCCCTTTTGGAGATGGGGGACCAGGAAAACAGGGACTTGGGACTGGTGTTATCCCAGGGAATGCAGGGGGAGTTTGGCTGCAAGTGCCAGTTGCGGATATGGTATGTGCTGGGGGTGCTGGAGAGTCTGGCATCTGGGAACAGGGGCGCTGGATTGAGGTGGGGGTGTTGGAGGAGCAGGGAGCAGGGGTTAGAGCAGGGATGCTGGATTGAGGTGGGGGTGTTGAAGGAGCAGGGATTAGAGCAAGGGTGCTGGATTGAGGTGGGGATTTGGAAGCAGGGATTAGAGCTTTCCTGGCTCCAACTATGCGCTGAGCAGAGGTCTCAGCAGAGTTGCCCTCAGCAATACCCAGATCCTTTTTAGAGCCCTGGGTTTCCTGAGGAGTTCAAATCTCCCCGCCAGTGTGTGTTACTTTGCATTTGTGGGACTCACATCTGAAACTGAAAGCTAAACTCCCTATGATGATCCCTCCTTCATGAGGCACCCTGGAGCCAGCAGGCTGGAAGTTGCTGCCCAAGGAGGCTGCAGGCAGGATCCCTCCTTCCTCCCTGGAGTTGCTGGCCCCACGCTGGGCTCCGAGAGAGCCCTGCCTGGCCACTGTATTTGTAGAAATATTGCATACAACTCCCAGACTGTGGGAGCAAGTCCTGGTGAAATTGAGCTTCACAGGGAATGGGGTTGGTTCTGTTGTATGCACAAAACCGTCCTTCACCTACCAATCGGGCCCTCAGCATCTCTCTGGATCCCTGGGCTGCAGAAACTGCATGTACCCTCTGAGATCACCAGGTGGTAGCACTGTCCTAAAAGCCAGCCCCACCACCGCCAAGCCAGGAGATATGAAGAGCTCTTGGAGCTGTTCACAGAGCCTGGGAAGGAATCTGAGAACAGAGATGGGTCAGCAGAGCTCTGGCAAGGCAGCGATGGACTAAGCCATTTCCATCTTCCCAGGGACATTGTCACCATGGCGAGCGCAGTCTTCGTCCTTCATTGTCTGGACTACTACGAGCTGGACCCCCGTCTGTGACATCTGTGCATCAACCCCCCTTCCCTATGAGCCTCTGCGAGCCAGCGGAAACCTCGCTTCATGAACAGGACAGGCCTGATGAGGCAGGCCCCTAAAGCTGGGGCATAGCGCTGACAACCATGGCACTGGGAGGCTGGAGGTGAGGGCCACTCGAGCTATGGGAAAGTTGGGCATCTCCTGGAGATTGATGTGGGGCAGAGGGCAGGGAGCCCTGTCTCGGGGCCTCTTGCACTTAGGCCTGGTCTACACTACAATTTTAGGTCGAATTTAGCAGCGTTACCTCGATTTAAGCCTGGACCCGTCCACACGACGAAGCCCTTTTTTTCGACTTAAAGGGCTCTTTAAATCGATTTCTTTACACCACCTCCGACGAGGGGATTAGCGCTGAAATCGGCTTTGCTGGGTCGAATTTGGGGTATTGTGGACGCAATTCGACGGTATTGGCCTCCGGGAGCGATCCCAGAGTGCACCATTGTGACCGCTCTGGACATCAATCTGTGCACTGATCCCTATCGCTGCTTGGCTTTGTTTAGGGCACAGATGCAGCCCTGGAGTAAGCAAGCAGCAAGTCTGCTCTGCTCAGGGCAGGGTTTTGTTTGGTCTTGTCTCCCCCCGCCCCCGTCTGTCTCTGTATCACTATCATACAGAGTCTGTGTGCATGTGTGCTTCTCTCTCTCTCTCTCTCTCTCTCTCTCTCTCTCTCTCTCGCTGAGACATCATCTTTCTCCCACACACACACACACTTACCCAGGTCAGAGGCAAGGAGCTGCGCCAATCCCTCCCTCCCTCTCTGCCTTCCCAGGTGGATGTAGGGAAGCTAGGAGAGCTGCAGTCACTTGCTGTGATGCATCTCTGCTGCCTGTGGCACCCCGAGCCAGCATGGTGGAAGCTGCTGCCCAAGGAGGCTGCAGGCAGGATCCCAAGTCTCTGCCTCTCCCAGAGAAAGGGAGACAGGGGCTTGCTCTGGAGTAGCGGGAGTGACATGACAGCAGGGTTCCCTGGAGACACAGCTGCCTCCAGACCCCATGCTCCAGGGGCTCCTTCTGCACTTTGCCTGGGAGCAAAGCAGTGAGCCGTCTGCAGAGAGCAAGTGCGGAAGGAACACAGAAAAAGGGATGCTGGAAAGGCAAAGCCAGGCATAGGAGAGGAAAGGAGGGGAGATCCTGCTTCAGGTTTGGACTTTCCCAACCCCAAACATTGCCTCTGGTTCCTCTCCGCCTTCCTGCCTCTTTCACATTCCCTCCTTTCCCTGAGGGGCTCCCAGGGGGTATGGGAGCCAGGCTGGGGTGGACATAGCATGCATCCAGCTGTCAGGGACAGAGGCTCCCTGCAGGACTTTCCCACCATCTTCCTGGACCAAACCAATTTCCATCATGGGCTGTGGTACATCTTCCCGGGGCAGTTGTCATGCCTGCCCTGGGTGCTGGCTTTCCTAGCCTCACTGGCCCTGCTGCTCACCTAGTCGTCTAACCATATCTGCTACCTGCTCTTGTTGCCCATGAACACCAGGAAGTTCAGGAACACGAACAAAGGAAAGTCTCACAGCTTCAGAATAACTAATGCAGCATGGGATCCAGCACTGAAAGGGCAGGTTGGTGTAGTGGTCCAGCATTGATGGAAGGGAGTGGGGAATAGTGGTTAGAGCATGAAGTACTGGGAGCCCAGACCCCTGTTTCTATCCCAACCGCTTGGAGGGGTTTGGGGTCTAATGGTTAGAGCAGGGGTAGGCAACCTATAGCACAAGTGCCAAAGGCGGCACACCAGCTGATTTTCAGTGGCACTCACACTGCCTGGGTCCTGGGCACCGGTCCGGGGGGCTCTGCATTTTAATTTAACTTTAAATGAAGCTTCTTAAACATTTTAACAACCTTATTTACTTTACATACAACAATAGTTTAGTTATATATTATAGACTTGTAGAAAGAGACCTTCTAAAAACGTTAAAATGTATTACTGGCACGCGAAACCTTAAATCAGAGTGAATAAATGAAGACTCGGCACACCACTTCTGAAAGGTTGCCAACCCCTGGGTTAGAGCACAGGGGGCTGGGGTCCAGTTCTGGATGGGGCTATGGGTTAGGAAACGTGATTCTATTCCTGGCTCTGCCTCCTTTTCTGTGTAACTTTAGAAACGTCCCCTCCCTTCCCTGGTCCTGTTTCCCCTCTGAGCGATGGGGAGAGGTGGGCCCTGCTCTGTGCAGGAAGGGAGGGCAGTGAGGCTCCTAAATGTTTGCAAACCACTTTTCATGCCTTCCATAAAAGGCACTGGAAAGAGAGCCTCAGTCTCCTTCCCTGTGTTCCTCTTTATATTCATTATCTGCCCATACCACTAATGGGGCCATTAGCCAAGTGTCTGCAAAGGAAACATTAAAAAGCCAAATGTAACTGAGAGCTGGCTGGGGCATGTCAGCTCTGGACAGGGGTCCTGCCTGCAGTGCCTGGGTTTGAGCAGGTTTCAGTGGATTTGTTATTTCGTCTGTTCCATGCTTGTCCCAGGGCCATTGCTGCAATTACGTATTGCTTAGAGTCTAATGCGGCTGGATCCCTGGGGCTTTTCCCATCCTTGAATTCTATGACTGGCAGAGCTGAGCCCCCGCCCCGCATCCCACCCCGAGACATGGAGGACCTGCCCTAGGAGGTTGTGGGAGAGGGCAAATGGACACAGGCTGCATAGCAAGATAGAGACTGGCAGAGAGGGGTTGTTGGGCTAGTGGGGGAGGAGAATATCAGGGAGGGCTACTGTGACACATGGCTAGAAAGGGTTAAACATCCTGCAAAATAAACAACCCTCAAAAGACATGTGGAGGGATAATGTTTGTGTTTGTTTGTATTTACATATGTATGAGTAGGGTCCACAGTGTAATCAACAGTCCCTGTCTATGCTGTATTCTGATAATTCAGAGATCAAAGAACATCCTAGCACTTAAATGAATTGTAAACATGGGATATCTCTGTATTCATCTCTCTTTGAAATGTATAGCAAATAATCTGTGAATGGTGGAAGAACAAGCAAATTGTCTTATGTTATTTCTATAGCTGAGTACTGGTGATGGACCTCCTTCAAAGTCATCCTAATTACCTTTTGTTCCCAGAGGAACTCCCAACTTGTCAAAGATGACATGAAATTGTATAAAAGATCCTTGGGTCCTGATTCTGTCATCTCAGATCTGCCTGAGGCTTCATTCAGAGGAAGCTTAGGCCATAAGGACTGAGATCCCAGCCCTAAACTGGAACACCCTGCAATATATTGGACTATAACCTATGAACTATTTCTGAAAGAACTCTTTGCAACTACAAAGCTCACCATCACTATGAATCTGAATCTTAAGAATTGAACACATGTCTGTATGTATATTGATCTTTTAACCATGCTCTCTCTCTCTCTTGTTTTTTAATAAATTTTAGTTTAGTTAATAAGAATTGGCTGTAGCATGTATTTGGGTAAGATCTGGACTATTCAGTAACCTGGGAGGTAATGTGTCCAATCCCTTGGGATTGGTAGAAACTTTTATTTTATATGATGAAATAAGATGTTCAGGAATCTTCATATTTGACTTAGGTACCTGGGTGGAGGCCTGAGTCTGGATCACTTTAAGGGAACTGTGTTGTTTGGACTTCTGAGTAACCAGTAAGGTAATAAAGAAGCTGGCTTGGTAAATCTAAGCATTGGAATATCCACCAGCTTTATGGGGATTGTCTGCCCCCATTCTGTGCAGTTCACCCTAATTGTGTGATCATAGCTGGCCCCTACTGGGACACCCCAGTCACAGCTACAGTCTCCCACGGGGGAGCCCCATCACTTGGCACGTTGGAAATGAAGGCTGGAGAAAGACCTAGCAGGGCCTGTCCTGCACCATTGTGGGGTCTCACAGGTCTTGTCCATGCCTGATTAACTCCCTTCCTTGGAAGCCCCTTAGCTTTGAATTGATCTCAACACGTTGCCACTCCTCTTGCTCCCCATCTCGGTTTTGATGGGAGCTCTGCCGCCCCTTCTGGAAGCTCCTGGTGATATTAGCTGAAGAATGGTACTGGCTTCGTCTCTGCTCCCTGGGGACAGGGCTGGCGGGGGAGGAAAGCCATGAGTCCCAGGAGTGAAAGGGTCCCACCTGGGAGGTGACATGAAGGGAGATGGGGAGTGCCCAGCTGCTGAGGAAGAGATGAATGCAATGGTGGTGGGAGGAGGAGAGGAGCCCTGGGGAGATAAATAGGGGTTATGGCAAATGCATACCAAGGAGGGAGCAGAGGGGGCACAGGAGCCCCCCATGAGGCACATGGGGACAGGGTCCCCAGGGAATGCCCTGGGCAGTGATGTGAGCCCGGATGCTGTCTGGGGTGGGAGCTGTCTGTGATGCTGAAGTGACTGGGACAAAAGCTGACCCACAAAGGCCTGATACTGCGAGGCACTGAATTCCCACTGAAGTTAATAGGGCTCAGGGGCCGAGTGAGACAGTTCAGCCTGGAGACCGCCCCTCGTCACTGCTTCCAGGATTTTGAGTGTAGAGACCTCAACCTGCTTAGTCCCGTGGCCAAACATACTGGAAAATTCATGCCAAAATTTGGAAATTTATTTATCAGGGTTCACAAGAGAAAAGGTATCAGAACAAGATACAAGTATTTTTGGAATCACAACTGAGTGGTTATGCAGAACAAACATAATCAGAACCTATCCAGTCCCTTTCTCAGAGAGAGATATTGGTTAGAATCTTTTTATTTTGTCGGACAATCCTTGGTGGGAAAGAAAGGGCTAGGTCTCCTGTCCAGTTCTGAGTTACGGACTTTCCCTGCTTTGACAAAACAAACAGACACGGGGAAAGGGTGCCAGCAGAAACCAAAGTCTCACAGCCCGGGTGGTTGTGGAGAGTTAGCCAGAGCTGGTGGAGGTGGCGCTGCCATCTGGGTCCCCTTCTCTGGTCAGGACATCATCGGGTCAGGATGGCAAAGGCCCAAGAGTGTCATGGTAGATGCTGAGGTCCTAGGAGATGGTGAGGATGGTAGCCATAATGGTAAAGGTCCCTCTTGCAGTCCACCCATCTTGCAGCCAGGCAGCCAGCTTGATAGTCACCACAAAGGTTTTTTAAGGACCCCCAAAAGGGAATAATGAGTGGAATAGCCCATCCCCTCATTACTGTGTTCACCAGTTAAGCCTAATTTCTGACACACCAATTTTGGTCCATTGATTTCCAGTCCCAAACATCTCTTGTTTAGCACATGTGCTTTAACACAGTTGACCTTTTGGTTTGCACTAATCCAGTTTGTTGTCTCCTTTTGCCCCTTTCCCCATTAATGTTGGATATCAGTGATGGGACCAATTTATAACTTTCCCACAGTTGAGCTCACAATTGGGGTAGAATTATCAGGCCCCAGTTATTACAACAGACCCTGAATGGTGCCCCTGCAGAGGGGGTGGGGGAGTCCCCAATCAGTGACCCCATGATATGGGGTGAGTATCCAGGAGGTATACCCGATTGGTGACCCTGCAATGGGAGGGTATGTGGGGGGTAGGTTGGTGACTCTGTGATGGGGGGAATATCCCCAACTGGTGACCCTGCAATGAGGGATGAGTATGCATGGGGGTGGGGCAGTGTCCCTGGTTGGTGACCTTGCAATGGGAGGTGACCATGCAGGAGGTGGGGGTGTTGAGCTCCAATCAGTGACACCCTGTGTTTGTCACTCCCTGATGCACTGACTGGCTGGCCACAAGTCAATGGGTTTGGTCCCTGCAGAGCAGACTTAGAATCCAGCCTGGTGGTAGGGTCTGGCATCAGCCCGCCAGCTCTGTGTCTAACTGTCCCCTCCCATCTTTGTCCCCCTCAGGTCTTCACACGCTATGGCAAGTGCTACACATTCAACTCCGGACAGGATGGGAAGCCCCGGCGCATCACCATGAAGGGTGGCACCGGCAATGGCCTGGAGATCATGCTGGACATTCAGCAAGACGAGTACCTGCCTGTCTGGGGGGAGACAGGTAACAGGACCAGTGTCCCTTGGCCTCCAGCAGCAGCAGCACTGGCTGGAGCAGCTGTGTCTGCAAATCCCTCCCTGCCCCATGCGGAGATGGGCACCTCTGCTTCCACACCCAGAGCACTTTGCCCTAGTCCGAAGGCGGGCCATCTCCACTCCCTTGATACCTGTCCATTCAACCTCCTGCCTCTCAGCCAGACCTCACTCTGCCAACGCCTCCCCGTCTCTGTCTCCTGCACAAGCTGTATTTCCATGACAGCTCTTCATGGCTTGTTGTTCACAGTGCGTGGGGGGCCTGGCCTGGTTTGGGGGGCCCAGCTTGGCACAGCAGTGTCCAGCTGAAGCCTCTGAGCACCACCACAGTAGCAATAATAATGCCTGGGGAGGAGGGTCAGACAGGCCTGGAGAAGGGACAGGCGCAGTCACTTGGGGCTGCTTGCAGCCGGTTCCCATGAGGTAGCCATAGCCCCATAAAGGCCCATGCATTGTCTCCCTGGAGCTGGGCCCTTGCCATGCCCTGTCTCCAGCAGCCCCAACCCCCATGACCCTAGCCCTAGGCTCCCATCTTCTCAGGTCCTCCCATTTTTCTTGCTGTCAATCTATTTTTCTCCTCCTTTTTTTCTTACCTCTATTATTTGCCATGGCAACTGCCTGCCAGTTTAAATTAAGTAGCACTTGTCTATAAATAGTTCCACCCACTTCCCTGCTGCTCTCCCAGGGCCATGGAGTGGGAGGGTGGTGGGGAAGAAGAGAACGGGAACAGAGGGGTTAGGAGGGAGGGAAAGCAGACGGAAGGAAGGAATGCATGCGGATGGGAGGGTGGCACATGCAATAAACCTAAGGAACCTCAGCCCCGACCCCCACCTAGCCTGAAACAACACTTCCTGTATGGTGCAGTGAGCAGGTGGGGAAGGGAGGGGCATATAGAGCAGGGTTGGGGCTGTGGACTAGTGGAGAGGGAACGGGCACTGAATTCTTCCCCAAGACAGACACTGGAGAGATTGTCATGTAGGTGATAGACAGACACTCACACACACACACTGCAAAGCTGGGTGGAGGAGAGGGTATGTCTGAGAACAGCCCCAGACCTGAGCAGATCTGGCCACACGCATATGGAGATGGGCATGACCGGCTGCCCCATCAGTGAAACATTCACCCCTTCACACCTTCTCAGCATCCTTCCAGAACGGTTACACAGGCAGCTGGGCAGGAGGCACTTGCCCAGACAGAAACCCGCCTCTGCCATCTGTTGCTTCCAAACCCCCTGGGGAAGGTAGGATGAGAGTGAACGTGTTAGACCAGGCGTCAGAACTCCTGGGTTGTGTTCCCAGATTTAAGAGGCAGAGTGTTCTAGAGGCTAGAGCAGGAGATTGGGAGTCAGGACTCCTAGATTCTGTTCTCACCTTTATCATCTTGGGTGAGTCACTCCCCCTCTCTGTGGTGTTTCCCCATCTATAAAATGGGATGAATAATACCCACTTCCCAGGGTGGTCTGAGTCTCTGTTCGTTAATGTTTCCAAGGCAGTTTGAGGTCCCTGTGTGAAAGGCACCAAGAATGGGCCAGTTCTGCTCTCACGCTGGTGTAAATCAGGAGTAACCCCACTGAAGCCCGTGGAGCTAGCTCAGGGTATATTCAGTGTTAAAAGGGGAATCCTGACTTTGTTCACCCATGCAGGGGTATAAGAGAGGGCCTGGCTCACCCTGACCTGGGCCTGGTGCCGCCATTCTCACCCGTGGAAAGCGACTGAGAGATGTGACCAAACGAGATCCCTCCCCTCACTCACGCCACTGTGTGTGTCACATGCCTGCATTGCACAGCTGTCGATGGCAACAAGGTGACAGCTGTGCGGAGCTGGACCCCTCATCCTTGGAACTTCTTGTGCCCTCTGAGACTGTCCCATGGCTCTGTACTCGTCCAGGCCTGAAAGGGCTCTTCACCCTGGCAGGGACAGGGTTAATTGTGCACCAGGCTCCATTACAGACAAGACAACCTCTCTGAAGCTAGGTTAACATATGCCCTGAGGGAGAGCAGAATAGGTGTATCCTGCGGATATGAAATGGGCTCCAGGGAGTTCTCACCCCAGGATGCCTGGGTTCCCCAGCCCTCTCAGATACTCAGCTCCCACTTTTCTCTTTGTTGCAGATGAGACCTCGTTTGAAGCTGGGATCAAAGTGCAGATTCACAGCCAGGATGAACCTCCCTTAATTGACCAGCTGGGCTTTGGGGTGGCGCCTGGATTCCAGACCTTTGTGTCCTGCCAGGAGCAGCGGGTGAGGGGTAGGGAAAGCACTGGGCTGGGCACTCTGTGCTGGCAGCCCCTGAGCTGCCTCTGCCTGACACAGACAGAGAAGAAACACTAAGCGGGGGGAAGGGGTGGATGCAGCATTCCAGGAGCCTGAGGGTTAAGGGGGGGATATGATAGAGGTCTATAAAATCCTGAATGGTGTGGAGAAAGTGAATAAGGAACTGTTATTTATCCTTTCACATAACACGTGAACCAGGGGTCACCCAATGAAATTACTAGGCAGCAGGTTTAAAACAAACAAAAGGAAGTACTTCTTCACACAACACATAGCCTGTGGAACTCACTGCCATGGGATGTTGTGAAGGTCAAAACTATAACTTGGTTCAAAAAAGAATTAGATAAGTTCCTGGGGGAGAGGTCCATCAATGACAATTATACAGGATGGTCAGGGACACAACCCCATGCTTTGTGTCCCTAAGCCTCTGACTGCCAGATGCTGGAACTGAATGACAGGGGATGGATCACTGGATTATTGCCTTGTTCCCTCTGAAGCTTCTGGTATTGGCCACTGTCAGAAGACACGATTCTGGGCCAGATGGACCATAGGTCTGACCCAGTCTGGCCGTTCTTATGTCATTGCACTTCTTGACAATTATAACAAACAATCATGAGCCAAATCAGCTGGGAGGAAGAATTTAATCAGAAAAGCATGAAGGATAATTGGGAATTGTTTAACAGCACTTCCACTAGATGCCCCAAAAGCCACCATCCCACACTCGAGGAAGAAGGCTGTATTGTTAAAAAAAAAGACCTGGTTTAGAGGGGAAGCAAAGCCAGCTATGAAAAAATTTAAAATAATATATAACAAAGGGGAAGTTGATATTAATACAAATCAGATGCTAGAAATTGTAGAAAATTGATAAGGAAAGCAAAGGGACACAAGGAGAAAACTGTGGCCAGCAGAGTTAAGGAAAATAAGGAGTTTTTTAAATATATTAGGAACAAAAAGAATCCTAACAATGGTATTGGTCCGTTATTAGATGGAAATGGTAGAATTATCAATAATAATGCAGAAAAGGCAGAAGCGTTCAATAACTGTTTCTATTCTGTATTGGGGGGAAAAACATGAAATAATCATATCAGATGATAACACTCTTTCCATTCCACTGATATCTCAGGAGAATGTTAAACAGCAGCTACTAAAATTAGACATTTTTAAATCAGTAGAATGGGGAAAGTGAGCCTGACACAGGGGCTTGCGGGGCCTAGTTAATCAATACTCTGAAATTCTCAGCTTGCTCCTCTGGTGGCCTGATCAGTGCCTGGTCCACCTTGGTGCTCAACAAGAGCCTTCTGGGAGCATTCCCTGGGGAGAGAAGGTGTGGGGCTCCTGTTCTCATTCCTCCCTGCTCTGCCCCAGCTGATCTACCTTCCCCCGCCCTGGGGTAACTGCCAGTCCATAACCAGAGACTCTGAGTTCTACGACACCTACAGCATCGCGGCCTGTCGCATTGACTGTGAGACCCGCTACCTGGTGGAGAACTGCAACTGCCGCATGGTGCACATGCGAGGTGAGCCCAAATGGGGACAGGGACAGGCCCAAACCAGCCCCGGGTAGGACACTCCCCATGCAGCTCAGAGCATCTCCCTGCCACCCCAGATCAGACCAATGGGCCCATCCAGCCCAGTATCCCCCCAGTGCCTCCCTGCCCCAGATCAGACCAATGGGCCCATCCAGCCCAGTATCCCCCCAGTGCCTCCCTGACCCAGATCAGACCAATGGGCCCATCTAGCCCAGTATCCCCCCAATGCCTCCCTGCCACCCCAGATCAGACCAATGGGCCCATCCAGCCCAGTATCCCCCCAGTGCCGCCCTGCCCCAGATCAGACCCATGGGCCCATCTAGCCCAGTCTCCACCCAGTGCCTCCCTGCCACCCCAGATCCGACCAATGGGCCCATCTGGCCCAGTATCCCCCCAGTTCCTCCCTGACCCAGATCAGACCAATGGGCCGATCTCGCCCAGTACCCCCCCCCTGCCTCCCTGCCCCCGATCAGCCCAATGGGCCCCTCTAGCCCAGTATCCCCCCAGTGCCTCCCTGCCCCAGATCAGACCAATGGGCCCATCTAGCCCAGTAACCCTCCAGTTCATTGTTGCCGTGGATCAGCCCAAGGGTTCATTTCGACAGGTATCCCGCTGCCCACGCACTGCGAGTAGATCTAGTCCATTATCTTGCTTCTTGTGCCAGAGCCGACCAGTGCCCCATCTAGTCCAGTGCCCCCCTCCCCCTCCCCTTGCTCCAGGATTCCTGCCCCAACAGGACACTGCTCTGTCTTGTTCCATGTCCTGCTTTGGGGCAAACAATACCTGAAGGTGAACAGCACCTCACAGTGCATGAGCTGAGACCCACTGCTCTCAGAGCACAGCCTTTGCAATTAATGCAGCTCTGGCCTGAGTCTGCTGCAGCCCCCTCCCCTAAATCCCAGCTATTCTGGCACTTCCAGCACAGCTCCGTGGCTCCAGGCTGGATTCCAATTTAATCCCCCAAATTCCTCTCAATTCTCAGCCTATCAAGAAACATATCCAGGCAGTGCTGGAGCCAGGATACCGTGGGAGATGGGCTGACACGTGGGCTCTGGCAGTGGAGTTGGGGGTTAAACTTACTCCTCTGGGGTGTGCAAGCAGGTAATGCTGGGTCCCCAGAGTGCCCCTGAAGGTACCTCCCCGGTGGGTTTGGAGGTCTCCATGGAGGGTGCTGGCTCTGGAGCGTGCTGCCCACGGACCCCTCACTAACTCCATCTCTGAAGATCAGACCAGACAGGGCTGATCAGCATTTGAATGGCAGCTACTGCACTACCAAGATTGGGGCAGGCCCAGCATTTCTCTAAGATCCAAGGCCGGCTTGGAGGAAATAACTAAGGCAGGATAAATCCCGAGCCAGGCATGTGCTGCTGCGGGCAGGTGGGGGGACCAGGCAGCATCTCTCTGGGGGGCTGCGGATTGAACCTTCTCCTCTGTTCCCCCATCGCTGGGAGCCACTTCCCCTATCATAGGACTAGCCCTTTATCCCAAGGGCTTTAGCACTGGTCTTACACTGATGGGACTAGTCACTTGCAAACAGGCTGTAGCAAGTAAAGCGTGGAAATTAACATACAGAATCACAGACCCTACATTATTCTGGCTGATGGCTTTACCTGGGGCGGGGATTCTGTACACAGTCAGGTGAGGTGTTAAAGTCAAGACTGTCTGTTTGCTCAGGATCCTGATGGGACGGTATGGGGAGGGTTTTGAGATCACTGAGAGGTTTCCTGGTCCAAGGGGGCGGGGGCTAGGTGCAGGCTAGGAAACAACACACAGATTCAAGGAGCAGCAAAATAAAGACTCAGGCTGCCACACAGGGTAAGATTGCTGGTCTAGCTGTTCCTGTACCCCTCTCCTCCACACCCATGCTGGACCAGAGCAATGGCTCATCTAGCTCACTATCCTCCCTCCACACACACCCATCCATACCAAATCAGGCCAATGGCCTGTGTAGTCCAGTATCTCCCCCTCCTTGGCTGGATCAGACCAATGGCCTGTGTAGTCTGGTGTCATCCACCCACTCCCCCTCCCACACCCACTGGATCAGCCTCTTCACCTTAAATCCAGCCCCAGCCCAGAGGTTCGACTGAAACTTTGCTCTTCTGTCTCCCTGCAGGCGACGCCCCCTATTGCACCCCCGAGCAGTACAAGGAGTGCGCGGACCCGGCCTTAGGTGAGACCGCCTTGCCCCTCTCTCCCTTTGCAGGTTTGGCCACTGGCCCAGAGCGGGGCATTGGGGCCCACTCCATTCCAGGGGGACAGGGCTCTCGCTGTGCCACGCATATCGAGGGGCAAGGAGAGCACCCAGCAGCAGTGGGGTGTGCGAAGGAAGGTCCCCATCCCGACTGTAACTCATACTTCATTCCAGTTTCTAAGGGGGAGGCCAGCAACCCCATGCAGGTCCCCTAGACATCAGGAAGGGGTGTAGCACCAAAGGACTCTATCCACCTCGGAATCAGGCCCTTCAGTCCATCTAGGCGCGCGTTTCCACTGCCTCTGGGGTGCAGCACCACACCTGCTACTACAGAAGCTCAGCGCAATGGTCCTGTCAGGCTCTCTGTGCATGGATGGAGCAATCACTCCGGGGTGCAACTAGTTTTTTAAGCCCTAAAGGACAAAGACGACGGCTACATTTGAGACTCCTCCTGGGTCTTCATCCTGATGGTATCTGTGCTCCTGTGACCATCACCAGCAGCTGTCTTCAGGGTTGAACCCTGGCCATTCACTGCTAAAAGCACAAGCTTTTACTGCTTGAACTTAGGGAGTAGCTCCATTTGCTGGCAGCTACAGTAGACCCTTATTCTCATATATGGACCACCCACTAGAGAAGAAAGACCCACACTCTGCTACTGTGTTTTATACTCCTATTGCACACCTGTCAAGGACCCTACTACCACATCAGACTTGGCCATAGGGCCCTGCCAATGGCTAGCAATGATGGTGACTCAGCCATGGCAGGCAGCAATGGAGACTTGGCCATGGGGCCATGCCAATGGCTGGCAATGATGGTGGCTTGGCTGCAGCAGACCCTGCCCCCCCCCCTTGACATTCATCCTTCAGACTCCAAAGACTCTTCTGTAACATGTGACTGCAAGTGCCATATTTCTCACCTCTCTCTTCCCCTGTCCCTCCCTCTGATCCCTGCGCTGATTGCCCCACCCCCTTCATTTGTTTCTATTTGCATCGTTTTCAGATAGTGATTTTCTTTCTCCTACTTTGATTTGGCTCTGTTAGCGCCTTGTGTTTGATTTGTTGCCATTGACCTCCCAAGAGCCTTAGCTAGGGCAGGGAAATGGCTTACAAGTGGGAACTGGGAGGAGAGGGTCCTAGAAATCTTCCAGAAATTGTCCCCCTCTTTCTTCTCCTGTTAAGTGACTTGAGTGGCACTTTCCAGGGGCGGCTTTGAAGTCTGGGGAATGTCGAGAGACCCCTTTAGAGTATGAGCTGCTATTGTTTTATTTTGTTCTCTCTCTCCGTTCCCCTCCTTTCCGCCCATCTCCCTTTCTCCTCCACCCCCACCCCCCAGATTTCCTGCTGGAGAAGGACAACGATTACTGCGTCTGTGAGATGCCCTGCAACGTCACCCGCTTTGGCAAGGAGCTGTCCATGGTGAAAATCCCCAGCAAGGCCTCAGCCAAGTACCTGGCCAAGAAATACAACAAGTCGGAGCAGTACATCGGGTAATTGGGGAGGAGGCTGGCGCCGCAGCCCTGGGGGCAGAGCCAATGGAACCAGGACGCTGCACGTACTGCCAGTGCCACAAGAGTTTCATTCCCCATTGGCCCCCTGGGCACTTGCCCAGTCTCCAGATCTATGGGACGCTGGGTGCCAGTTCTTAATGCCTGGCCTCCTTTCCCTGGTCTCATGGCTTCCTGCTGATTTCGTCCATGCTGGATTTGCTTCAGCGACTCCAGGCTGTCACACAGAGCCAGCCCCATCCAGTGACACTCCCTTCCTCTCTTGCAGGGAGAACTTTCTGGTGCTGGATATCTTCTTTGAAGCCCTGAACTATGAAACAATTGAGCAGAAGAAGGCCTACGAGGTGGCTGGCTTGCTGGGTGAGCCATGTTTCCCCTCCATACTCGGGGGCAGGCAGGGAGCCAGGCCTTGTGGTCACTGCTGAGTGCTTGGGGTAGGGGTCCGTTCAGCTCCAATGACTCCCCCAGCACTAAGCCCCAGATGCCTGTCACCTCCAGTGGGTTGTGGCTCTCCCGCCCACCTGTCGGTGATGCCTGGAGGTAAGCTGAAGCAGGGAGGGCAGTCAGAGACCCTGGTTCCGCGGCAGCCCAGTGGGCATGAGCTGTGGAGCCCCCTGGGAGAGCAGGGTCTTTGGTGCTGAGTGCGGGGGAGAGGTGGGGCAGATGGTAATTCCATGGCTCTAGGGCCAGGCACATGGTGATGTGTGCTGCGGGAGGCATCGCACACCAAGGAGCCGAGAGACACTGCACATTTGAGTGCGGTAGCTGAGTCCGGATCCCACTGCTGTGAATTGGAAAACTCCCACTGGCTTCCATGGGACCAGGATGAGGCTCAGTGTGGGGGTTGGTGGGAGCTGTTCGTACACAGGGCTGTTGCTTCTCCTGCTGCCCCCTTGGGGACAGACCCTGCTGTGAGCGGCACTGGGATAAATCTGGTGCACCTGTCCCAGAACATCACATGGGATGACTGGGAGCGTGATCACCCCCAGCTCAGATGGCTGTGTGCCCACCTTCAGCATGGAACTCACGCCCCCTTGCACACCTCACCTCTGAACCTAGCCCGTGGCAGCTGGCTCAGCTCAGCGATTTACCTCCCACCCCACCCCAGGCAGATGGGGACCATGTGGTCCATGTCTGGCAGGTGAACCAGATTTCAGTGAGCGGGAAGTAGCATTATCTGTACCAGTCCTTCCCCAAAGCTCCTGTCCTGATCTGTTTTCTCTGCAGCAGACTCCTTCCTGCAGACCCAAGTGCAGATGGTTAAGGGCTTTTTGAATAAACTAATTGGAAAATAGTAATGGATCCATTTAATGAGCAGATTTCATCTCAGTGCAGAGCCATTGGGGTTTGGTCTCTAGCCGGCTGAGGGAGTAGGGCTCATGGAGTGCAGAAATTATATAGGATCCCCTGGGTGCATGTGCACTGAGTCATCCAATTTGTCACTGGTAGAAGATGGTGTGAGGTCCCGATTGACAGGCTCTTGTAGGGCAGGTGGGTGAGCCAATGAGAGATTGGTTTATAAGGTTATATGGCAGGCAGGTGAGCCAATGAGAGTAGCTTGGAAAGGTCAACATTGCCTCTGGGCTGACTGGGGAATGGAAATACCCCTGGAAGTGGATGGGGTCCCCATTCCATGTAGCAGATCACTGTCCAAAATTCCCCCCCACACTCACACACCTTATCCCTCCTGACCTGGCTCTTCCGAGGCTTTTTCCTCCAGAACCTCCCTGCTCCAGCTCTCCCTTGCGTTGGTTAGAGAAACTCTTGGGCCTCGGTACTCCAAAGATGGGGCAGATCCCACTTGGTCTAGCTGCTGGTACGAGTCAGTGGGGTAGGTCTGCAGGGCCTGACAGCCAGTCCCAGGCCCTTCTCGAGAGGCCAAGGGAGAGTCAGGCCTCGATTCCTAGAGGGGCTGAGGGTCAACAGGAGCTGTGAGTATTTGGCCTCTCGGCGTGGCCATCCCCAGGGGCTGGGGCTTTGCTGGCTCCATACTGAGGGGTGTTTATTGGGGACACAGAGCCAAAACCTGCAGCCCAGAACCCTGGTGCTTTGGGGAAATCCTGGCATGGCTGCAGGCTCCCTGGCTTCTTGGCCTCATCCCTGGGGCTTCCTAGTGAATCTCACATTGGAGGACAGAGCCCTGGCCGCTGGTGAGTCCATTCATCGCAGGGCGGAAAGACTTGCTCCCCTACTTCCACTGAGCAGAGGGTGCAGAACCCATGCCCTGAGCCCATGTGGAGGGTCACCAGCCCAGCAGATCAGAGCTCACCAAGCTGCAGCCTGAGGTCAGGACCGAGGATCCCCAGAGGCCTCCAGCTTTGGCTGGCCGAGGGGTGGGGGGTGTCCGTGTCACAGGCTCATCAGAGACCACTAGAGTGAACTCAGCGGGGAGAGATCCAGCCTCTCACTACAAGTGAATGAGCCCCTATGGCAGCTGGAGCTGCTGCCTTCTCCTCTCCCTCCCTCCCTCTGTCTGGTCTCCGTTCCTCAGCTGTCCTGTCCTCCGCTATATAACTGAGCCCCTGAGTGGCTGACGGGCCGCCCACTCCCGGCCAGCCCGCCCTGACTGCTCTCATCCCTCTCGTCTCCAGGCGACATTGGTGGGCAGATGGGGCTGTTCATTGGGGCCAGCATCCTGACCGTGCTGGAGCTGTTCGATTATGCCTATGAGGTGAGTGAAGGAGGGATCACCAGGAACCCCACTCTGCTGTGGGGGTTGAGAACCATCCCCCATGATGCACCAAGATGCTCCCCTAAGGTCAACCCCTGTCACACTGCTTCCCCCACAGCTCCTTCCTCCCCTTCACCTCTGCATGTCACTTCACTGCCTGCTCCCTGCCTGGTCTCACCCGCCAGCCCCCCTCTGCCCTCCCAGTCCCTTCCCACTCAGCATGAAATCTCCCCCCAGGCTGCTGCCAACCTCGTGCGCCTCCTGCCAATCCCCTGGGACCCAAATCCCTCCTGCCCATGGGACTGTGAGCCCCTTCATACGTTGTGGGTGAGTTGCTGATCTCAGCTACCCTGCATCCAGTGCAGAATGTGGAGTCACTCTGGATTGACCTGTGCTGTGGCTGGGAGCAGGATCTGGCCTGTGCAGTTTCCACCAGTCCCTCATCATGTGACTTACCTCAGCACTGCCGCCCTGTAACTGGTGCCCCTGATGTGCCCCCGGCTCCTCAGCACACAGGATGCTTTGGGTCACTGAGGCGGCCATCCCACCCAGGAGCTGCTTTCACTTTCAGGTCATAAAGTACAAGCTGTGTCGCCGGGCCAAGTGCCAAAAGAATCACAAAAGGAACAACACAGACAAGGGCGTCGCCCTGAGCATGGATGATGTGAAACGCCATGTAAGTGCCTGAACCTGCCCTTCTCCTTGTGGCCTGGGCCACGCCTCAGTTAGACTCCCCGACATCCCCACTGACCCCTACATTGGGGGGAGGGCAGCACACTGCCCTGCAGTGCCCCCCATGCCGCTCAGCGAGCCCTCTGGGGCTGGGGGTCCTATTGGAGGTTGCTGAGTGCTTGTGAGAGAGGCAGACCATATCACTGGCCAGAGCCTGCTGTAGGGTAGCCAGGGACTGTGCAAGGTCCCCACGCATAGGGCAAGCCTCTCAGTCCTTCCCTTTAGCATCCTTGCTGTCCTGGTCTCCTCCTGCTCCTTCACCTCTGAGCTAGCAGGGAGGGCTAAGAGAGGACTGGCTGCCTTGAAAACCAAAATTAGGAACCCCCGAAGCCTGTAGGCTGCTGAGAAAGTGGCTTGTGGGAACGACCTTTGTGCTGTGGGGATTGCTGGGGAGCAACCTGCAGTGAAAGGACATGGCTGGGATCCACAGCAGGGCATTGAGCATGCCAGTTTGGGGCCCCATGCTCCAGTGCCCAGTACCCCTCTCCTCTGGGACTGCCTGGAGTGGTAGCTGGCAGCCTTTGGAGAGGGAGAGGATAGAAAACCGCCCAGGTCTTGCTAGTGTGCCAGTCACCATGGTATTTAGGCACCGGAGTTCAGTGCCGACTGGCTTGCTGAAGATAGCTGACAACTGTGGTTCTCTTGGGGCCATGACCCCAAGCCAGAAAGTTCTGACCCAGATGCACAGATCCGCCAAGCTCCAGGGCATTGGGCCTAGGGAGCTGGTTTACTCATTACAGAAGAGCCACAAACCTTGCAGCCCATCTCTAAACAGGGTCTTTGTTCACGGGAGGTGGTGTCACTCAGCCAGATATATGGAGATCTCCTGTGCTCTGGGGCTCCCTGGGCAAGGGCACTAAGTGTTTTGGGGGCATCCCCTGAGCTGCCGGGCTCCCCAAATGCTGGCAGAGCCGCTGGTCTCTGTGATTACCAGAGGGCTGGACTCCTGCCTCTATCAAGGCATTGCATGATGCTGTTGCTGTATCATCTGCTCTTCTCTCTGCGCTCGGGACCTGCGGTGCTTAACTCTCCTTCCCTCATCTCCCTTGCCCCCAGAATCCCTGCGAGAGCCTAAGGGGCCACCCAGCTGGGATGACGTATGCAGCCAACATCCTACCTCACCACCCGGCCCGGGGCACGTTTGAGGACTTCACCTGCTAACTGACGTCCGGATGTACAACGTACACTACCAAAGCCCTCCGGAGAGCGGCCCCTGTCCCTGGGGGGCGTCCGTGGAGGGGACACACCTAGGGGCCCTTGCTCCTCGCCACAGTGGGACATTAACAAGAGTGATGGCCTCAGGTTTAGGGTCAGGTGGCAGGCGGTTGCGTTGGTTTCTGACCCTGGATACAGACTCAGCGCCAGCTGCTCCCCCACCCCCCCATAGTTTAGAGACTTTTGGACATTCCGGTCCCACCCACGCACACACAGCTCTGACTCTGCAGCCTGTGCTGGAGCTACACACGGACCGGGCTGGGCCACAGGACCTGGTCTGCTCCTCCTTGGCTCCTCAATTTGTTTTTAACTAAAAAGATAAAGGAGCCCAGAAGAATCAGCTCTTTGGCTGCAGTCACATTGGGGGAAGTAACCCCTCTCCCATGTTCCACATTCCTGTCCATTTACCTGGTTTCCATGTCTATCCCGCATCCACGCATCGCGCTGGAGAGAGACTTGGTGTGGGGGAGGGTTATGAGTGAGCACGGGGAGGCCTGGTCCCTGCGCTCAGCTTGAGCCAGCTCTCCACAGAGCAGGGGAATCTGTTAGTACTGGAGCATCACCTGCACAAAGGTGGGAGCTCCTGGGGCCTGTCCTCTGAGCCAGGGGCCCCACAGCTATGGCAGCATGTTTGCCTGGGCCCCTCTTTCAGCATTTCACCCCCAGTGTGGATGGGAGAGGCTGATGGTGAGAGCTGGATCCCAGAAGCTTTGCTGTGTGTCCCATGTGCACTGCAGCCGATTCAGCAGCCACAGTCTTGCTCTGAACTTAGTCCCCTGCCCCGGCACTGAGTCTCTGAGCATGATGGTCCCTGGGAGCCTTCCCTGGCTGTGGGTTCAGCTCAAGGGCAGATGCCCCCAGGTCTCCCCTGGCTCCTGTCCCCTCCAACATGACCACGATTGGTGCTCTGTGGACTGAGCTGGGGTAATGATAGCCCCACCTGTGAGCAAGCACAGCCTTCTTCCTCCCTTCACCATCACCTTCCTCCACATGCCTCACCCCCAGAGAAGTCTCCTTCCCAAACTCTCACATCTGGGACCTACACTATCCAGAGGCGTCCAGAGAGGTCCCTGTGTGTGGACAGCGCCAAAGACTGTAACTTGGAGTGGGGGAGGGGAATGAGGCCCATACAGTAGCCATGCTGCAGGGTCAAGGAGGACTTTCCAAAAACCCTAAGAGGCCTCAGCCTCCTTTTCCCTAAGGCAGAAGCCTCATAGCTAATGGGGCACATAAAGGGAAGAATCCCCCTCAGGCCCATAAGCCCCCGCTGTTGCACAGTCCTTTCCAGATAAGCCAGGCAGCTGGGGCTGGATGTGCTATGGGGAGCACTAGGTTCAGCATGACAGGCAAAGAAAATGCTGATGGATGAAGCTCACACTGATCGTGCTGCCACTTCCCATGCAGGTGGGATCGGCCAGGAAGGGGAGCCTGCCCGAGACAGCCCACACTCCAGAGCTGCACTATGGATAGTCAGACACGGGTTTTCTGGGGGGAGCCATGCCTTCCTATAAGGCACCTGTCCAGCTTTTCCAGGCCGGTCACATGTCCTCCAGGCAGGTGCTGTCCCAGGAAATGTAGGGCTTTGCATTCCCATCTGCCATGGAGTCAGCTGGAAGCCAGGCATCCTCTGGAACAGCCTGACACCAGGGAAGCCCGTGACTCAGAGTTGGTTGGGGAAGCTGATGCCCATGGGCTGAGCTAACTTCCCATGGAAGGAGGCTTCCAGCAGGACAGATCCTGTCCACACAAACCGGCTTGTGCCCTCAGCTCTGCCAATATCAGCTGAGCCAAGCCCTCCATCAAGCAGAACCCTCTGGGGACTCACAGACACCCACCCTTCGGAAATGACCCACAGACCCTCCCCCCCCCCACAACTTCTCCAGATGAAATTCCCAAATCACCGGCAGCTTCTGAAAATGGCAGGCCCTGGGCTTGGTTTTTCAGCGGTGCCTGTCGTTCACAGCTGCCCTTGGCCCTTTGTGTCCCAGAGTCTCTGCTACTAGTGCCCATAGGCTGGGCTGTGTGGGCGGAGCCAGCCCAGTCATGGCCCCTCCATGGGATGCTGGTACGTAGAGGAGAGGAGCTGTGAGGTCAGTTTGACTTGTGGGTAACAAACCCAACCCCCTCCACAGCCAGGCCAGGGACTCCAGAGCCAGACCTTGCCTGGGTTGCCTCCATCCTTTTGTTCCACTGTCAGGGCCAGCCCCAGAATTCTCGCACCCACCCTGCACCCTCCACCAAGTGACAGCTCTGCAGGGCTGAAGTGCTACTTAGCTTAAAGAGCTTCTGCAATGTCATTTTTATTATTTTTCTAATCTTTATTTTACTTTATGATTATTATTATTTTACTTCCTGACCAAAATTAGGAACCAGGGTCAGGCCTTTATATCTAGCACTCGCCCAAAGACAAACGGGTCAGCCATGTCCATAGATTGTCTTATGGCTCCTTAGTGCAGTTTCATTCCTTTTCTTTCTTTCTTTCTTTCTTTCTTTCTTTCTTTCTTATTTTCACTCTTGCGCTCTAAAGCTTTTAAAGATGGGGCTTGGATTTGGATTTGACCTTGATGCTCACCCGTTGAAACTTATCATTTTTTATTTGTCTGTTTTTACTATATCATCCTCATTTTATATTTCTTATATATAATATATAATATATATTACTATATATATATATATGTGTGTACATATATATATATCTGTATGCGGCATATCAGTGTAGATACCCATCCAGTAGCATTTAGGCCTTGATATTGTGCCATTTTTCTGTTACCGATCTCTGAATGCCTTCAAGTGTATAAAGTGTTGAATTATCTCTGGTATCTGTACTATGTACACACATTTTCATAGGAAGCACAATAAGATGACAAATGCATTGTATATCAATACCTGCTACTCTTAACAATGATATAAAGGATACTATAAATGGATGAGATAATGGATAGAGACTGAGCCTTTTTCTCCCCAGCTGGGCTGCAGGACTCTATCCTTGTGGGTAGGAAATCAGAAGCACCCCAGGCAGCTTCTCCCTCCCCACAGGGCTCATGTTGTGCATCTCAAACTGAGGACCAAAGAGGGGACTTGCTGCAGAACAAAGTGTTGGCCCTGAATTGGAATGACTTAAGTACATACTTACCTTCAGCTGTGTGTGAGAGTCCCATTGACTGCAATGCTTAAAGTTAAGCATGTGCTTAAGTGCTTTCCTGAGCCTAAGCCTCTAGGAGGGAGGCTTTAAATGTCGTGAGATTAAAGGAGACCCGATCTTGCACTGTCCTGGGGCCAATCTCCATTGATTACTATTGTTCTGTGTGGGGCACATAGCACCACCAGGCAGGAAGGTCACCTGAGCAGTCCCATTCCAACGGGCTGTTTTCAGCTTCCTCAGGATTTCACCTCTGCGTGCTGCCTGAGAGCGAACTGGTGTGGAAAGTTTGAGCAAAAGCAGAAGAGCCGTATTCCAAAGAGTCTGGGGGAAAAAACACTGTTGCTTTTACTTTGTTGAATGTGTGCGACCTCTAACCTTTCACAGCTGTAGCACCTCAATGGTGCAGGGCAGAAACCTGAAATTCAGCAGAGACAAGGCCAGGCTTATGCCTCTCAGGGGCCTGGTGAGAACCTGTTTAATTTGGCTGTATTAGCAACAATTGGCTGTCTAGCACCATAATGCAGGGCAGGATCCAGTCCCTGAGGGAGACTTGAGCAACACATGGCCAGTGATGTGCTGGAGACAGTGTAGAATGGCCAGACTCACGCCGTTCACTCAGATTGGGCTTCAGAGGAACAGCAGGGGCTGTGGGTAGAATGAATGTCAGTGCATGTCAGCTGCGGTCATGACTCCCTCCCAGCCTGCTCCTTTTGGGCCAGAGCTGCCGCTGCACTGCCAATGGGCGGGGGTGGGGAGGGATGTCTTTGAAAAGGAACAAAATAGTTAGTAGTGTAAGCCACATGCCCCACGGGGAATTAATGAACCTAAATTAACTAGCCATTGAGCAAAGCCTGGCTGGGGCTCAAAGACTTCTGCAGCACTGTGGGGACTGCACTGTCGTGGCCACTGCACACTGGCGTTGTCCATGAGTGTCAGTGTGGTTTGCTAAAGCCATAGTGCATACTGTGTGACAGCATTCACTGGCACTGAATGTGGCTTCAGGCCTCTGAAGGGATGTGCAGCCCTGATAGGCCAGTGAGGGCCCCAGAAGCCAGATAGGTTACCTGGCGTCACCAGCGAGAAGGAGGACCCGAGTTAATTACAAGTGAAGCCCAGTTGTGGAAAGGCTAGGGCAGTGCTATAAAGCCAGAAGGGGATGGCAGGGGAAAGAGTCTGCCATTGCTCTCTAGGATGAGGGAGCTTGTTAGGGACAAGCAGGAAGTCCAGGGAGTGAGTAAGCCCTAAAATCCTGCCCTGGAGTCAGAGTCTAGCTAGCAAGAGGCTAGAAGGGGGTGAAATAGCCAGGGAGTAGTATAGCTCCTGTGGTAAACCCACAAACAGGCAAGGGAAGAGAGAGAGGGGCTGGGTAAGAATGAGCCAAGGGACAGGGACTGAGCAGTCCTGGATTGCTGGTTATAGGGCCCCCAGGCTACTATCCGGTGTAGCAGGCAGGCCCAGGTTCCACTGCTAGCCACTAGTCCTGGAGGGGCCTGGCCGGAGGGACATGTTACTAGGATAGGCTATTGCAGAGTGAGCAGAGAGCAGAAGCAGGCACCCAGTGCCACAAGAACTACTTTCCCAGATGTAGCCATGAGCAGGCACACTAGTGGTGAGTGGGAATCCTGTTATGAGGCTCAGACACATTTCTGCATTTCAGCATGGAGCAGGCAAGGATGGATCCTGGGACCTGACTTTGAGTGGGGGTAAGTGCAGGGGCCCTGCATTCCAGCAGTGGGCAGGCATGGGGCTGGGACATTGAGGTTTAGGGCAGGAGCTGGAGCCCAGTGCAGTGAAATCCTAGGCCCCTCCCTTCCCACACTAGCCAGGCGTTGAGCCTCCTGCCTTCCAGCACAGGCCACGATAGGGAGGGCTCCAGCCTGGGTTTGCTCTGGTGATGTGCACCCTCGGAGTGCTGCCTCCTAGCAGCCAGACGGTGACAAAACAAACCCTGTGTCATTGTCCAGAGCTAAATGGCTGGAAAACACGGCCTCTACAGTTACAGGGTCGTCTTAGCAGCAAAGGAATGAATATTCCCAGTGCTGCAGCCTTGAGCAATGTGCTGCTGGCATTCACGGCTTCTGCATGACGCTTGAAGCCAGCCTGCTCCCCCAGCGCCTGGTGCCCAACGGCTGAAGCACCACCATGGGGCCGTGGCTGGGGTAGGGCACGTCCGGGTGGTGGTGGGGTACTGATGCAGTGAGAATGCACCCTTTGCACCTCATCCCGTTCTCAGGCCTCAACATAACCAGGACTCAGGAGGGCTGGGAGTGGGATTCTGGCCAGCTGCAAAGGCCAGTTCTGGAGCTAAATATCCCCAGACTTCAAATGGCTGACATGGGCAGCTGGTGAGCCCTCGGTCTCAGCCTGCTTGCCTATCGCTACCAAATGCCGTGGAATGAGTTTACTGGGTTGTAGCCTAGTTTTGACATCAGAAAAACCACCAAGATGGGCCCTCCTAAGCCCTCTTGTTGGTAGCTCCATGAGAGGCCAAGGGCTGAATGGGCCACAGGAATTTCCCTCTCCTCTGACTCCTAGGCCGGTCCCTCCAGGGTAGGGCTGTGGCATGTTGGTGGGGTCAGGTGTGTGTGTGAAGCTCAGGCTGCTGCAACCCATTAGGCAACATAGTCAGTCTCCTAGGGCGCTAACATTTGGGGGGCGCCAGCCGCCCCAGTCGTCGGCAGTATTTCGGGGGCGGGACCTTCCACTGCCTAGGGTGGCAAAAAAGCTGGCGGTGCTCCTGCCTTGAGGCCAACACCGCTCTGATGTGCTGACATAAAGGCTCCAGGCCTGATAAAAGGGCACTCTTCACCACAAGGCCCCAGATACTCAGTCTCTATGCAGGGATGGGCTTCCCACTGCTAAGACCTGGCCTCCTCTGGGTTAGAACACAGCTACCACACAGCAGCTTAGGACAGGAAGTGAAGAGGAAGTCAATGGTCAGTGGATACTGCAGTGGGCAGTTAGGGAGACAGCAGGGAATTTGGCCAGGTGCTGATACCTTGTCTCTCATGTATGGCATCATAGGGCCTTTCACGACCACAAGGATTAGGACCTCGGTTTTATGGCACCTCCCATGGTGTGGCTCTGCAGTCCCACACCAGGGCACTGAGTTGAGTATGGAAACAGGCCCACCAAGCCCAGGACACCTCATCCACAGAGGAATTCCTGCCCCTACAGAACAGCATGCATTAGCCTCCTACCTAATGAAATGGCACTCGGCAAACTTGCCACCGGATACTCCAGGCTCGGAGCCAATCAGATTAGAGGGTCCCAAGTGTCCCTTCGAGAGGCTCTCTGGCACTAATGGAGTTTGGCTTCCTGGGGCCCATCTCATTCAGTTAAGACTCCACTGTGGACACGTCCAGCTGCTCGTCTCAGGAGAGAAACAGGCTACAGCTCCATTACTGCGGCAGCGTGGATTAGAAGGCATTAGCTGATTTATCCCTGTTACTGTGGGACCTGCAGGCAGCCAACTTTGGCTGGAGTGCAGGGGGCACAAGCCATGCCACCCCTGCTAGCACTCTGGTGCTTTCACCCTGTGGATTGTGTGGCCTCCGTGAACCTGCAGCGTGAGGATTAATCATGCTGTGTGCATAAACACAGGCAGAGATAGCATCACCTCTGCACCCCCCTGCAGTAATTCATGGTTACCATTTGCTCACTGCTGGTGCTGCCAGCAGACACAGGAGCTGTGATATAATGATCCGGCCCTGAAGTGAGTGCCATACAGGCAGGAGAGAGCTGTGCTGTGCAGCCAGGTGTGCACATCCCAACCACACTGAGGGGCCAGGACCTGAGCCGGGCAGACTGACCCATGTGGGATGTCTCTGGTGTAATTACAGGCTGGGGATGGGGCTGAGCCAGTCAGGAACGGCAGTATGGTCCATGCACTGCTGTGTATTTGTGGCCACATGTGTTTGGTGTAGCCTGTGTTCCTTCATGGGTCTCCCTCCCACCACCACCCCATCCCACCAGACACTTGGAAATGAAGCCTCATCCCTGGCAGTGTTTGGTCTCTCCTGGTTTGATAAGCATTGCTTTGTTTTAAGGCTCATGAAAATTGCTGCTGCTTTCTGTGCTGTGCTGTGCTGCTCTGTGGGCCAGGCCTATCAGTCACATCAGCACTGTGCTAGGAGCAGGGCTGGAACTTGCCAGCATAGCACTAAATAGTGCAGGTCCTACAAAAACAAGTTGCTAGGTTTTTGGAGTGGATGGGTTACTGACTTTCCTGGCAACCAATGTTCAGCTCTTCATCCAGCCTCTATTCCCCTACCCCCACGCCTGGCTCTCCAGCCCCTGCCATGGGCAGGATGCTGCTGCCTATTTCCTCACATGCTGAGAAGCCCCATCTCCAAACAGCTCCCCCACCACCCCGTTCCCTTCAGCAGCTAATTCAGTGACCCCCCTCCTAGTTTAAAAACTCACAGATTTTGGTTCTCTGCCCTCCCGCTAATGTGCTTCTGCCATGATGCCCACAAACGCATGGGCCTGGTGCTAGCTGGGCTGCAGGGACTTGGGACTACAGAGACCATGGATGGAGACAACAAAGCACCCCTGTGTGACCTGATCTTTCTCCCTCCCCCAACCCCTCCTGTCCATGTGCGACATCAGAGAGCTCCGCAGCTATCACTCACTCTCTGAATTTTGCTGTTTTCTGTCTCTCTGGTACCTGCATCTCTGTCTATCAAAGTCTGAGCTTGGCTCTCGCTCGTACACCTCCACACTGCACTTCCAACCAGGGCTTGGTCTGAAATCCTGTCCGTGGAGTTAGATCATTGTACAAGAGATCAGATTTAGGCCCAGCAGCTCTAACTCAGACCCTTGCACACACCTGGAAAGAACTGAACAGCCAACATCGTAACAAACTAGCACAGGAGAAAGAGTTTTGTTCCAAACTAAAGAGAATCTTACAGGTGACTTTGCACTGACATTACTAGAGCCCCTAGTGTGCACTGTGCCGTTTCACCTGACACGTGCTGGAGCTACCTCGTTAAACAAAGCACAATACATTAGCCAACCACAATATTTTGCAGTAAATCTTGTGCCCGTTGGAGGAAAATGCAGCTAAAGCTTAGTCGCCAGGTAGAAGGTGTCTTCTGTCTGGCAAGGAATTTACCCTGCAGCCTTGCAAGCAGGACCAGATATTTAAAAAAATCAATGTTACCTATGGGTGGTCACACCCCAGTGTTCATACACCAGACACCAAGGGGCTGGTCCTCCTAACAAGTCTAGCTCCATAGATTTAAATGGGGCTACTCCTGATTTACACTCGTGTGAGCAAGCAGAAAATTTATACCCTCAGATGATCAATCCAGCCAGACACAGCAGGTGGACTGTTTAAGTAACTGGCTTGGAAACAGCCCCTGAAGCTTCAGCAGAGCAGTGCTTTGCCTTGCTGCTTGGGAGGTTTGGTTCAATAGCCAGACATGTTACCCAAACCCTTTGGAGCAAGTATTTGCATCAAAGCTATTTGGAGACAAAAAATATTTTAAATCATTCACCAAAATGCCACCCTAGCCAGAAATGCCTGAGGCAGGGCCGGAGCTGGGTTCTGATGGAATCGCTTTATTTTCATTCAACATTTATTAGGATATTTTTAAAAGCAGCGGTTGAGGCTCCCTGTGGTGCAGCCAGGGGGTTCTGGGCAGCCCAGGGAGATGCTTTAAGCCAGGCACTGCTCTAATTTTTGGCAGCCTCCTGAAGGCTGCCTGTGTGCTTGTGTGCCCCTGCCCCTTCCTCATGGGCACTGCCCCCCTCTCCCCTGGACATTACCCCCCGTCTGCACTGCCCACACCCGTGGGCTCTTCCCCCTGACACTGCCCCAGTCCCTCCCCAGGGGCTCTAGGCTGCCTGCAGCGCCTTGCAGTGCCGGCCTCCAGGCGGCAGGGGGAGGCAGCCTGCGTCCCCAGCCTCTCTCTGCGCCCTCCCGAGCACTCTATGGTACCTCTGGCGCCGCTCGGCCCCACGTGCTCTATGATCGGTGTCCGGTTCCGGTCCCGCTCCCCCTCCCCCGCTTTGTGCTGGGAGAAGATGGCGGCGCGGGCGGGTTTCCAGTCGGTGACTCCGAGTGGCGGCGGCGGGGGGGCCGGAGCGCTGGGGCCGGGCACCCCAGGGCCCCCCGTCCGCATGGGCCCGGCTCCCGGCCAAGGCCTCTACCGCTCCCCGCTGCCGGGCGCCGCCTACCCGGTAAGGCCGGGGGCGGGGCGGGCTCGGAGGCGGCCGGGGGGGGGGTGGGGTTTGCGGGCTCGGGTGCCCCCTTGGGAACGATACCAGGGGAGGGAGCGTTTCTGAAAGCGGGGGTCAGGTGGGGGAAGGTGGCCGGGATCTGTCTTTGTCTGGGGCGGGGCGTATCTGAGCGCGCTCTTGTCTCGGTGGCAAGGGCAGCCCCGGGGTATAGGCTCGGGGGGCGAGACGACAGCAAGCTGGGGCTCAGGGCGAAGGAGCCGTGGGGAGGAAATGGGGCCTAGGTGCATGGTGAGGGGCATTGGCAAACTATGGGGAGGGGGGGTGTCTTTGAGGATGAGGGGGAAACGTTTGGGTGAAATTGGGGGTCCCACGGGGTGGGAGAGAGAGAGGTCACCCTGCAGTGAAATCAGGGGTGCCCGGAGTAAGGGTTACTCTCAGTTAAAAAGGTGGCCCTAAAGAGAATATTGATTGGGAAGGGAGGAGCTGGGATCTGAACTATGGAAAAGGGAGAGGAGCGGCAGCCTAGAGGAAATGGGTGAGGTGGGGTTTAGGGGTAGGAAGGGGGAGAGTGGGAGTATCGTGTGGGGATAGCAGTTGGAGTGGTGATTCAGTGCATGGAGGAAAATTGTAGGCAGCGGTTAGGGCACAAGGCCTGCAGTGGGGAGAGGTGTGTGAAATTAAGAACTCTCTCTCCTAGCCAGCTTTGCGGGTTATGGTTTCTGTGTTACAGTCCCATTCATTCTTGGTTAGAGGCATCCGCTTCTGGAGCTGTTAGCCCTGTAGTGATCCATCTGAGTCCATCCCAAGGAAGCCCATGAGTCACGTGTCCCTGTGCTAGCAGGGGTCACGCTTAGCTTAGCAGATGTGGCTTGGTAGCCCACTTGTGCTTAGGACTTAACTGCCCTTTATTGGGGAGTCTCCATCTTTTCAGAGTTTGGGTCGGATGGAGACCAGATCCTTGTGTTTCTCTCCTCAGCGCCCTGGTATGTTGCCAGGCAGCCGCATGACCCCTCAGGGACCCTCCATGGGTCCCCCAGGATATGGTGGGAGTCCCTCAGTCCGGCCTGGAATGGCTCAGTCTGGTATGGATCAGTCCCGCAAGAGGCCAGCTCCTCAGCAAATCCAGCAGGTCCAGCAGCAAGCGGTCCAGAATCGTAATCACAAGTAAGAGGCCAGATTTTTCACCTCATTCTGAGGTTGATTATCTTTTCTATGACCACTTAGTGCCTCTTCATGAAGGACACCAAAGTCCTTCACAAGTTGTAGAACTATAATACCACCAAAATTCAGCCACCTCTGAGGTGGAAGGCTGGAGCGAACCAGGGGCACAGCACATTGCTAAATAGACATTCAGGGTCAGGGAGATTTTGTCCAAAACACCAGCGCATCCTCCCCACCCACCCTTACAAAAGTGCCAGGGAGATTCTAATGTCCACATCAAGCAGACATGATCTGAGGTGGTTAAGGAAGAAAAATGCTCATAGAGAAAGCACTATCTAAATTAAAATAGGCCATTTATGATCCTCCAGAAAATAGGGACCAAATCATAAATTCTTATCCATCGTATCAAAATAAACCCCTTTGGATGCTAGTTGTCTACGTTGCAAAAATGGATTAGCCAATATTCAGTAATTCAGACACTTGCTGCTGATGTCAGAGATCAGCACAATGCTTTGTTGACTTCTGTGTCTCGCTTGCTGCCAGCACGCTCTTGGACTTTCTTCTTTAATTGTTTTGCATGGGTGGCTCAAACTGACTTAAACTTTTTGTGCAGCTATTTCACTGGGTGATGGGAGCTTCAGATAATAATACTCAGCTCCTATGCAAGAGCAAGATTATTTATTTCTTAACACAATGTCATTGTCACTTGATACTATTCAACAGTATCTCCTGGCTTAAAAAAACTTCTGTTAGAAAATCCAACTTAATATTCAATCAAGCCTGGGAGTCACTTTGTATCAAAATAATATTTAACCAAACACCTCTCCAAACTCAGGGCATCCCCAGCTATCCATATCTCTTGGGAGACTTGAAATGTTCAAATAATCAGGTGGTCTCGGTCTTGCAGGTGCTTTTGAGCTCTGCAGTATTGGAGTTTCAATCCTGCTGTGGCCATGGGGAGGAAGGATGGGTAAGGAAAGTGTCTGTACAGAGACTGACAGTCACAATAAACAGCCTTTGAAAGAGAGGAGGACTGGACTGAGACAGATGTTGAGGAGCAAGTGCCCCTCATAGCAGAGTCCCGAATCTGAGAATAAACCCACATCCTTGCTCCTTTTTCTTATGTTCTGACTGTTTGAGGGACAAACTGGTTGCCATCTTAATGTGTGTATCCTTCTTTAAACAGTGCTAAGAAAAAGAAAATGGCTGACAAAATTCTACCTCAGAGGGTGAGTGAGGTTTTTTACTTTTCCTGCCTCCGCTGCTATAGTTTTGAGTTCTAAGCAGTTTCAGGGGGAGAGAAGCAGCGTTCTTGATTGGCTTGTGCTTTGCTGTAGATTCGTGAACTGGTACCAGAGTCTCAGGCCTACATGGATCTGTTGGCATTTGAAAGGAAACTGGACCAGACGATCATGAGGAAACGTCTGGATATCCAGGAGGCCTTGAAACGACCCATTAAGGTAAGGGAGGATAGTGCTCCGGTTTCTTGCTGGGGTGCCTAGAGACCTGTGACTGAAATGAGAAAACAGGACTGACTTATATGGCATTTGGGTGGGTCTGTAAATGCTCTTGAGAGTGTGATGTATTGAGGGTCAATGTCCTATCCTGGACTTTAGCCCCAGAATGCAGTCAGGGGTGCTTGCTGACCCTCTCTTTGCCTGGCTTGCTCTCTGGTCTGGCACTCTGTTTCTCAGCTGCAGGAGGTGAAAGTGAGTCCAGATCCTGTGGTTTTTTTATTGTGGCTGTGGCCTGGGCATGTTTATTGGCTTCTGCATTTTGCTGTTAACGTTTAGCTGATACTTTTCCTCTTAGCAAAAGCGAAAGCTGCGCATTTTTATCTCCAACACCTTCAATCCAGCCAAGTCGGACGCGGAAGATGGTGAAGGGACTGTTGCCTCGTGGGAGCTCCGGGTGGAAGGGCGGCTGCTCGAGGACGTGAGTGTGAGGCACCCAGCCCCTCTGGGAAGGGCGAGGGAGCAGCATTAATTCTCCAGATAAGATGAGCTGAATGGGTGTGGGAGCTAAACCCTGTTGGGTTGTGACCAAAGAAGATGCTTTCAAAGGTCTGGAGTTGGAGGTGAAGACCCAACTGCTTAATGTCTGAGAATGGAACTAGGGGCCCTCTATCCTAGATGATCACAATGGTCCTTTCTGGCCTTGGACTCTATGAATGTATCCTCTCTCGCTCGTACCTGCCCAAGGAGTCTGACGAGAAGGGGGAGAGGGTAAGAGGGCCAAACCAGTTGGCCACCCCATGAGGTAGGACACTACAATAATAATACTTAGCTCTTTATAGCTAAGAGGATTGATGGTGGGAGCAGATTTGTGGCACTTGCCTTCCCTACCTCTGAAAGCAGACACAAAGATTGCACATAAGTTTGTGAGTTCGTTCCCCTCCAAAAAAAGTCTCTAGTTTGCCGTGAGGAATTGGCCTCGAGACTGGATTTGCAAACACAAGGGAAGGATCAGGGTTTATTATGGGTAGTTTGGTTCCTTCTTAGCTCTTGGGCCAGTAACTGTAGTGCAATTTTGGAATAGGTCTTCCTGGACTTTAATCTTCCTGCATTAATGTGACTGCCCTGGGCCTGGAGGAGGCCTTGAATCCGCCTCACAGGAAGCTAGTCAACATGGCATTGTGCTATGGTTTTTGGCAAGGGATTCCCATGGAACATCCGTATTAGATGTAAAATCTGTCCCAGCACTTCAGAATTTAATCCCGTTACTTTTCATCTCTGGACTGTCCCGTGCTGTTGGGCTTCTTCCCCTTTGTGCTGGACAGCTGATCTGGTGTATGTCCTTGAGGGACCTATTTACTCTAGCCTGTGGGGGATAGCCTGCCTGACTGACTGGCAGGCATACTGTGTTGAGGAGAACAGTTTCTGATAACCCTGGATTCCCTAGAAAGACACAGTCCCTGCCCCTAGTGGAAAGGCAAATGGATGAATGACAGAGGATGTGGGGGGAAAGGGATAGAACAGACAGCAAAGAGGACAAGGCAACCAGCAAACATGCCATTGTCTCCATGTTGGGGTTTTGGAAGGAGGGGTGGGTTTAGTATCAGTAAATGGGAGTTGGAGGGTTCAGTTCCCATCAGTGCTGTTGTATGTGCTGGGTGTGCTCCACTGCTGGCCTTGACTGCCTAACACTCCTCCTTTCTGTGCTGCTGCAGGCTGCTCTGTCCAAATATGATGCCACCAAACAGAAAAGGAAATTCTCATCCTTCTTCAAGTCTCTGGTGATCGAGCTGGACAAGGACCTGTATGGCCCAGACAATCACCTGGTGGAGGTGAGCTATACTTTGTTATATCATCTCCAAATGGAGTTCAGAATCTTGGCAACCATGTCATTCTGGGAGCTAGGGACTCTTGAGTGCCGAGCCCAGCTCTGCTACTGACTTGCTAGGAGCCCTGGGGCAAATTGCTTCACCTCTCTGTCTGTGAAATGGGGATAATGCTAACCTCCCTCGGAGGGGTTGAAGCTTGTTGGGTAAGAAGATAACTTTCTGCTCCATTCTGATGAATAAAAACAGTATCAGAGTCCCTTAGCTTTGCACAATTAGTGTATGTGAAACTCTAGGCAAAAGATGCTCCTGTGAAGTGCAAAGACACAGACCACAAATGCCTGTCTCCTCTGTTCCCCGTACTTGGAGCAAGTCTGGTAACGTTGGGAATGTAGCAGAGGTGGATGGATAACCTGGCCATTCTGTTGGGAATCATTCATGATAAACCCCATCAATTCTATGTTCTACCTGTTTGCAGCACAGCTGGAATTTCGAGGACGTGAATACACTTACACACTTATTTGAAAGGAGAGTCTGACAGCCTCTCTGTTAAGGCAGGTGTAAGGCAGAGGCATTAGCTATCAGCTGTTTCTAGGTGTATTGAACAATTGTTGCATCCAAGCTCATTGTGTTGGGGACAGCAACGTGATCCATGCCAAATAAATGAAGCCCCTTTGCAGCCACTTGACTCTTGTGAGTTCACATTTCATCTGTGTCATTCTTCCCGGATGCTCCATGATAGTAATCTTGAGCTTTAAAACTGGTGAGCTGCGTGCTCCTCTGATGAACCCTCCTCACACTATTCACCGCAGGAATTCCAACCTCCTTTCAGAGGTGTTGTCAGAGCCACCACAACTGTCTGTAGAGTCCAGGGGCACATGGCAGAGATCACATGCTGTCAAATGGGCAGGATCTTTCTGGGGAGGAGTTTGTGTCATCAGTAAAGGGCAATTACAGGTAAATGTTGTGCCTGGCAAGCAGCAGGAGCAGAGGGAATGACCTGGCAGTCTGTGTCCTTAAACCACCTCCGCTGCTGTTGTTTTTTTGTTTTTTTTCCTCCAGTGGCACAGAACTGCTACTACCCAGGAGACAGATGGCTTCCAGGTGAAGAGGCCTGGTGACGTGAATGTGCGCTGTACTGTCCTCCTGATGCTGGACTATCAGGTAGGCAGGCTGGTACGATGCAGATGGGGAGTGAGCAGTGCCTTAGCATCTGTGTTGTGACTTGGATGAACTCTATCTGTAGCTGCTGCATCATCTTTACCCCCACCTTTGTCATGCTCTCGTCTCCTCAGCCACCACAGTTCAAACTGGACCCCCGCCTGGCTCGTCTCTTGGGGATTCATACCCAGACCCGCCCAGTGATCATCCAGGCACTGTGGCAGTACATCAAGACCCACAAGCTACAGGATCCCCATGAGCGGGAGTATGTCATCTGTGACAAGTATCTCCAGCAGGTAAAGGTGTCTCCAACTTAGGGTGGGGCAGCGTGTCTGGGGCAGGAGACAGCTTTGGCTTCCGTTGCCAGGAACCAGAGATTCTCCAGGCTGCCCCTTTCCCAGCACTGTGCTACTTTCCACCCCACTCCCTCTGTCTCTTGCAGATATTTGAGTCTCAGCGGATGAAGTTCTCTGAGATTCCTCAAAGGCTGCACGCTTTGCTCATGCCTCCAGAACCAATCATCATTAACCATGTGATCAGGTGAGACTGGCCCCTGAGGCACTGTTTGTTGGGAAGGGCGGATAAGTGAGCTAGAGAGAATTGTATGGGGAGATGCTCCTTGTTAGTCAGTTTCAGTAGCTGCTGAACTTTCTGCACCTCTCCATCTTTCCATGTCTTTATTCACTCTGCCCTGTGTGTATTCAACAGCCTCTTTTTCCCATTCACCAAGCACCCCTGCTTTCTTTCCTCCTGCCAACACTGACCTCCACACTGCGCCCGCACTCTTATGTTTGAACTCTGACCCTTTGCACTGCGCTTGTCTAGACTGTAAGCTCCTGGTCCCCTGTGCTGCATGCATGATGTGCGACTAGGGAGGTGAAGTGTTTTCCTGCTCCTCAGTGTTACTGACCCCCTTCTTCTGTTACAGAAAACCAAATGTAATGCATACGTTAATACTGTCTTCCCTACCCCCACCCCTCAACCTATGGAGCTTAGAGGTGCTAGTAAGGATGCACTCATACACTGACTCAGGCTTCTCGCTTTTTCTGGGTGTTCTCTTGCTGATGTCCACAGTGTTGACCCAAACGACCAGAAAAAAACCGCCTGCTATGACATCGATGTGGAAGTGGATGATACTCTTAAAACTCAGATGAATTCTTTCTTGCTGTCCACAGCCAGCCAGCAGGAAATCGCTGCCCTGGATAACAAGGTAGGAGCTGGATCCTGCCCTTCCAGCTGGAGTTTGTGTGCTGGGATGAGGTTGGCTGGCACAGTGTTGCAGGAGAGAGCTTTTTTGCAGCTTTCAATATGGATTCATCTAGTGGCTTTATATTTGGGATCTGGAACAGTGAGGGCAAAATTTCTGCCAGGGTGGCACCGTTTCTATGATACCAAATCAGATAGTGACAATCTTTTTACTTACCAAGAAAATAGATTTGAAAGTGAGTGATTAGAGGGAAACTGGTTTAGTGATTAGATCTGGGGACTGGGAGTCAGGACTTCTGGATCCTCTTCCCAGCTCATCTACCTGAGACCTTAGAGGCCCAGAATGAAGTGACTTGCCTATCTTGTTACAATGGAGTAACGTGAAGCTACATCTTGGGGGCTTTGCCAGTAGTTCCTGGTAGTTAAAGCCCAGTGAGATCTTTGGATGAAAGGTGCTTAATGTCCTGAGTCTGCATGTCAGTGCATTGACTGAACCTACCACCCTGTCTCTACAGGAAGAGGGATGTAGTGTGGGGTGTATGTTACACATCTGGGTCAACCAGGAAATATGAGAGTTTTCATCTTAACATGCTGGACGCTTTGGTTTGTCTTGCCTCTCTGTTGGGTTGGCCTCATAACCTGGTTCAGCAATACGCCATTACTACATTTTTCTCTCTCAGATCCATGAGACAATAGAAACCATTAATCAGCTGAAGACACAACGTGAATTCATGCTGAGTTTTGCCCGTGACCCCCAAGGCTTCATCAATGACTGGCTCCAGTCGCAGTGCCGAGATCTAAAGGTAAAAAGATTTTTCCCTTTTGTGTGGAAGGCAAACAGAGGCTCAGTCCATCCAATCAGACTCTTCTTGTTCAGTTAGCAGCTGAGATACATGCAGGGGCACAATTTGCAGGTCTGTAGCCACACCGAAAATTGGAATTGAGTGCCAGGATTTCAATCTGACAGCACTGGCTGGGCCAGGTCTTGCTGGAGTCTGCTTGGGGACAGTGCTTGTGGGTAGCCCAGGACATGGGGAGGGTTGTGAGAGTAATTTGGGCAGCTGCATGACTCTGGGTTGTAAGCTGCTCTCTTTGGTGCCTCCAGACCATGACTGATGTTGTTGGGAATCCAGAAGAGGAGCGTAGAGCTGAATTCTACTTCCAGCCCTGGGCTCAGGAAGCCGTGTGCAGATACTTCTACTCCAAGGTGAGCGTTCCCATTTGAGGGAATCCATCCACACCTGACAGCTGCTATTCTGCTTGTAGGGAGATGCTGTTTGCTAAAGCTGGGCATAGTGCAGTCAGGCATACGGAGTTTCAACCACCTAGTTCTGCTGATGCATCTCAGTCCTGACCTCCAGCACCCTTCTGTTCCAATCCTGGATACCCACACACAACTTGACCAGTGCACCTTGGACCTGGATTTGCCACAGCCCATCTGTTCCAAGTCCTATTGCTTCAGATACGTGCTGCAACTTTGTGGCGTGGTCTTGTACTGCCTACTCCTGAGGGCATTCTGCGCCTAAAAATTCTGAGCACAATACTTTAAAATTCTGCATGTTTTATTTGTCAATAAATAAATGCAGAGGCACAGTGGCACAGAATTCCCCCCAGTAGTAACTGCCATTAAACAGTCATCAGGGCTGGAAAAACCCCATCAAACTATTTGCTGGTTTAGATCCAATTAGGATCAAAACCAGGTCATGCAGAGGTGATACTAATGTTAGCCCTCACCACCACCTAGCCAACCTCTTCCCATTTAAATCCATGGTTGTTACACAGACATCCCTTTTAAATCGCAGCCAGAACTATGGTCCTTGGGCTTGGTGGGGTGGAGTTGCTTCCTAGGAGTTCCTTGTGCAATGTAGCTGTGAGGAGAGGCCATCCCCCTCTCATGGGATGCATGCTGGCTTGGCCTTTGCTTTCAGATCTCTGCACGGGAGCAACCCACAGGCTAGTGCAGAGCTGAAGTGGGCCCTGGCAGAGAGCTGGAGCCACGCCCCAAAATCCCCTGCATGAAATTGAAACTGCCCCATCACAGGCTTCTTGTTAAGCAAACTGTAAAAAAAAAAAAAAAAAGATTTGTTGCCCTTTTATTAGCCTTTTGTGTCAGAGGCTGAAGTGCTTTGCACATGCGCTAATTCCCTCATAGCCCTGGAGGAGGGAGGTATTGGCTGCACTTCAGAATGGGGACATCGGAGCACAGACTTGCCCCAGCTCATGCAATGAATGATTGGTAGAGCTGGCATTAGAACCCTGGAGACCTGACTTCTATTCCCTTCATCTAACCACTAGACAGTGCAGCCTCCCTACTGTGCAATTTGTGCATCCTTCACTAGCCTGTGGAACACATTGTAACCTGTGGGCTGTACTACAGACAGGATTTAGGAGGCGGGGACAGGGAGCCAACAGGAAAGACATAGCCAGGCTGAGGAAGGAGTCCTGTTTCTTTCCTAGGGGCTGTGAATGGGTTTGGGCTCATTGTTCCTTCACTCCCTCCAGGCTTGGAGCATTTGTTATTCAGACTCTGACTTACCATTTACTGTAAGTGTATTAAAGCAGGGGATCTGGCTTCTCCTCCCACAGGTGCAGCAGAGACGGCAGGAGCTGGAGCAGGCACTGGGAATCCGCAACACATAAGCTGCCCCACTCCTCCCCTGATCAGAAGGCATCACAGCTACTTATGGAGACTGAGTGCTGCAGAGTTCACTGTTTAGGCCCACACAACCCCCACTCCGGCGTAGAGACCTGCAGCCATTACTCACCTCTGGCAGTGTCTGTAGCAATGTGACTCCAGAGCCCCACGGGGCTTTGGGGATGTAGCAAGCAGACAGGCTCAAAGGGTCACACACTTCTACCTGGTTTCCTCCCTCATTGAGGCCCTGTCAGTCTCGGAGCTCTTGTGAGCCGACCTTGTCTCCGCTTTGCCTGTAATGCCCCCAATATCCAGTGTTTCTGCAGGTTCAGAACTTCTCTTGAGTTCAGAAACTTACCACAGCCCCTTCTCCAAAACTGGGCTCTAGTTCTTGCACCCCAGAGAATGTGGGGCTGGAAAGCCTCTCAGCATGGGCCCTTCTGGATCTGCCATGCAGACGCAGGCCCGTGGCCATTCACTTCCCAAGGTCCCATGAGACACAGCGGGCAGAGCTCCTGCATGTTGGCACACACTCTCCCCCTATGGGGGTGCTCTTGCATCATCCCTCCTTGTAGGACTCTCCTCTCCTAAGAGAGGGTTTCTGTGCTATGTAGAGAATTGCTTTTCCCATCGTGTCTCTGTCTCCTTAGTTAAAGCTCCCTTCATGTTCCCTATGAGGCTGTTCCAGCCCTGGAGCACGAGGGAAACACTGGTTCAGCACAGAGATGAAGGAGCTATGAAGAGGTGACTCTGCTGCATGCCAAGGGAGCTGCAAGCGTAGCTCTAACAATTGAGCAGCAATGCAGTCTTGCCAAAGGCTGCTTGTTCTTCCTGCTGCAGGGAGCGGGGAATGCACCAACTGCAGCTCCTCCTTGCAGTGGGATTATGCAGAGCATAAAGCCTTAGGGTCATTTCTTGGACCAGGCTGATGATGATCCTGCGTCTCTGCCTTTGGTGAAGTGAATGCTCCCTTGCGTATATCTGAGGATGTGAGGAGGCAGCCTGAGCCTCTACCAAACAGCCCCAAACAAATAAGCAAATTAGTAGAAGTCAGGGCTCCTCTGCTTTGTTGTCTTCCATGTTTGGGCACAGAGTAGGCTCTGGGGCTGTCACAGGGCAGGTGATGGAGTATGTGCAGTTGGGTTTTCTCCATCTGGGAGAGAAGCAGCCTAGACATGGAATGAATTGCTAATGAATTAATTTAGTGGCACTCTTGTGCTCTTTGCCCTCAGGACCATGTGTGTGCGGCAGATCGTGTTGGGAGGTGGGGGCTCTCTTCACCTGGGGCTAAATATTCCTGCTCAGATTCCTTTTTGGGACTGTAAAGTGAGCGGACTCAGAACCCAGTTGGCTGTGCTCTCCTGACGTTAGCTGTAAAATCATGTTACTGACAAACAGCCTCAACTACCCTGGAGTGTGGTTGAGGGGCTGCTATGAAATTGGGAGCCCCTGTAAGCCTGTGTGTGTGTGTGTGAGAGAGAGAGAGACTACTTGTCTGCGAGTAATAGACTTTCCAACCTTCCCTCCCTTCTGTCTTTGGACCCTTAAAGAATTGCCCCTTTATAGCACCAGGGGCTGAAGTCCCAGTGCCAGTTAATGCAGACTACCGGCTCCTCGGGGCAAGTAATAGTGAAGGATACTTGGATATTGCCTAGGCAAGTGTAGCTGTTGCAGAAATACTGTTTTTATTAACTGATTATGGTTTTTCATGGACCAAAATTTTTTTTGTACTGTATCCTTGTAGATGTCACACAATTTTAATAAAAGCCTCCTGTGAAGGAAGCCGCTTGCCCTCCTTCTGTGCTGGCGAATGGCAGTTTGCAGTTGTGTAACGGACAGCTCCTGTCACATAACTGCTGTGGAAGGGATGAAATGACTTCCTGCTTGCACCTGCAAAACTCCCTGTGTAGTGGGAGCTCTGCTCATTGAGGGAGGGCAAGCAGGAACACTAGACTCCACTCCCTTTTAAAAGGAAGACAGCTTGTTTATATGGTCCAAATTTGACTCACCTTAAAATTGTGTGGAATTTGGAGGGTGCTACATTATTTATAGGGCCCTACCAAATTTATGGCCATGAAAAACACGTCATGGACTCTAAAATCTGGTCTCCCCCCCTGAAATCTGGTCTTTTGTGTGCTTTTACCCTATGATAATCATCACTCCCATAACCGCTTTGGTCGTTGGGGCACCATCACTGATGAACAATCAACCAATTGTCTCCACCCCTGATAATTGTGTGTCAGTGCTTGAGTCTCCGCGAAGTCCATTCCTGTCCACTCTTTTATGTTGTCAATCCATCTTTTCTGTCTACCTCTTCTTCTCTTCCCCTGAACTGTCCCTTGGAGGATGATCTTGGATAGGCCAGATCTTGTTACATGGCTGTGCCACTTCAGTTTGCGCTTCTTCGCAGTCACCAGGAGGTCTTCATATGACCCAGCGCATTGGGTGATGATGTTGCGGACCTCTTCATTAGTGATGTGGTCGAAGTAGGAGATGCCCAGTATTTTACGGAAGTATCTCATCTCTACTACCTGTATTTTCCGTTCAAATTCTGCCGTAAGGGTCCATGTCTCAGACGCATACAGAAAAATTCAGATGACCAATGTGTGCAGCAGTTTCAGTTTGGATTCCAGGGAGATGTTCTTATTCCTCCAAATTGGCTTTAGCTTTGCTGCTGCTGCTGTTTGCACAGTTCTTGCCCAAGTTTCTGCCTTGGATCCTTCATCAGTGATTGATTGCCCCCAGATACTTGAACTGTTTCACTATCTCCAGCTCTTGTCTGCTGACAGGGATATGTGAGCTGATACCATCATGTTTGTCTGTCATCAGCTTGGTTTTCTCTGCACTGATTTCCATGCCGTATTTTGCAGAGGTTTCATCCAATCATTTCACAAGGTTGGCAAGTTCATCTTCGCTGCCTGCCAGGCCATCAATGTCATCAGCGAACCGAAGATTTGAGATTGTTTGCCTCCTAATGGTGACTGTGCATATGTGATCTTCTAGGGAATCAGTCATTATGCGCTCCAAGTAGATGTTGAACAGTGTGGGCGAAAGAAGGTAGCCTTGCTGGACTCCAACAGTGGTGCGAAACCGCTCTCCTGTTGTGCCATTGACGAGAACTGCACTGCTGGCCTTGGCATACAGTTGTTTAATGGTAAGAATAAGCTTATGACCAACATTGTACTTCTTCATGGTTGCCCAGAGAGCTTTGTGCCACACTCTGTCAAACGCCTTCTTGAAGTCAACAAAGACGTGGTAGATGTCCTGCTGGTGTTGTAAGTACTTCTCATATAGAACACGAAGGTTGAAAATCTGTTCTGTGGTACTTCTTCCAGCACGAAAGCCAGCCTGTTCTTCAGCGATGATATTCTCTGCTTGTGGCTTCAATCTGTTCAATGTGACTTTCAACATCGCTTTGCTGGGATGGCTAATTAAGCTTATGGTCCGGTAATTTTCACACAATTGCAGGTTGCCTTTCTTTGGCAGAGTGATGATTAGTGACTGTCCACGTGGAGGGCCACTCACCGGTCTGCCAGATCTTGTTGCAGACCTTGGTGACTACATCTATTACTATTTCTCCTCCAAATTTCATCAGTTTGGCTGGGATGTTGTCAATACCTGTAGCCTTTCCGTTCTTGGGTGATTTCACAGCTATATCCATTTCTTCACATAGTATTGGAAAGTCGTCATCCTCTGTTGAATCTGGGCTGTCTAAGACACTAGGATCTCCATTTGGCTGGTGGTTGTATAGATCAGAGCAGTAGTTTGTCCACCTATTGATGATGTCCCTTTCTTCTGTACGACTGTTCCCTTCTTTGTCTTGAATTGCATTAGCTTTGGTCCATCTTTCCTTCGTCATATCTTTTACAACCTGGAAGTCTCGTTTGCTATTTTATTATTGATACACTCTTCAATTTTAGAGCATTTTTTTTCATCCATATCTCCTTGGCCACTTTCATTCCTTTCTTGATCTTCCTGCCAATCGCTCTGTATTTATCAGCTTCCTCAGTGCTGTTCTTGTCTCTCTCAAGTTCTCTTCTGATGTCACACATTTGTAGTATTTTGTTTGTGACCCATGGTTTTGGTCTATTCTGTCCCCGGACCATACAGCTTTCACGGGGGAGACCAGCATTTCTCAAATTGGGGGTCCTGACCCAAAAGGGAGTTGCGGGGGGGGGGGTCACAAGGTTATTGTAGGGGGGGTTGCAGTACTGCTACTCTTCTGCGCTGCTGCTGGTGGCAGTGCTTCCTTCAGAGCTGGGTGGCCGGAGAGTGGCAGCTGCTAACCTGACGGCCCAGCTCTGCAGGTAACAGCGCAGTAGTAAAGGTGGCGATACCATACCATGCCATCCTTACTTCTGCACTGCTGCTGGCGGCGGCTCTGCCTTCAGAGCTGGGCTCCCAGCCAGCAATTGCCACTCTCCAGCTTCCCAGTTCCAAAGACAGCACCGCCGCCAGCAGCAGCGCAGAAGTAAGGGTAGCAGTCCTGCAAACCCCCCCCTCCCCCCACACCCTTTTGGGTCAGGACCCCTACAATTACAACACTGAAATTTCAGATTTAAATAGCTGAAATCACGAACTTTGCGATTTTAAAAATCCTATGACTGTGAAATTGACAAAAATGCAACATGAAGTTGGTAGGGCCCTACTTATTTACATTGAGTTTTATAAAACTACCTAAAAAGCCATGGAATTGGTGTTAGACAAACAAGGTGGATGAGATAATATTTATTGTACCATCCTCTGTTGGTGAGAGAAGCTTTTCAGCTTGCACAGAGCTCTTCAGGTCTGGGTCTCCAGAATTTGTTTGGGCTACCAACAGGCTCCAGCTGAGTCTGCCAGACCTGAAGAAGAGCTCTGTAAGCTCGAAACTGCGCTCTCTCACACCAACAGAAGATGGTCCAGTAAAAGATATTTTCACCCTCGTCTTGCTAATAGCCTGGGACTAACCCTGCATACGTGGATTTGGCATGACACATGAAAACAATCACTCTCACTGCTGCTAGGAAGCTGCAATTAACTAAAATTGTCTGAGCAGTACACATTTGTATTACATGTTATATAGGGATTTAGAGAGAATCCCTACATCATTCCTGTAAGGGAGAGATCCTCCCTGTCTACAGGTTAGGGAAACTGCCTTGCCCAAAGGCAACCTTCCTATACCTCAAACATTTATGAATGGCAGCACTGGGATTAGTGTAAAGTTCTTGTGTCCAAGTCCTGTCCTCAGCCCAATTCTCAGAGTCAGTATGTTGATCCCTTCCAGCAAAGTATAAATGTTTGCTGAAGAAAATGTAAATGGGCATGTGGTTTATTGGTCAGAGCAAGGAAGTCAAGACTGTGAGGTCCTCTTCCTGGTTCTACCACCTGGGACCTTGGGTGCAAGTTACTTCACTTTGATAAAGGAAAGATGATCCTCAGGCTTGAGAGAAACACTTTTTTCTTTCTTTTTTTTTTTTAAATAATAAAAACAGTTAAGTCTTCCTGTCTCTGAGCCCCAGCAGCTTAGTTCTCAGATGCCTTCTTGGGCATGTTGACACTGAGGCCTGCAGGCTGCCTCAGCTATCAAAGCCCATGTCCTTCTAACTAACCCTCCCAGGCCTCTGCCCCAAATAGCTCATCCGTACCCTTGCACTGCTTTTCAACCTTGTTTAGTAGCTTGCCTTGGGGCAACCGTCAGTCTCTGGGCTTTAAAATGAAATGTTCCAACCCACAACGGCCTTTGTTGTCCCTCTGCATCCCCAGCGCATTTGCTGGCTCCAGGATCAGCCTTGTGCTCTGAATGGCAAAACCCTGCCGCCTCCACAGGTTGTCCCTTCAGTGTAAATGCTGTGCTTCTCTCCGACATGTTCGGGGCTTTGGCTCTGAGGCACTGATAATTTGTGCCACTAAAGTGATTCAGCAGCAGAGATCAAGCCAGCCTTTGCTGTGACTGGCCTGGGCTGCTCCAGGGCCCACAGCAGTAATGATCCTCTCTGCTTGTCTCCCATAGCCCTCAAAGCGCTGTGCAAAGGTGAGAAACGGGAGTCTGGGGAAATGGGCCGAGCAAGGTGGGTTGAGGGGGAAGGGAAGGACCCTCCACTGCCCCCTCCTCACTGCCCCCCCACCCCAAAGAAGCTGGCCAGGCGCGAGGCGTGACTTGCGGCCTCTGTGGGCGGGGCCCCCTGGATAGGGGCGGGGCCCACCCTGCATGTGGGGGCGTTAAATGCCCCCCGTCCCGGTGGCGCGGCGCAGTCGCCCCCCGTTCGCCGACCATGGGCGGCCGGAAAGTCTGTATCGTGGGCTCCGGGAACTGGTGAGCGTCCCCCGGGGGCCGCGTCCCCTGCAGCGCCCCGGCTCCTGCCGCCCGTGGAGCCAAGTCCCGGAGCTTGGTGCGGCCGTGGGCGAAGCCGGGATTCCCGTCCCGGGCCGGGGGTCCCGCTGGGGGCTTTGCGCCCCGCTGCAGCTGCCCCGGAGCCCGGCTTGACTGCGCCTCCCCGAGCTCTGCCCCGCCGGAGCCTGCTGCGTGTCCCTGGGCTCGGGGTTCTCCCCGTGCAGTGCCCCCCACGTGTCCTTAGCCCTGTTACCCCCCGGCTCCTTCGGCCCCCTCCTTTGACAGCCCCCCCCCCCCCCCCCGCAGTTGATCTGTGGGGGGCCCTGGGACCATGCTGGGGGCCCTGGGACCAGTACCCAGCCAGACTGCCAGCCCTCCCCACTACCAGGTTTCCTTCCAGGCATGGAAAAGACTCGAGGCAGGTGACTGGCATCCAGTCCCCTTTCCAAAAAAAGAACAGGAGTCCTTGTGAGAGACTAACACATTTATTTGAGCATAAGCTTTCCTGGGCTAAAACCCACTTCATCGGATGTAGCCCACGAAAGCTTATGCTCAAATAAATGTGTTCGTCTCTAAGGTGCCACAAGGACTCCTGGGTTGTTGTTTTTTTGCGGATACAGACTAACTCGGCTGCTACTCTGACAAAAGTCCCCTTTCCGTGACCGTGGCCAAAGCAGGGGGCCTTGCCCTGCAGGGGCCATGTGGGACAGAGCCCGCTCAGAGATTCTGCTGCTTAGGCCCCATTGCCCCTTCCGGTGCCTGATTGGGCTCCCCCTCTGTGACCCCCCCCCCCCCAATGCATCTGCCTCCTCTGCTCCCTGCAGGGGCTCAGCCATCGCCAAGATCGTGGGCAGCAATGCGGCCAAGCTGGAGCAGTTTGACACCACAGTGAACATGTGGGTATTTGAGGAGGAGGTGGGTGGGAAGAAGCTCACCGAAATCATCAACACGCAACATGAGAACGTCAAATACCTGCCAGGGCACAAGCTGCCACCCAATGTGGTGAGTCCAGTATTTTTTTGGGCGGGGGGAGGTTGAGCAGAAGCTATTTCACCAGTGGGCAGGCTCTGTAGTCACATCAGGGAAGGCTGGGGAGATGCACAGAAGGTTCCTGGTGTTTCACTAGCACCTTTTGCTCCAAAGCACATGGAGGCTGTGGTGTTGCAGCCACCCCTGGCCTGGAGGGCAGCAACTGAACGTTGCACAGCACTGCATTTGAGCAAAGTCCTGAGGAGCAGCTATTCTCAGGTTCCAAAGCTGCCTGAATCTCCCACTCAGCTCCCTGGGAAGCACAAGCTAACCCTATTGGAATGACGTGATTCCATGCCTGATGCTTAGACTGCTACGCCATCCCTTTCCGCTGCCCAAAGCACATGCCAACCGATACCCCAGGAACATCTTCATGGGCCACTGAAATGCAGTCAGTGCTGGGGTGGGACCCAGCAGCTTTTCACCAGCACCTAGCAACGTCGCATGACCTCACAGGCTAGGAAGAGGCAGAGGCATGTCTCCTGTTGAAACTGCTGGGAGGATTTTTTTTTCGGGGGGGGGGGGGGCTTGGGGGCAAATGCTTCCCTCTCCCACCATGCCACTGCAGAGCCCTGAAATGCAGCTGTGGATAGAGGAGCTGGCTTGTTTCTCTCCCAGCAGAGTGAAGATCAAGGGGGGCAAGGCCTGTTTTCAAAGGCTTGTCTCCTTGGTGACGGAGGTAATAAATAACTATCTGCTCCAGAGTCGGCTAACTGATCTGGTTCCCTGAGGCCAGGACACAGAGGGAATGGCTTGTGCAACCGCTGCGGGGGATGGCTTGCGTGCTCAGTTACTCATTCATGCAGTGAGCTTGCCCTGCGCTGTGGCCCCTGGCTGCTCTTACCCCATGGAGCCCCCCTCCCCTCACTGCTGTTTGGCTGACCCTGTTTCTCACCCATGGTGCTCACTCTACCGCAGCCCTGACTGAGGCACAGGCACCCTAGTTGCTCCTCACACCATACTGGATGGGAACGGCGCTGCATGTCTGGTTGTGTTTCAGGGTGTCAGGCCTGCGAAGAGCCCCCTTCTCTCCAAGGATCTGTGGTGTTTTAGGGGCAGCGACCTCCATTACAGAACCATGTGCCAGCAGGGGAGCGGGGTTAAACCCAGCTAAGACCCCCAGATAGGTGTGTGATCTCCCCATCCATCAGCCTCATCTCCTGTCCCCACCCCAACCCCCCTGGCCTCTCCGGTGGCCTCTCTCTTCCTGTCCTGGCCATGGGCTGAGCCTTCCTCCAGGGGGTGCTCTGCCATCTTCAAGCCCCAGCTGCCTCACTGGACCCTGCCCCAAAGACCCTGCTTGAACTCCGGGGTGGAGGGGAGAAACTCACGTGGCTCCTGACTTCAGGTGGGCCGTGTACTTGCAGAACATGCCTCCACGGGGAGCCTCTGGCAGCCCCCATTTCCCACCAGTAATGCCCAGGGTTTTGCAGGCCCCTCTTGGCACTAGGTAGCAGCTTGGTGACAATGGACACGGCTCCTTGGTGATGGGCCTGTTCCCCTGCAGGTGGCGGTGCCAGACCTGCTGAAGGCCTCAGCTGGGGCAGACATCCTCATCTTTGTGGTGCCCCACCAGTTCATCGGCAAACTCTGTGAGCAGCTCAAAGACCATGTGAAGAAGGAGACCATCGGGGTATCGCTCATCAAGGTGTGAGCGGGGGAGCAGCATCTAGATGCTGAGCCTGGCTCACTGGGGTGGTTCTGCGCACTGGCTGGCAGGGCATGAGCTGGGTAGGGAAGGGAGCTGGGCGGTGGCAGGAGGGACCCGGGTCTCTAGGTGGACGAGGAGCTGGGCGGTGGCAGGAGGGGGCCGGGTCTCTAGGTGGACGAGGAGCTGGGTGGCGGCAGGAGGGGGCCAGGTCTCTAGGTGGAGAAGGAGCTGGGCGGTGGCAGGAGGGAGCCGGGTCTCTAGGTGGAGAAGGAGCTGGGCGGTGGCAGGAGGGGGCCAGGTCTCTAGGTGGACGAGGAGCTGGGCGGTGGCAGGAGGGGGCCGGGTCTCTAGGTGGACGAGGAGCTGGGCGGTGGCAGGAGGGGGCCGGGTCTCTAGGTGGACAAGGAGCTGGGGAGGAAGAGTCTAAGGGATTCTTCACTTGGAAACTGGGTTTCATGGGTATAACAGGCATGTTCAGGCCACGGCGCGAGGGGAGAGCAGCAAGCGGAGTAACTCAGAAGGAATAGGAACAGGGTACTTGACTGGGGGGGGGGGTGAATACTGCTACGGCATTGGGGGAGAGTGTGTGGGATGAGGGGAGACTGGACCAAGCATTGAGATTGGGGGCGGGCCTTGGGATTGGTGGAGGGATAATAGAGCTGGGGCGTGGGGGTTAGGGCACTATGGAGACAATAGAGATCATCAGGTGGGTGACCGAGGCATGACGGTGGGCCGTGGGCCATGGGCCAGGGTTTAATGCAGATGGGCGCAGAGTGCAATGCAACTGAGGGAGCTTGGGAGTTACCGGGCATCCGACCCCCTGGGGGAATAACCACTGCTCTCGGTTGCATTGCAGGGGGTGGATGAGGGCCCAGAGGGGCTGAAGCTGATCTCACACGTTATCCATGAATGGCTGGGCATCGAGATGAGCGTCCTGATGGGGGCCAACATTGCCAACGAAGTGGCAGAGGAGAAGTTCTGCGAAACGACCATTGGTAATGAGCCAGCCCCCCACTCTTGCCCCCTCAGCCTGGAGCCGGGGAGGGGGCAGGGTTACAAGAGGTTAAAATACCCCACCCTACTCAGGGGCCCTACCAGTCTTCCCTCCCAGGGGTCCTGCCTGCTGCCCACCCCAGGCACAGGGCTTGGGGTGGGGGTAGAGCGGGAACCTTGGCAGGTGTCAGATGCTGAGGGATCTGATGCCATTGCTTAGTTGGGTGGCATTAGAAAAGTGACTCTTCCTCCCACACCCATCCCTGCACCATCGGGGTGGGTCTTTGAGCATCAGCCAGCTTCACCAGCATGACTGTATGTGTGGGCCTGTTGGCCACACAGAGCCCAGCTCCGCTGGTGTGTGAGGAGCTGGCTGGAGTCATGTCATCCCTGGGCATTGGTGACAGAACCCTCATCTCAGGTCCAGTGTCAGGCCCTTTATTCCTGGTGCTGGAGACAGACATCTGCTGGGTTCCAGCTCTCTGGATTTTCTGGCTCTGCACCATTGGCAAGGGGGACAAGCCTCTTGACTCCAAGGGGGCTGGAGCCCTAGAGGGAGAACTGAGCAGAGGCCTTGTGGCATCATGTTAAGGGACCTTTTGGTGACACTCTCCCAGTCTTCTATTATCAGTAGGGCAGCTGGAAAGCTCAGCCATCTGTATGGCCTGTTTGTTAAACACAGAAAGCAGCCAAGATCAACAGAATGGCTGGCTGGCTTGGGCACCTCTTCTGTTCATGAGATTCAAAGGTGGCTTTGGCTTTAAAAGCAGACGAGACACTGCAAAGGGGGGGGCGGGGGAAGGGCGGGCTAGAACGTTGTAAACCCATCATGCTCTTAGTCCTAATCACGGTGGTGCCTAGCAGCCAAAGCCCCGTTGTACTGGGTGCTACACAACCACACAGTCCAAGAGCTGGCAGGACTGAGGACCTTTTTCATGGCATGGGTGCATGTCAGTTATATCTTGGTGGATACACCAGAGAGGCTTGGAATTGGTCAGGTCTCCTGGGAACTATTTTGGGGTTATTACTTTATCAATCTAGCAGCGCAGCCTGAACATGGCACTTTCCAGCCATGCATAGCAGCCATGCCCTGGTCCACTCAGGCAAAATGCAGGCAGCAGAGGAGCAGTGTTGCAGCATGAAAACCAAGAGGCTGAGCTGGGATGGGTCTTGTACCATGTTACCTTCATGGGTTTTTATTAATTTAGGGCAAAAATTTCAAACCTGGATGCTTGGAGTCAGGGTCTTTGAGCCCTGCACTGGCCTGGCTTTCAGAGGGGCCAAGCCCTGTTGAAGGCAATCGGCGCTGCTGACTATGGAGCCAGGTCCTGCCCATGCCTAAATGTTGATGTAGGAGCCTGGCCCCATGTCTGAAAATCACAGCCTCTCCTGGTCCATTATTAAAGCGGGCACTGTCCCTCTGGGACACTCCTCCGGTCCTGGGTCTTTGCCTGCTACTAGCTATGTTTTACAGTAACATCTCTTCCCTCTGGCTTATGTGCTGTGTTCAGAGTCTCCACCCCTGCTGAATGTGTTGTTTTAATTACTAAGAACTATGCCTCACTCATACAGACCAGAGATGGTGTGTTTACAACAGCTCCCTCCAGACACCCAGGCCGTGCCTATGGCTCACCCTGCATTTGTATAGTGCCCAGCACCAGGGACCCCCCCAGAGCCGGAGAGGCAGTGTGGGGGTTATGGTCATACAAATACCAAGCGTCCGGTCAGGGCAGGATTGTTTCCTGCAGCATCTGTCACAGCGTATTAAGAGCAGCTTGGGTCCAACTGCCGTTGTGGCTGTACAGATCAAAGCCTCCTTTGCGCTTTCCTGGGGAGCTGTTGGGGGATTAGAGCGGAGAAGCAGCAACCCAGTGCAGACGCCTTGCCCCTTGGGGGTCTGTCATGTGTGTTCATGTTTGTTGCCCCCGCAAGGAGATGAGTGACTCACACATAAAGGTGGCATTTATTCAACTCACCAGCAGGCAGGGAAAGCCAAGCACACGTTGTCTCTAATTAGGTTTCAGCGTGTTAAAGTCACGCCAGACGTGCTCTGGGTAAAGGCTCCTTATTAAGTCAAAATTGTGATTCTGTCTCCAGTTGAATTAGCAGCAGGGCTCTGCAACTGCTTCATGTTCCAGTAACACTCATCAGTCCACTATGAGGGGAAGAGTCGAAGCCTGGAGCAGAGGGACAAGGGGCATAGGTTGGGGCGGGGCAGGCAGTGTTTAGGGTTTTGTAATGTCAAACAGCCAGGCTGTGGTTCCCTTTATCACTGCAACAGCTGAAGGCTCCACTCCCCTTGCTGCTGTCAGCCCTTGATAGACCATCTGTCTCCCATGATATCCCAAGGCCACCTAGGCTAACGACTGATCCAGTCTGTGTTTGTCCAGCATCCATGCAGGAGCGTTGCAGCAGGTTTATTTCTCCTTGCCTGACGATGCTTTCCTAGGTCAACACTTGAGGACTTTCCATGTGGGCACTGTCTGTGTATGTTCAGGGGTGCTGGATGAAATTCAGAGGGACCCCGCTGGGGTTGGCTCGCTCTGCCTCTTGGCCTGGCAAGGCTTGGATTTAATTTATATTTGGAGGGTAGGGCTCAGGCACTGCCCTTCTGCCCCATCCACTCAGCGAGTCTCAGAGCACTTCACAAGCATTAAGCCCCCCCCACTCCCATCGCACCCCACAGGGGTCACTGTTGTCCCCTCTGTGTCTCAGTTTCCCCATCTGCACCATCTGGCTGTGACTATGATGTGTCAAGCTGGGTTGCTGGGAACGGAACCCAGGAGTCCTGGCTGTTAGGCTTTGCATTTAGCGGATCAGGGTGAGATGCCAGGTGTCGCAGCTGGAGTTGTGTTCCAGTATGAATGCTGTGTCCCAGAGGAGAGAATCCTGCTCCGGAAAAGGCACCTCTGCTTCCTTTTGCCAGTAGGACCCTGGAGTCCTTTTGTGGGGCCTAGGCACAGGGGCTGGACCGTCCGTGTGCCATCTCTGCTGCCCTAGTGTAGATAAAACCAGATCCCTCCCCACTGCTCGGCAAGGCCCCAGCTCTAACGCCTGGCAAGAGGGGCTGAGCTGTCAGGAGTGTGGAGGCATGAGTTCATCTCCCCTATTGGGCAGGTTGGAGGTGGGCACAATCCTTCTCCAGGGTCTCTGCCAGTAACGCTGCCCCCCCAACACACACCCTTTAGGCTGCAAGAACCTGGAGCATGGGCAAATCCTGAAGGAGCTGATGCAGACGCGCAACTTCCGGATCACCGTGGTACCGGAGGCTGACACTGTGGAGATCTGCGGGGCCCTCAAGGTGCACAAAAGGGCAGGGCGTCGGGTTAGCAACAGGCCTGGCCTGCCATCTCTGCAGGGCATCCAGGGAGGCTGAATGGAGAGGCCCAAGTTGGACTTTGGCTGGGTCACCGCTCGCACAAAGCATCATGGGAGCAATGGGGAGGCCTCAGTGTTACACCAAGTCCAGCAGCTTGCCCATGCTGAGGCGAGTGGACATAGTGGGAAGGATGCCACCTAGGTCTCCCATCCAGGTGCTGGCCTGATCCAGCCCTGCTTAGTTGACAGGCTCTGAGCAGCAGGAGCAGGTATGGGCCCCCAGGGAGGTGCCTTGTGCTCCAGGAACATGCAGACACTGACAGAGAGTGATCCCTGCTGGTAACAGGCCCCTGTGGGCTGTCGTCCCCCCAGAATGTCGTAGCTGTAGGGGCTGGTTTCTGTGATGGCCTGAGCTTTGGGGACAACACCAAGGCAGCTGTGATTCGCCTCGGGCTGATGGAGATGATCACCTTTGCCAAGCTCTTCTGCAAAGGCCCTGTCACCTCGGCCACCTTCCTGGAGAGCTGTGGGATCGCCGACCTTATCACCACCTGCTATGGTGGCAGGAACCGCAGGGTGGCCGAGGCCTTTGCCAGGACCGGGAAGGTGCGTGCCAGGGTGGGGAATGTTGGTGGCATCATGGACCTGAGCCTCCTGGTCTTTCGTGGGGGGAGGAGGGATGGGGCTGGGCTGTAGCAAGAGGTGCCCTGTCCTGGTGGGTCAGAGCCCGGTGGCCTAGCTTCCCTGGTGAATCAGATCTGCACTCACTATCCCTGCTGCATTGGCTCAGCCAGTGCTGGATGCTGCAGAGGAAGGAGTAACCCCTCCACCCCCATCCACACCCATAACTGGACAGAGCTCTGCCCTGACACAGCCCTGGTGCACAGCTGTGAGCCCATAGGTCAGATCCAGGCAGCTGCTGCTCTCTGCAGCCCATTTGGTTCTCCCCTGTGATGAAGCCTTCTGACCTGGGGAAGAAAGGACAGGCTGGGGGTCGGGGGCTGCTGGTGAATGGGCCCAGCTCACCTTGCGGCTGGGTTGTATTTGGCTTGTTTAGTCCATTGAGCAGTTGGAGAAGGAGATGCTGAATGGACAGAAGCTGCAGGGTCCCCAGACGGCCGCCGAGCTGAACCACATCCTCAAACAGAAGAACCTGGTGGAGAAGTGAGTGCTGTTGCCCCTCCCCTCGGCTTTGCCCAGAGTCTCTCTTGGAGCCCCACCTACGAGTGGGTCGGGCTCTCTGGCACATCCCAAGCCTTAGCTCTGCACCCACATGTGTATTAGAAGTGGACCTGCCCCAGAGCCTGGATTGTCTGCCCTAGAGATCACGGTCCTTGGTGGAGACAGAGGGTCAATCTGCTAACTCCGGTGAAATCCCAGCCAACCACCAGTTGGGCAGCTGGATGGTGGCAGCAACTCGTTCCTCGTTAGCTGATCTGGAGCTTTGTCCCTGCGTCAGTGTCTCTCTTGTTGCCCATTATGGGCAGCGTCTGCCATTGTCACCAGCTCCTGCCTTCCAGTCTGGTTCCTCATTTATGAGTTGTCTGGGAAGGTGCCTGGTGCATGTGAGGACAGGCCTGCCTTGGGGCTGCACATCATCTGCTCTGCATGCTGGATTGCAAAACGGCTCCCTCCTTGTCTGATGTGAGGACAGGAGCTCCAGTCTCCTCCAACCACCCCAGCCACAGTGGTTAATAAAAGCAGGTGATGCTGCTTTTCTCACATGTCAAGCCAGGTAGAACTGCTAAACCCAGAAGAGACCATCTTGGTGCAGCAGTGACTTGCTGGTTACCTCTGAGTGCAACCGCAAGTTTCTGACTCCTGCATGTATAAAGCCAGTGCATGTACCTGTGCAGATCTTGTAAGCTAAGCAGGACCATCTTGGCTCAGAACTTGGAGGGGAGACCCGTGGGAAAACCAACGTGTTACACCCTGGATTGGTGTTGAGCCCAATGCCTAGCAGAGGGGTAGCGGGTGCTGTGCTGCGGGAGGTGTCACCTGTTGAATGAAGCACCAAATGTCTGTGGTTGTTAAGATCTTGTGTTAGTGCTAGTGCGCTAATGTCAGGATGGGGGCTGTGCTCGATCAATGGCAGGTCTGTTCTGCCTCTGTGTATCCCCTCTAGTCTCGGCTGGATACACTAGTCTTCATTTCCTGCCCCAAACTGCTGTGTGCTGCTAAGCAAAAGATGTCGGGTGCAGGGATCCCTATTTGTCCTGCAGCTAATGCTACAGAGGTTGAAACTCTGTATGTATAGAGATGGATTTGCCATCATCAGTGCTGCGTAGCGTGTCACTTTGTCCATCTGCCCATAGGTTCCCCCTCTTCACTGCTGTGTATCAGATCTGCTACGAGGACAAACCTGTCGCTGAATTCATCAAGTGCCTCCAGAACCATCCTGCCCACATGTAACTGGGCCCCATCCGCTGAACCGCTGAGACGAGGAGAGAGCCACTAGTGCAGCATGAGCCTTCATGTACAGAGACACTGGATCCTCCATGAGCCATGGCAGACCATGGGTAAGGGGGGTCCTTCCATGGCCCTGGGGCTGGCTAGCCCTCAGCCTGTCGATGCTTTCTTGATTCTATATGGAAGCACCAAATTAAACTCCCTCCTTCTCTGGGGTGTGTAAAATTTGCTGGTCCCCAGGATATCCTCTTTGGGGAGGACATGGCATCAGTGATGCAGCTGGTCCTGTTCATGTGCGGCTCTTCTGGGCTTCCTTTGTGAGTTGTCTGTAGATGAAGCATGTGGAGGTTGCTTTGGCTGTGAAGACAGTCTACTTTTGCGCGCTGCATCCCTGACAGGGGACTGCCTGGCAGGGCAAACGTCCTTTGTTGTCTGCTGCAGTGGGAGTTTGTTACTATTTTTTTTAGCTTACCCTCCCCGCGACGAGGGACTGAGAACATGTGCAGACACCTGCCAGATTTTCTGTCCACAGCCAAACTCTTCATGATTTTAAAAGGGGTCAACGATCCCCATGTTTATAATCAGCCCCAGGGCGTAGGGAGCACCCACACATGAAACCCTGCACCCCAAAGTCTCTTCCAGTGCCTTGGTTCCAGCCCAGCCCTGACTGCCACAGTGCCAGGACCCCATCAAACTGGTGAGGGTGATGTCTTATTTTTGTGCCAGGGTAACTCCACAGGTGTCAAAAGGCAGCTTCCCAGGGCTGTGTCCACTGCAGATTGTTAGAAGCAGCCAAAGGAAGTTCTTTGGCCTTTTACTCTGCAGCTCAAAGCAAACCCCATTGGATACACAGATTCCTGAATCCTCTCCTGTCCCCTGTGACTGTTGGGCCACTCTGCCTCGCAGCTCCCTGTTGTGTCCCATGTAGCTTTTCCTCCCTTCTGAGCTTTGTGTAGCTCCTGTCTGGCTATTGCAACCCAGGGACTCATGTCCCTGAGTCAGAACTGCAGCGGGCTCCCCTACCTGGGTGGGTTGCTGGCTGTGAATCTTGTTAGCATTGCACCTTCCTGAGCAATTGGGCCAAGCTGCTGTTAATCAAGAAATGGGCTGGACCTGGGCAACCTCCTGGCCCCCCAGAGCATCTGGATTCTGTGCCTCGGGCCTGTCTGCTTTTACTTGTGTGCCTTGGAGGCCGCACCCTTCCTGGTGTTCCTCTCGCTCGTGCCTGTGGGTTCTTGCCAGGCCCAGCTGGGGAGGCTGAAACTGTCCACTATAATAGGGGCCATCAGTTGCCAACTGAGCTGCATTTCCCTGGAGTAACCCCTGACCTGGAGGCTGTGGGAGGGGGAGGGGAGACATTCACCAGCACAAAGGGGACTTGGGGTCCCTGTTGACTTTCAGTGGGCATCAGGCACCTGGCTGCCCTATGTGCCTTTGAAAATGGCCCCTCAGTAGCAAACCTGTTACAAGCCTATCTGAGCCCTGCTACATCTTCACAAGGTTGTGGCCTCCCAATGCCCCAGGTTGGGCTCATGGGTGTGAGTGAGCAAAATGCTCTCCCGCCCCCCAGTGCTGGACTTGCCTGGTGTCTCTGGGTGGCTGAACATGAAAGTATTTCGATTGTGAATGTTTAATTAAAATAATATATGGACGGGGGGAAAAAACCTCAGCCCCCAGTTTCTGCAGCTCATTCTGTTTTTGCTGGTGCTGGCTGGACCTAGGGCTGGTGCGAGGCCAGACTAGTGCATCCCCCCAGTCCCTTCTGGCCTTAAAATCTTTGTGCTGTACCCCAGAGGGAAGGCATAGAGCCCGTAGGGGAGGCAGGACTGGCTGCGGGGTCTGGTTTCTAACTGGTGCCTTGGCTGACTGCTGTGATTCCACTTCAGATGCTGGATGGGATGGACCCAAAGGAGCTGGGGCAATTGAGCTCTTGCTGCCTGGAAGGGATTGGGCAGAGTACTAGGATCCTGTTTCTGATTCTCTCCATAAGTAGGAGCCATGGGTGGGGAGGGGGAATAGGGCTGGGACCGTGCAGTAAGAAGCTTGTGCAGCTGTAACCCCAGAGCCTATTCCCTCAGGCTCCCCTGACATGCTCTCTTGCTGGTGTGTTCCTTGTGGCTTTATTCTCCATGCCATTCTCCCCCAGGACCACTGGTTCCTCTTAGCAAAACCTGTCCAAGTACCTCCAGCTGGGTTGCCTCCCTGTAAAACACACCTTGTCCTAAGTGACCTTTCCAGTCCCCCTCCCACCAAGCTTCAGCCAGGGGAACTTAATCTGCTGCTACTAGTCACTGTTGTGCCTTTTATTAGATGCTCATTATCTCCAGATACCCTCTGACCTTTAGATTGAACTGACTGTATAGAAGGCTGCCAGCTTCAGTCTCCTCATGCGCCCCCCTCCCCGATCCTGCTGGGGCTACAGAGAAGAGAAATAACCTTACTCCCACACCCCGACACCAGTCCTGGTGCTCGGGGTGGCTTTCTGCTCCTATTGCCTTGGAGATCTGAGAGATCCGAGAAGCCCAGATCTTTTTGCATGAGGTGCTTCTGTCAGAGACCCAGCATTAGTATGCAGGGGGCCTCTCCCACCCAGCCACAGCTGAGTCCCAGCTTCTCCCCCAGAGCAATCTCTGAATTACTCCAGCCTAGGCCCATTGCAGGGGGGGAGGGTCTCTGAAATGCTTCTCACCCCACCCCATAAGCTGCACTCCAGTTCCCTTGCATGCCCCAGATCCCAGTGATCCAGCTCCTGCAGTGCCTGATGCCAGACTGGCAGGGTGTGTGTAAGGATGTGGCAGCAGCAGCATCTTTCACAGGTAGGTGCTTCCTCTGTTCCCCAGGTCACCTTGTCACATCTAGTGGTGGAGGGTTTCTTTTTAGTAGTGAGGGCTGAACTTGATGTGCAAGCACTGAGCAGCTTTACCAGTAGCTGGGATGTGGCAAGCTTGGTCCTACCATCGGACTTAACTGCAGGTGTGACAGAGCCCAGATCCCCTGGGGCAAGGATGGGCAGAGCTTGTCTCTGAGAGCCTCACTGCTCTTGAGGAAAAGCTCCCCCACCTTGCCCAGCCGCTGGCTATAAAAAGTCTCCCCTTTGCCATTTGGAGTTATGTTCTGCCGACACAGCACACCTCAAAGGGCACTCTGGAGGTCAGTGCGGCTCCAAGAGCTGCATCTGTTCTGATCCCGAGTGCAGGGGGAGACCTTTACTCGCCAGCAGACCCAGAAATGAAGCAAGGAAGCAGCCTAAGCACTTGAGTTTGTCTGTGGCTGCGAGGGACTTTCAGGTTGGAGCAAACGTTTGGGAAGCCAGCGCTAGGCCGCAGGGCCAGCGGCAGTGAGCAGATTTCCTTGTCGCTGGCCCTTGGGAGGCGCTCAGTCCGCTTCCTGGGCAGACACCTGTGCTGTGTTACTGGGAGGGGGGCACCAGGGTGGTGGTAATCGGCTGCAGCCGCCTCAACTCCTCCAGCATCAGACCTGCTGCTGTGCGCTTACCTGCGAGGCCTGTCGTCCCCCCCATGCGAGGGGCTCCCAGGAGCGAGGCGTGGCGGGGGAGTGGGAGGGTCGCAGGCCCAGGGCCCAGCAGGGGACACTCCGGGGTGTGCGAGCCGGGCAAGCAGCTCGGCTCTCGGGGTGGGAGGGGGCTGAGTGGGGGAAAGAGGCGGCGGGAGGAGAACGGAGCTGGCTGGAGAACGGCCCTGGCGCACCGGGGGGGGGGGGGGGAGAGCAGGAGCGCCCCCCGCCCCGAGAGGGGCTGGAACAGCCACTGGCCCCAGCACAAGCTGAGTAGTTTGGTGGAGATTCTCTCCCCCCCCCCCCGGGGTTGGCGCCAAGCTCCCGCGGTATCGAATAGCCCCAGTGAGGCTGGGGGCGGGGCCAGCGGGGCTATAAATAGGGGCGTGGGGGGGGGAGCGGCACTTGGGCCGCAGGTGCTGGTGCTGCCGCCCGCCCCCGCCCCCCGCCGTGACGTGACGTGGTTTCCCTCAGGGGCGGGGTTACAGTTTGGTTCACTAGCTCTCACCCTGCCCCCCCCGCGTGATGTGGTTTCCCTCAGGGGCGGGGTTACAGAGGGGTGAGCGCGCGCACGACTCTTGGGGTCACAGCCTGGCGGGCCAGGTCACGTGCCAGGCGCCCTGAGGCTGGCTAGGCCAATTACCAGCGCAGAGACACGCACGGGGGAGCCACCCCCAACCGCCATTGGCTCCCGCATCGCCGCTCGTGCCGCCCCGTCTGCTCCGGCTCCCCGCCCAGCCTGAGGGGGGGGCAGACACGCATAGAGACTACAGCTCCCAGCATGCAGCGCTACGGCATTTGACTTCCGCCGCCTGGCTCGGAACACGTGACCGGAAGGGCGCCTCCTCTTGGGAAAGGTCACTAGGGGGCTGAGCGCGAGGCGTCCGACTCGGAACAGCAACCGACCCCCACGTCTCAGCAGGTGACGGTGGCGCGGGGAGCTGGCCCCGCCCTGTCGCTCGTGGCGCCGCGAGCCGGCTCAGCCGCCAGCGTCTCGCGGGGACGGGGGGTGGCGGTGGGAAGCCGCGGTCAGTGACCGCCGCGACTCGGGCGCCCGCGGCCATGGGCCGCCCGGGCCGCTCCCGGGGCCTCGGGCGGTGCCAGACTCGGGGCGGGGCGGGGCGGGGCGGGGCGGGGGGCGCTGCGGTCTCCCGGCCAGCCGCCGCCCCGCGCTCAACGCCGGCCCCACAGCGGGCAGGAGGCCGCGTGCCTGGGACCCGCCTTGTGTGTTGCAGGGGCAGGGATGGTCTCGGCCAAGCAGCTGGCGGACTTCGGGTACAAAACCGTCTCCGGCTCCATGATGCTCCTGACCGTCTACGCGGGCTTCCTCTGCAGCGCCAGAGCCTACCGCTACTTCCAGCGCCAGTGGGCCCGGAAGCAGCTGGAGCGGAGCCAGCGCGACCCCGGGGGCGCTGAGGACTGCACGCTGCCCTCGGGCCGGCCGCGGGCGGAGACACTCGCCGAGCAGCTCGGAGACACTGTTGCGGTTACTCCCGCGGCAGCGATCAGGTAGCAAGTGCAGCCCTCAGGTCACAGATCCTTCGGGGTTTCCCTCCCCCACACTAAGGGGTCTTGTTTCTCTGCTGGCGAGAGGCTACAAAGTAACTCTGTGTAAGCAGCTGTTTTGATCATGTGATAATTAAATATTTTACTTATTTCTCCTCTTGTCAGTATGTGACTAGAACCACCTGAGTGAAGGAGTAAGTCATTTAAATCAACATCGATACACAATTTTACTCAACACCCTTCGCAGGGGGGATGTCTGCCCTGATCCGTTCTTCTAACATTCTCCTCTCCCAGGCCAGCAAACTGAATAGCTGCACGTTGAGGGAGACTGAGGGCTTGTCTACACAAAACACTGTAGCTGCCCCCCTGTAATGCTTCAGTGGAGACTTTACCTACACTGATTGGAGGGGTTCTCCAGGCAGCGTAGGTAATCCACCTACCTGAGAGGCAGTAGCTAGGTCAATAGGGCTGTGTCTACATAACCGCGGTAAGTTGGCCTACGCTACGCAAGCTATGTGAATAATGTAGCAGGAGTCAACATAGAACTGGAAGGGACCTCAGGAGGTCATCTAGTCCAGTCCCCTGCATTCAAGGCAGGACTAAGTATTCTCTAGACCAGGGGTGGGCAACCTATGGCACGTGTGATTTTCAGTGGCACTCGCACTGCCTGGGTCTTGGCCACCGGTCCGGGGGGGCACTGAATTTTAATTTAATTTTAAATGAAGCTTCTTAAACATTTTAAAAACCTTATTTACTTTAAATACAACAATAGTTTAGTTATATATTATAGAATTATAGAAAGAGACCTTCTAAAAACGTTAAAATGTATTACTGGCACGCGAAACCTTAAACTAGAGTGAATAAATGAAGACTCGGCACACCACTTCTGAAAGGTTGCCGACCCCTGCTCTAGACCATCCCTGCCAGGTGTTTGTCCAACCTGCTCTTAAAAATCCCCAATGATGGAGATTCCACAACCTCCCTAGGCCATTTATTCCAGTGCTTAACCACCCTGACAGGAAGTTTTTCCTAATGTCCAACCTAACCTGCCCTTGCTGCAATTTAAGCCCATTGCTTCTTGTCCTATCCTCAGTGGTTAAGAACAATAATTTTTCTCCCTCCTTCTTGTAACAACCTTTTATGTACTTGAAAACTGTTATGTCCCCTCTGTTTTCTCTTCTCCAGACTAAACAAACCCAATTTTTTTCAATCTTCCCTCATAGGTCATGTTTGCTAGACCTTTAATCATTTTTGTTGCTCTTCTCTGGACTATCTCCAATTTGTCCACATCTTTCCTGAAAATGTGGTGCCCAGAACTGAACACAATTCTCCAGTTAAGGCCTAATCAGCGCGGAAGAATTACTTCTTGTGTCTTGCTTACAACATTCCTGCTAATACATCCCAGAATGATGTTTGCTTTTTTTGCAACAGCGTTACACTGACTCATATTTAGCTTGTGATCCATTATGACCCCCCGGATCCCTTTCCGCAGTACTCCTTCCTAGGCAGTCATTTCCCATTTTGTATGTGTGCAACTGATTGTTCCTTCCTAAGTGGAGTACTTTGCATTTGTCCTTATTGAATTTCATCCTATTCAGACCATTTGTCCAGTTCATTTTGAATTTTGATCCTATCCTCCAAAGCACTTGCAACCCCTCCCAGCTTGTTGTCTACTCTCTATGCCCTTATCTAAATTATTGATGAAGATATTGAACAGAACCGATCCCTGGGGGACCCCACTCTTTATGCCCTTCCAGCATGACTGTGAACCACTGATGATTACTCTCTGGGAATGATTTTCCAACCAGTTATGCACCCACCTTATAGTAGCGCCATCGAGGTTGTATTTCCCTAGTTTGTTTATGAAGTAGTCATGCAAGACAGTATCAAAAGCCTTACTAAAGTCAAGATATACCACATCTACCGCTTTCCCCCCATCCACAAGGCTTGTTACCCTGTCAAAGAAAGCTGTCAGGTTGGTTTGACACTATTTGTTCTTGACAAATCCATGCTGTTGTTCATCACCTTATTATCTTCTAGGTGTTTGCAAATTGATTGCTTAATTATGTGCTCCATTATCTTTCTGGGTACAGAAGTTAAGCTGACTTGTCTAATTCCCTGGGTTGTCCTTATTTCCCTTTTTATAGATGGGTACTATATTTGCCCTTTCCCAGTCTTCTGGAATGTCTCCTGTCTTCCATGACTTTTCAAAGATCATTTCTAATAGCTCAGATATCTCCTCAGTCTGCTCCTTGAGTATTCTAGGATGCATTTCATCAGGCCCTGGTGATTTGAAGACATCTAACTTGTTCTTTCCCTATTTTAGACTCTGATCCTACCTCATTTTCACTGGCATTCACTGTTAGACATCCAATCGCCACCAACCTTCTTGGTGAAAACTGAAACACAGATGTAATTAAGCCTTCCGCCATTTCTACATTTTCTGTTGTCTTTCCCCCCTCGTTGAGTAACGGGCAGGGCCGCGCGAGGGGCAAGTGGGGCAGTTTGCCCCGGGCCCCACAGGGGCCCCGCGAGCCCTGTCCGAGAATCCCTTTCCTCACCTGGCGGCGGTCCGGGTCTTCGGCAGCGGGTCCTTCAGTGCTGCCGAAGACGCGGAGCAAGTGAAGGACCTGCCGCCGCAGACTCGGAGCGCTGCCCGGTGAGTACAAGCGCTGCAGCGGGGTGGTGCCTTTTTTATATCCACTTCCCCGCTTTGCCCCAGGCCCCCTGAATCCTCTGGGTGGCCCTGGTAACGGGTCTACTCTGTCCCTAGTCTTCCTCTTGCTTCTAATGTATTTGTGGAATGTTTTGTTTTAAGTCCCTAGCTAGTTTGATCTTGTTTTGTGCCTTGGCTTTTCTAATTTTGTCCCTACATACTCGTGTGATTTGTTTATATTCATCCTTTGTAATTTGACCAAGTTTCCACTTTTTGTAGGACTCTTTTTGAATTTTAGATCATTGAAGATCTCCTGGTTAAGCTAGGGAGGGCTCTTGCCCTACTTCCTCTCTTTCCTATGCAGTGGGATAGTTTGCTTTTGTGCCCTTAATAATGTCTCTCTGAAAAGCTGCCAACTGTCTTCAATTGTTTTTCCCCCTTAGATGTGCTTCTCATGGGATTTTACCTACCAACTCCCTGAGTTTGCTAAAGTCTCCCTTCTTGAAATCCATTGTCTTTAGTGTGCTGTTCTCCCTCCTACCATTCCTTAGAATCATGATCATTTTCACCCAAGTTGTCTTCCACTTTCAAATTCTCAACCAGTTCCTCGTTATTTGTCTGCTGTAGATGTGGTGGGTCTTCACTAGACCCATTAACTCGACGTCAGTGTGGATCCTAGCTGTAATGTAGATGTAGCCTAGTAGAATTCTCCCATTGACCTAACTCAGGGGTCTCAAACTCAAATGACCACAAGGGCCACATGAGGACTAGTGCATTGACCCGAGGGCCGCATCACTGACACGCCCCTAGCTGCCTCTTCCCACCCCTTCCCCAAAGTCCCCACCCCAACACTGCCCCCAGGGGGTGTGCAGGGTGCGATGGGGGCTCAGGGCAGGGAGTTGGTATGTGAGGTGCAAGAGGGTGAGGGGTGCAGCAGGGGGGTCAGGGCAGGGAGTGCAGGATGTGGCAGGGGGCTCAGGGCGCAAGCTCCAGCCTGGCGCCGCTTACCTAGAGCGGCTCTGGGGTGGCAGCGGCACGCACCCGCACACCGGGGCCAGGGCAGGCTCCCTTCCAGGAAGCAGCTGGAACCGTGTCCCTGCAGCCCCTGGGGGAGGGGCTCAGGGTTCTGTGCATGTGCTGCTCTTGCCGCTCCTCCAGGTACCTCCCACGAAGCTCCCATTGGCTGCGGTTCCCTGTTCCTGGCCAATGGGAGCTGCGGGGGGCAGTGTCTGGAAGGAGGCAATGCAGGAGCCCTCTGCCTCCTTCCCCCTCCCCCCCGCCCCAAAGGGGCTGTGCTGCCGGCTGCTTCAGAGAGCAGTGTGGGGCTCGCAGCACCACAGGGGGCAACCCCGTGCGCGGGGAGCTTGGCGGGCCACGTGTTTGAGACCCCTGACCTAACTCCTGGTGTAGACTGTTTAACTGCATTGCTCAGGGGTGTAGATTTTTCACACTGCTAAGTGATAGTTATACTGACCTAATTTCCTAGTGTAGACTCAAACCAAGGAAGTGGAGAGAAAATTTCTGGGACAGCTTTGGACTGAGTCCTGCTCCCAAGCAAATTAGATTTTGTAACCACTGGTTTGACATCTACAGTAAAGTCTTCCAGTCACCAAACCATCCAGAAATGCATGAATTTGACAGTTGTGGGTCCTCCTCTCTATTGCCAGACACTCACTTCCACAAGCTTACTTTGTAGAGTTTCATTTCAATGTTAGACAGTTCTGGGGACAGACTTGAGATTAAAAGTGGCAAATTCTTACAAGAACTTTCCTTTATTTGGAAAAAAATTTGTGGACAGTGGAGTTTGCTGTAGATTCTGATCTGAACACCAAGACTTTGGGCTGTTTTATCTCAATGCTACTAGAGTAACAGTGCTATAAAACAGGTGAAGCAGCAGCTGCCAGTTCCTCTTATTGACTTTAGAGTTTCCTTAATAGTAATTGAAGTATGTGTAAGTATTTCTCTAAAGATAGTATGAAGTGGAAGTAGATTTGGCAAAGGCCACTTCGAAAAGCATTTGGCCATACTAGACATGGTCTCTGCTGCATTTCCATTACCATCTTCCAGAAAGAAAACATCTTACTTTGGTTGAGTGGAACAACTAGGTTGGAAGCTTTAGACAAGTGTAAGGATTTAGAATAAAACTTGTATGAAGAGTGAAAGAAAATTAAAGCTAGATTACTAACTGCTGTGAATGGATGAACTAAAACTAAGTCTACTCCAAGAAAATAAAGTGGTATTAGGTATCTGCTTTAAAAAACTCAAATTTGAACTCAACATTGATAAATGTAAGTTTGATACCCAGTACACACAGGGTTCTCTTGCCATAGATATACTTGAGTAGAATGCATAGTGGAAGTTCAGCACAAGGAGGCAATTTAGGGACATTGAATAGACGTTATTGGAGCTAGGGCTAATGAAAATATTCATGAAGGTAATTTGTCAAGCTTTACACACAGTGAATAATTTTCCAAGTGTGCATGAAGAGCATGAGACACGATTAAAGGTCATTTGACCTGTGGTCCAAGCATCCTAGCTGGCACTTAAGTGAAGCACAGAATTCTCTCTCTCTCTCTCATTTGATTCAGCCATTCCTACCAGCACCATGCTGCCTAGGGTATTAGGGGGTTCACTAGTTTAGAAGCAACTCAACAAAAAGAGCAATACTACAACTTTCTGCAGTGTATAGGAGTTCTTATTTATATGCTAAACTTGGCTCAATAGGTCAAGTTTACAAAGCAGGGGCAGCTGCCTTCTTAGAGAAATGCAGTAAAAATGCAAGTCAAACAAGTTTCTGAAGCTTTTTTTAATCAGAGATAAGAGTAAACAATTGTATAAAATAACAAGAAATTTCTGAAGTCCTGCACATGATTATGACACTCAGGTGTCTTCCATTGCCCCTGAAGTACCATTGAGTAAAGAAAGAAGTGAAGCCTCTGCTGTCCTGATTTCCGAAGTCAGTGGGCTGGAAAGGCAGCTGCAGCAATGCTCCCTTCTGTCTTAAAACACACACAGGCAGGGCTGCAACCGCCTGTGTGGAAAGTTAATATAACCCACCAGCATTGCTCCATCTTTGGCTAATGTCCTGTCTTATAAATCTAACCAACCACATCCCATAACTCCTGTAAAAGTCTTTAAATTCACATGAGTTGCAGGTATGCATGTGCTGTGATAGTTTTCTAAGTTAGGGTCAGGAGTGCAACATCTTTAAGACTTTGGATGGGCATTTCAGCACCACAATAGGCAGCAAATACCACTTGGTCCGTCTTAACAGCACAGATTATAAACTATAATCTCTTTAGCACATAGCATCCAAATGGCAAGTTAAAACACGCTTTGTCCATCACAATCTGATTCAATGCATGGCTGTAACACAGTCACAGCAGGACTGATAATTTAGAAATGATTTAAAAAAACTTCTGTGCTACAGCCTGGGCAGCTTACAGCATGATGTATCGGAGTGATACTAGACCACACAATCTAAATGGATCCTGGAGTGCATCAAGAAAACATACTGAACTTGCACTGGGTCAAGAAACATTTTTGGAATGGTACCGTAACCAGTCCACAGTCAATGTCCATCCCATCAAGCTTGAGTTGATCTTAGTAAAAACCAGTTTGTCACACACAAAAATACTTCTGCAAATAATATTAGAGATGGGACTAGGAGACTATTAAATACAAAATGGCTTATTTTCTTAAAAAAGTGAAATTTGCATCTTTGTTTTTGCACTAGTAATTGGCTCGGTCCCTTCTGTGGTGTGAAACCTTAGACTGGTCTGGATTGTGCCCATCTCCAATTTGATGGATGTTTTTTGAGTGAAGGGGTATCTTGATTAAAGATCACTTAGGAATGTGGAGTGCAACACATCTAGATATTTAGAGACAAGTCCGTGTTTGCTGAGACCTCCGGCCTTACTCCTCTTCTGCCCATTGGGCACTAGCCACATGACCATTAATCCGATTGGCACCATTGCTTGAAGTGCTGAAGATTCCTTTTGTGCTATTTGAAGTCATGTCGTCCTCTTCGGAACTGCTCTCTACATCACTGCGATCATCTTTTGATACCTGAAAGTTTAAAATCAAAGGTAGGGGCGGAGGAAAGATTACAAATCCACAGGAAACAGCCATTAGAGAGGTCTTGTCTATCTGATCAACCAGTGCAGAGTTGCCCCCTGTATTAGATTTGAATTATTTAAAGTTGACCCTCACAAGCAGGACCTTCCAACCACATATAGGGAGCGAGGTACAGAATTCAGAATAGGGGACCAAGTCAGGAGATGTTATTTTCCAGCACACTCTGATTTGTTGTACAGCACATCACCATTTGCATAAGATGCCTCCCTCTTTAGAGCCTCTGTTTACAGAGAACTACACTGTGGGTTAGTTATCTAGGGCATCAGTTCCCAAACTTTGATTCATGTACCACCTTTGTAAAAAGTTATTGTGAAGTGCATTGATGAAATGTCAAGCACATGTTCCATCAGTGGTATCTTTACCACATTTTGGGAAGCCCTGTTCTCAGGAATGGGTGTACACATCAAACTCTTAATTTGTGAGCCAAGGTACATTTGAATGGTGGTCTGTAGACAGGAAAGATTATTCATAGTCCTGCAAATGACACTAGGAATGCAGAAAGCATCTATAACCAGAGAGGCTCTATCACAGGGGTAGGCAACCTATGGCACGGGTGCCGAAGGCGGCACGCGAGCTGATTTTCAGTGGCACTCACACTGCCCGGGTCCTGGCCACTGGTACGGGGGACTCTGCATTTTAATTTAATTTTAAATGAAGCTTCTTAAACATTTTAAAAACCTTATTTACTTTACATACACAATAGTGTAGTTATATATTATAGCTACACTATAGAAAGAGACCTTCTAAAAACTATATTATAGAAAGAGACCTTCTAAAAACGTTGAAATGTATTACTGGCACGCGAAACCTTAAATCAGAGTGAATAAATGAAGACTCGGCACACCGCTTCTGAAAGGTTGCCGACCCCTGCTCTATCATTTACATCTCTACAGATGGCCACTCTTAGGTCTTATGATCATAGGATCTGTCTAGTTTGCATGTGAAGCTTAGAATCCTCCAAAATCTCTTTCCGTGCTTTATAGGGTATTGGCCAGGGAGAGAGTCTGATGTACAATTTCAGAACAAAGTCTGAAGACTAGAGAAGTCAACCATGCAATTTCATGGTAATCGCTCTTTAGAGTGTACCACAAGGGGGCAGTGTATTATCAGCATAATGCCAAACAATGCATGACAATGTGAAAGACAAGGTGTGTGATGAAATAACTTTTATTGGACCAACTTCTGTTGGTGAAAGAAACAAGCTTTCGAGCTCCACAGAGATGACCAGACCTGATGAGCAGCTCTGTGGAGCTCAAGCACTTGTCTCTTTCACCAACAGTAGTTGGTCCAATAAGGGATTACCTCATCCACCTTGACTCATACATCCTGGTACCAACACAGCTACAACACTGCAAACAACAATGTGAAAAGTTCACCACCTCAAAATTTAAATCACACACAAGTAACCCAGTAACTGGCTAAATGCCACAGCTATAAAGCCATTGGTGCTGAAAGAGGTGAGCTGTCTCCTTATTTCCCCATTGCCTGTATAGCACTGCCCTACCCTTGCACAGCCCAAGGCAAGCTCCCTGTACCTGTGAGTCTGGAACTAACAGCCCCCAGGTATACAGTGGGCAAGCAGTTTCTCAGTGACTAACATTCCAGCAAAGTACAGGATCAGGCTCAGCCCTGCCTACTCTGAGTTGGGCATACAGACTCAAAACAGACTCTGAGAGCAAGTTTCCTGACAAATGGAAAAATTTGGCAGAAAGCCAGTACCAGTTAATGATTTCCAGGCTGGGTTTCGACAGGCCATCTGCATGTGCAAGCTTAATCTAGGACAGGGGTCTCAAACTCAAATGACCACGAGGGCCACATGAGGACCAGTGCATTGACCCGAGGGCCGCATCACTGACACGCCCCTCGCTGCCTCTGGCCCCGCCCCCACCCCACCCCTTCCATTAGGCCCCGCCCCTGCCCCACCTCTTCCCACCCCTTCCCCGCCCCATTCAAACCCCTTCCCGAAGTCCCCACCCAACGCTGCCCCCAGGGGGTGCAGGAGGTGTGCAGGGTGCAACGGGGGCTCAGGACAGGGAGTTGGTGTGTGGGGTGCAAGAGGGTGAGGGGTGCGGCAGGGGGTCGGGGTGCAGGGTGCAGCAGGGGGCTCGGGGCAGGGGGTTGGGGTGCGGGATGTGGCAGGGGGCTCGGGGCAGGGGGTTCGGGTGCGGGAGGGGTGTGGGGTGCAGCAGGGGGCTCAGGAAAGGGGTTGGGGTGCGGGACGGGTGCGGGGTGCGGCAGGGGGCTCAGGCAAGGAGTTGGGGTGCAGGAGGGGTTCAGGGAGCGAGCTCCAGCCCGGCACCGCTTACCTAGAGCGGCTCCGGGGTGGCAGCAGCGCGCACCGGGGCCAGGGCAGGCTCCTTGCCTGCCCTGTCCCCCCGCGCTGCTCCCTTCCAGGAAGCAGCTGGAACCCTGTTCCTGCAGCCCCTGGGGGAGGGGGAGGGGCTCCGGGTTGCAGCCATGTGCTGCTCTTGCCACTCCTCCAGGTACCTCCCACAAAGCTCCCATTGGCCGCGGTTCCCTGTTCCCGGCCAATGGGAGCTGCGGGGGGCGGTGCCTGGAAGGAGGAGTCCTCTGCCTTCTTCCCCCTCCCCCCGCCCGAAGGGTCTGTGCTGCCGGCTGCTTTCGGCTGCTTCGGCTGCTCTCTGAAAGCAGCGCGGGGCTCGCAGCACCACAGAGGGGAATCCCGCGGGTAGGCAGAGGGGTGCGGGAGGGGAGGGGAGGGGAGCTCGGCGGGCCGCACGCAAGAGCCCCGCGGGCCGCATGCGGCCCGCGGGCCGCGTGTTTGAGACCCCTGATCTAGGAGGTGCAGAATCCCCTCTGCAGCTGGAGGTTCCCCCTCTTCCCCTACCAAACCCCATTTTAGGAGTTCAACTGGCATGGGAGAGGAAGCAGAAACCCCTAGATATTATTCTGCTTTAGTCCCACAGTCATTTGAAAAAAGGATTTTTTTCCACCATCTGATTTTTCTTAAGTGAGAGCTAAAGATAATTCTGTGTGTTGCTATAGCCCCCTCCATCCATAGATCTCCTCAGAGTGTTACAAACACTGAAACAGGTGTCACCTTTTTATACACTGGCCAACGACAGTCACACAGCCAGACTATGGCAGAGTTGGGAACAGGCTCTCAGTCCCTTGTTCTAGCCACTAGACAAACCAGCACCTTAGTTTCCTGTGATCTGTAACCACACTTTGTTAACCTGGGAGCCACTCACAGTGAGGCAGGCAGTTTAAAGGAGGCTGCAAAATGCAGCCCATCTGAAGCCAAACAGCTTTTCAGACTCAGTTTTGTATTTATGTCTTAAAGCTCAGAGAGAAAGAGACACACATATGGTCCACTCTACAAGCAAAAGCACAGATTACACTTACATGCAAGGGATGAAACTGTCCAGCTCCAATCTGGCACAGAGAAAAGGAGTGAGAAAAGAGTGGAGAGTACAGAGGCAGGGTCTAGTCCTTTCCTGGCTAGGTCACCTGGTCAGGAGAGAAAAGCAAGGAGAGGAGAGAGATATAGATCTCCAGGTGTGGGGACAGCTACACAGACAAATACTGTACTGGGAAACTAGCAGCAGCCATGGAAGACAGTAACAAATGATAATAGACCACACACACATACACCTTGCAACATGCTCCTTCCCCACCCCTCAGAAGGCCCTCCCTGCAACACACATTGCCAGAGAACTCTGCTTCAAATATTCCTTTAGACTAAACAAGTTCCCTACAAATAGACCAGCCCAATAGTCTATAGGCAGTGAAAATGCAGCCACAAGTGGGATTCAGGCTTAGTTCCCAAATAGCTAGGATGACACAAACATGTGTTACTGTCTAGCTACCCCTTCTGGTGGAGGATCAAACAGCACTGCCTGGCTCTGAAGGAAGCTGCTTCCAGCCATGACACAAATGGGTAAAAACAGGGAGCAGGATCCAAGATAATCAAAGTACTCCAGCCTTCAGCCACTGGCCTGAAAACCACTGATTCAATGGGGAAGAACTTGACAGCAAGCTACTCAGGGCCTATTATTAGTCAAATGCCTGTGGATTTGTCTCTTCCACCCACCCTACTGCCTGGAAATCCTCAGCAACAGGCAGTAGGGGAAAAGAAACTGTGCTAGAAGCCCATGGATTGTGTCTGGTACAAGCATCCCTCTTCACAGAGCATTTACCTAAAAGCCACAGCTTGAAATTTTCCTTCTGTTCCCTGGATGTCCATCAGAGCCAGAAGGAGATAGTTCAGGCTGCCTCCCTGTCATGTCTTTCAAGGCATATGGAAGGACTTCGCAGCACTTTGTTCCAAAGAATCATGTCTTTGATGAAGCAGAGTCGCCCCTCCATAAGCAGACCTGGCAAGAATCCTGAGAACTCCAGTATAACCCAAAAAAGCAGCACTAGCATCAGAGTCCAGGCCAGTAACAGTTCATCTAGGCTTTGATGTGCTGGGGACAGGACAGCAGCTCCAAGAGCCAAGCTCCAAGACCTTTTATTTTTATTCTACGAGTTGGCTGGGGTGGCAGACAGGCCAAGAAATGCTTATCTCTGAGTGAAGTGGCACGACAGGCACGAGCTCCAAGTGGGAGAGCACAGTATGCTCCTAGGACAAACACTAACAACTACACTTACACGTACCTCCTCGCTGAGGCAACTGGGCCCGCAGCAGAGAGCAGCTTTTTTCTCTCTTACAGGAAGAGCTGCCGTCCACACCTCTTATCCATTTCGTATTCACCCACGAAAGCTCATGCTGCAAAACGTCTGTTAGTCTATAAGGTGCCACAGGATTCTTTGCTGCTTCTACAGATCCAGACTAACACGGCTCCCCCTCTGATACTTATCCATCAGAAATTCATTCTAACCAGAATGTTCTGCACACTGAAACTGGACACTACAAACAGAGTCCCACTAGCCCACCGTCAGCAGGTCCCACTACGTTTCCAGTAGCCTCCCTTGCCAACCTCACCTGGATTACCTTGTTGCACTGTTGGGATATGCACAGGCAGCCCTAGTCCTGGGTTATTACTGGAGTGAGCTCCAGATATTGAGCTCATGTCACCCTAGATGTCGGTAAGGTTGGATTTTGTAACATGGACAATTTCCCCAAGATAGTTAGAGGCTCCTAGGCAGCTCCAGATTAAACCAGGGAGCACAACCTTCCCCGCCTCTTACTCCAGAGCGACTGGTCTTCAAGCTGCCACAAGAGGGAAGGCAAAAGCCTTGATCAAGTTACCAGAACAAGCAGAGCAATGTACAAACTAAACTGAACTGCATGATAGCATTAAAGCATTTGAGCAGGCCAGACAGCACTATTCACTTGTATGGCCAGACCATCAAGAAGCGTGTGCCTCCTTATGTATATACTTGGGCCGAGTAGGTGCTAGAGCCTGCCAAGCCTAACTGACCAGGACATCCCTAGATGAAGTGAGTCACTCACAGAAGCAGCAAACCTGCTACCCCTTACCTTGGAGCCAGCACTGGCCTCACTGAACAATGCAGAAGGCTCCCTCTGATTTTCAAAAAAGATGCCCTGATCCCCTCAGCACTTATGTGAGAGAGGAGCCAGCCCAGCCACAGGCACCCTTACCTTTCCTCGCATCAGGGCCTTGTAGCCAATGTGAATGATGAGACAGGACCAGATGATGTGCAGAACCTGCAGAGTTACCAACAGTCCATTGAACAGCCACCATGAAGGATAAGGGCCAATCAGCTCCCAGCTCTCAAACAAGGTAGTATTCAAGATCCTGAAAGAAAATCAAGGAGCTTGTTAGATTGGCTGCTTTGCTGCTTGACTAGAATTCCCAGTTTCCAACTCTGAACTGAGCTGACTGGGCAGATAAACAATAGGGTTCTGTCCCATTTAAGCTTCTATTGCTTTCCTCTTTTCATAGTGTGATGCCCCTAATCTACTGTCCTTTGCACAGTAGAGAAAGGCTTGAAGCTGGACTTGGGTTAAAGTCACTTGAATTAAGCAGCAATGGGAGAAGATGTGGAGACTCAGAATTTAGGTTAAATATAAAAATCCACTCCCCATCCTCTTTCTCCAGGGTATGATCAGCATTCACAATGGCGTCAGAGGAAGAGATGGCAATTGCTTGGATCACCAGTGCTGTTCGGGATGTATACATGGCTTTGAGTGGAGAGATGAGCCTTATTCACATGCATGGATGATCTTGACCACATGTAAAGGTCAGGAAGGAATTTTGCCACCAGGGGGCTTTGAAGAATTTTTGACAGTGAAGCTGCTGTTCCCTTGCTTCTAGCCTTTTCCTCTGTCCCTTCTCTCAAGTCAAAGGAATTGAAAACCAACTAGTAGGTCAAAGCCAGGTGCCTCCTTGAAGATGGCTATGGCATTGTTCTCTTCACTGGGATTTATTGGCAGTACTTAAGGAATTTAATAGAGCAGTTTGAAGACTGTTTATAAAGTAGTCACTAGGGGAGATTGCAGAGAGATTTTTTTTAAAGATCACTTTGCTTTCAGCATTTATTGAAAAAGTGAGAAATTAACTTTTCAGGGAGGGAATCCAGAGCCTTAGTTGCAGTTAAAAAAATAATGGTTACCTAGGTGGAGTCAGCATGCAGTTTCATGTCATGACATCACTGATCAGGGAAGGGAACCTGTACTGAGTGGAATAGCATAGCACCTTCAGATGCAACCAGAGACTCACAAGTTCTCCCTATGAAGCTGAGGAATTACATTACAGCCAGTGGAAACCACATTAAAGATTTATAAGACACATTGAGTGTCAGGGTGGTGCCAGAGAGCACATTGCATCATGTCAGACAATGGGGTGAAGAGCACAGAGAGGAACTGCCTCATTTGTCAGCGTAAAGCAGTAACTCCCGCCCCTCTGAAGGGAGCATAATTTGTGGCAGGCAGAGGTGACCGACATTTTCCCTATCTAGACCCCTTTATATTTGTTTGGAGCTATACAAAAATAAACAGGGATGCTTCTCCAAGGACCCTTGGTGCCTCTGCCACAGGGACAAAACCAAAACTAAATAGGTGCTTATCCTACCCCAGAAATACATCCCTAAGAGAGGGAAAGTAGGCCTCTGCTGTTTACAAAATAAGGATGTAGGCCAATGACAAACCCAGGTGTAGCAGACCTTACAAGACACCTTCCCAAGGAAAACAAGACATGCACAAATACAATCATCAGCAAACAAAATCCCACCAAATCTGACTTTGTCCACGTGTGTGGAGGGGAGGGGAATCTCATTACGGAATGATTAATTACAAACATCTTAGCTAAGATTTCTAAATCCAAAAATACCCCAATACCTATTTCAAGCTCTATGCAGCTAGAACATGGAGTCAGGGCAGACAGTCTTCCGAGACCAGCTAGGTACTTCGGATGACCATAAAGCAGAGGGTCACAAACAGAACCTTGCTTCAGGGAGGATGTGCTTCACTGGCATCTCAACTTTTACAAGATCTTAAAATCACAAGACACAAACCACCTTTGGTTCTATGGGTTCGTCTACACAGGGACACTCAGGAAAGTTTGGACGAATTTACTAATGGTATGAAGTTAATGCACACTAAATTGCTGGGTGAATGCTCTCAGTCAGAAGTAAAGTGGCCTTTACTGAAGCTTAACCCTCCAAATCCATAAAGGGTTTAGGGGTGCTTTAACTTCAGATCTTTATTTTATTCATCTTAGTTCCCTGTGTAGACAAGCCTAATTTGTATAATATCTGGCAGTTACTGGCTGGGAGAGTAGGCTGCAATTGATCAGCATTGTTCTCACCCTGCAGTTGGGGGTGGCGTTCAGCTGCACTTTTGGACTCTCTGCTCACCCTAGGGGTGCCCCTACAAGTAGATGACAAAACATGAAGAAACCACTCTGACAAAACCTCAAAGCGCTGCTCCTGAGCAACATTTGGGAGGGCTGCAGCTTCATGCTGCCCTGAGGGGCTGGCTGTAATGAGTGAGAAGATCCCTAATACAAAGGCTGCCTTTAGAGGAGGGAAGGAACAAATACTTGACCCTATTCAGAAAGATCCAGGTACTTACCAGAAAGGGTAAATACCCAGTCGAGTGACTATGAACACAACACCAAAGAGCATGAAGGTGGCATCACACAGGCGCTGGTACTTAGCATAATTGGCCAGCTTTGCAGCCTGAGAAAAACACAAAGTGTTAAAACAGCATTCACCCAACACAAGCATTTGATCACATGGAAAACAGTTCTGGAGCACTCAAGCTACTAAGTCACCAAGGAGTTTGGAACATTTAAGGACTATTATCAACTTGGGAGATGTCATGGGGGAAAAGCCAACAGAGTGGAATCAGCAGTGTGTGTTTATGGGACATCCAGCCTGGATTGTGTGGGGAGAAGGTGAGGGGTGAAAGAGGAGAGGCTAGGTTTTATCCTCTTGCCTCAAAGAGTGTGCTCCTTTGTCATTAGGGATGCAAAGCTCAGACAGGAAGCAGCAGGCAAACTTACCTCTAAGAGGAAGTCTGAGGCATCATGTAGACATAGCACCAGAGTTCCCACCCGCACCATGTTATTCATATAGGAAAATGTAATGAGTCCAATTGTAGCCAAGTGATGGACAAACATGATCAGGAAATCCTGAAAGGGGAAGATGAAATGTGAGGGATCTTTGGCAGCCAAATGATCACAGAGGCTTAGAACAGGGGCACCAGGACTGACCAAAAAAAGGGTCATATGGTAATTTTAGGTCAGACTCTCAAGCTCCTTGTTTGCAAAAAGCAGAGCAGATTTCAGCCACAATCATCTTTACTTGGGAGGTGCAGACCACAGAGACTACAGGTCCCAGCATTGCTGCATCATGATTAACAGTTTTGCTTCAATCAAGATGGAACATTGCATGCTGGGGCCTACAGTAGGCTCCTTGGGCTGCAGCTCCGTAGCGAAGATAAGTACATCTGCAGGCCTCACTGTAAAACTCCAGAGGCCAACATCCGGCCTGCACTTTGACTCTCCCTGCTTTGGGATGACTGCATTGCTAGCATATGTCTACACGGCAAGCAGCAGTGAGTATCAGAGCCTGGGTCTACAGACTTGAGATGTGGCACTGTAAATAGCTGTGTTCAGGCTTGAGCCCTGAAATCCAAGGAGGGGGGTGGGCTTCAGGGGCCGAGTTTCAGCCCAAGACAAAACACCTAACATGGCTGTTTTTACTGCCGTAGTCTGTAGACTTGCTGCTGCAGGTTTCTGATTGCCGTGTAGATGTACCCCTAAGGTCTACTCTAGAAATCACTGACATGAGTAATAAGAAAAAGATCAACTGGGAAAAGTCCACCAGAAGTAAGGCAAGCAGAGGCCATGCGTGATCCATGCACCAGGGCATGCCCGGCAATACAGTAACAGTAACTCAGTCCATTACAATTCTACAGCACAAAAAATGGGCCCAATTTTCTGACATGGCCCCCCCCCCAATATCTACATCCTGTATTTGCATCTTTGTAAAGGCATTTCAAGCGGGGAATTAATCCAATTTTGTAGTGCTGAATTATTTATTAAAATGAATAAAAAACAGTGCCCCAATTGCTTCTCTCTCCATTTCTGCAGCTGCAAGATCTACTGTAGCATGCTTGACTTTGTATTTCAGGACAGAACAAATCCAGAAATTACAGACTAATTTTTGTTTGGGGGGTGGGGGGGAGGAAGAGGGTAACAAAGTCAATACAAGAATTGGGACAATTTGCTACTTTGCACTTTATAGAGCAAGAGTGATAAACTGCTGGTTCCTCTGAACTGTGAGTTTGTTTTCTAAGGACAAACACTAAGCCAATGCCTAAAACTCAGCAGAGTGGAATTAGATTTTAGTGATCATGACCAGCCATCACTCTGCTATTCACATGGATCATTTTTTTAAATCATTGCTACCGTCTCTGCCCCTTGCTCATCCTGTTCAGCGAGGCATTCAGTTGTAAAGATAAGACTGGAAATTTTGTCATTGATTTCTAAGGTAGAAATAATTCCCACATCTTTTGGATTGCTGCCTAACCGCAAGTGAATGTCACAGCTCCTGGAAATGCCAGTTAGCACCAACTTTTATCCAACTGACCTGCTTTGGCATTAAGGTACCCATGAGGACTCGCTTTGAATTTACAATGTGGAGATTTGACTTATATACATACCTCATTTGGGATTGTCACTATTTTATGGATACTAAGGACCAGTCAATGTAAATATAGTAGCCCATGAGACCTTTTATTATCCAAAGCTCTCAAAGCATTTTACAAACATTAATGAGCATAGCTTCACACCACCCACAACAGTATTATCCATGTCATGTTAGAGATGAGGAAAATTAAGTTCAGAGGTAAAATACCTCGCCCAATGAGACAAATTAGTCAGTAGCAGAGCTAGGAATAGATCTCTCTGTCCTGGGTTTTAACCACCACACAATATTTTCTCACTTAACAATGAAACCCAGGATTGCCCAAATCAAACCTTAGCAAGGCTCTTCTGTATAAGCCCCTCTAATGGATCAAGACCAGGTTTAGTTAAACATGATTGCTATTAAATCAAACTTCACTGTTTAAACAAGTTACCCAAAGAGGCTTGGTTCCTTCAAGTAAATATCTTCTCATTTATTTCTCTAATCAACAGTCCTTGTACTTGTGGAACCTTTTGTGGCTCCATTCTAAACATTTATAGTACCACCATTTACATCCATAATTTTAAGGATTTAAAAAACAGTGTCAAGAAAGTTTAAAGTTGAGATGATTTTTTTCAGACTCTTGTCTCCCTGCCTGAATTTCCTATTGCCCCATGACCAAACAGAGTGAAAGTGGGAAGGGGTGAGGAATTAAAGTATTTCTTAGGGCTCTCCCTGAGTTCTTCAGCTGAATTAAAGTAACACCCAGGGACATGCTGGAGACTAGAAGACACTCACTACAATGACCTGTGCGCCATCACAATACATTGGGAATGTACTCCAGGAGGCTCAAGATTCTTCTTGCACTGTCCCTCATTTCAACATTACCTGGCTGTCAGCTTCTCTTCCTCTGGGACAAAGCCCATTTGTCCCACTGTGAGAGTGAAGGTGGGCACCAGCACTGCCAGGTAAGCATGGTACACAGGGACACTGGTCCCATGCTGTACTCATCTCTTCCCTACTTCAGTACAGATCGTCCTCACTCCAGTACAGCTGAACAGCAGTGGGGCTGTTCATTCACATCCTTCATTCTTCCCCCTTTCCCTAGCCACCAAACTTAACATTAAGACTGAACTCACACTGTTGCCTGCAGCTGCATAACTCTAAGCTCCAGGTTCATTTGTTATTTGGGTCTTCCCTTAGTGTTTGCTAACCCTACAATGTGGGAGTCACCAATTTAATCACAGTTGAACCCGCACTAAGCATGGACCAGTCCCAGCCCAGCCTTTGAAAGGGATGTCTTCCCTTTCCTGGTGATGAGGAGACAGTCATTTGGTGACAAGATGCCAGTACGGGGCAAGTACACATTCTGAATACTGAATGGCCTGGGACATGTGGCTTTCCTCATTACATGCCAATTAAATGATTATTCAGATATCAGATGCCTCAACAAACTCCTCACTTGTCCAGGACATGAAGCAAGTTCTGAACATTACCAGCAAGAACAGCACCACTTGAAATCCTCAGCTATGCAACTCAGATACTGAGCATCAGAATCAAGGAAGGAAAAGTCTGCATGCTAACCTAGAACCAGACTTCTTCATGGGGGTGCAGGGAAGAGTAGCCAAGCAACTTCCCAACCTAGTCAGCAAGAGGGAATAACAGCCACTTGAGGGGCGGTTAACAGCAAGTATCGCCAACCAAAAGAACTGACAGTTCGGAGCCCCATAGAAACAAAAGGCAAGGAGATCCAGTTACCCAGGCTTTAAATATCTGACTGCAGGAGAAGACCTGCTTAGATTGTTGATTTAGCTTCTCTGGGAATAATTACCCAAGTAGTAAGAAAAGGGTTTTTACTGACTCATTGACCCTGACCTAAGGAATGTCAGGAAGGTGAAAGCGTTCTGTCTTGTCTGGCACTGTTTTCTATGGGCAGAGTTTTACTGGAATAGTTTGCAATTTCACAGTCTACCATTGGAGCAAGGGTCCACCAGCTGGGCTTTTTTCAAAGACAGACAGACACTGGGTGAGGTGCCCAACGTAGGTGCCAGCAATCAGGCTAAAATGAGACTGCAGCATCTGACCTTTCCTCCTTCACAATAAGGGGTAGAGCATCATGGCCTTTGGAAGAAGCCAACAGGAAGGAGGGCTGATATAGTTCTAGAAACTTGGGCACATTTCTTACATAATTTTACTCAGGCAGCCCACTCCCAAGGAGCTGTCAAAGTCTATCTGTGGCTCCTAATGAGCTAAGAACCCCATCAGAGTTTAATGAAAGGTCTTTTAGCAAGGGCCCTATCCCCAGTGTGAATGAGGTCATGGAGAGTCCAAACCACTGAGATTAATTTTATCAATTGAACTCTGATGGAAAGAAACACATTTTACTTTGGGAGGGGCCCTTGTGGCAGGTTTAACAACGTTTTTTTCCCTAGCAGGGATGTAAAATGTTAACCGATAAGCATCAGTCTTATCGATAATGTATTCGGTTAACAATTAAACTCCCCTGCCAGCCCCGTGTGCCCAGGGTCCCGGCTGCCCAGAGCAGCAGCCGGTATGCCGGGCACTGGCGGCAGTGGAGCCCACATAAAACATGGGGGTGCTGCAGCACCCCCGCACCCATAGTTCCCTGCCTATGTTGTGAACACCTTAACGGTTAAACATTTAACTAACAGAATTTTAATAGTTTAAATGGTTACTTTTTTAAAATGCTATTTACATGCTATTTCCTAGCTGCATCCAGCCTCCTCATCTTGGGCGGGGAGTATGCTGGAAGACTCATCTTGTAATCAAACCCCCTGATAACTTCCTCTGACCTTGTTGAGGCTGGTAATATCCAATGCAAAAGGTTTATTAATAAAGTTTCCCTGCCTCCCAAGCTGTCCCAGGAAACCTTTGTTTTCTAGGCAATGCTGCAGATAGATGGAGAGTCAGTCTCTACCCAGGGAAAAAAGACCAAGATAGAAGCAGAAAAAACCATACATAAAACTACTCTCCCCTCCCACAATACCTATCTGTAGCACCCTCCTTCCTCTACAATACCAAGCCTACTCCCCTGGGTTCTGTCTCCCTCCCTATAATACTCCAGCAGCAATTGCTTGATTTCCCCCATTGTCAGATGAAGCTTCTGGCCCTCCCAGCAAAGTGTCTGATAGGGACTTTGTTAGCACACACTGATCAGAGATTGGTCAGTCCACTCCCAGTTTCAGTGACTGGGCCCAAAATGCTACATAAAGAATAAGAACAGGTAAGTGAAACTGACCACTCTATTTTCACTGTGTGAAATGCAAAGACTAATTAGTGTTAATAGCCAAAAGTAAATTAGATGACATTAAAACTAAAAAGTAAAGTTATTAGCAACAGGAAATCTTAATTTAAGAAGTTATTAATTTCAACCTGATAGCGTCCCCTTAGATACAGTACCACATTTCATACTGACATTCACAAATTATGGTGTTTCGTCCAGCTTGGATGGAGCCTGAGAGACAGGATTCTTGTCACATCACTTACCACTTACACAATAAACAGCAATCTATTTACACACAGCCAGATTTCAATAAAAGTAAAAACCCATAAGCAAAATTTTAAAAGATTACAGTTAAGAGTGAAACTCCAGGTTGGCACTCAAGCACAGATTTGATAGCATTTAAATGATAACATCTTACAAGATTCACTTCCTACCTTACACATTTGCTGTCTCATGACTATTTTCTTGATAATTGCCCACTAATGTTCTACTTTTTCTCCTTCACCATAATCCCCTGAATTCAATTCCACTGCTTAATAAATCCTGGGTAATATTTTACAGTGGCCAATCCCTGTTTATTTCTCCCAAGACTGCATAATGTATCTGTACTGATGGGGTTTTGACTGAGAAGCTCCCAATTTGAATTGTTACTTGACAGTGACCAGAATGTCTAAGGAAGTTGCCTCCAGTTTGTGCTATGCCCTTCTCAGCTTTGTACTTTTCAGTGTCTGTTTGGTTCAACTGTTTGGATTTAATTTCTAATCAGATTCTGCATTTTATCTAGACCAGTACTAACTTGCTAGCAGTGCTTCATCTTCTAGGAGTATTTGGTGTGTATCGAGAGACTGTTGAAGATGGGATTACTCAGGCGGATAATCACAACTAATGTTACGTCTCTATGGGTTGTTTACTGTACTAAAAACAAGAAATCATATCTCACAGGTTAAATTTTGGGTAAGTGCCACCCAGACAAAGGTGTGACTAGCTTTGTAACAGTACTTCCTGAAACTGGCTGGGAAGATGTATATCAACCTGCTTTATGGGGTTGGAGGAATAACTTGGAATCCCACTTCTTCACTGGGGATGGGAAGTTCTCTCATCAGAAGGGAGTAAAGATATATCAAGTTAACAAAGCCTTGCTTGATCACATAAACAAAGCCAAAAAAATTCACTAAGCTCCTCTATATTTGTTTGTAACTAAACAAAGGACTGTATGTATGTGTGACTAACAGATATAGACATTGGAGCTTAGGAAAGAGAAGTCTATTTGAAATGCATTTGAATGAAAGATCATTGGTGTTTTGGAAGACACACAATGTTCCGTAGGAACAGCAAGGAGACTCTTCCCGATATGAACCGAGACTCAAGGAATTTCCAAAATCACTTGCCAAGCCCGAAAGAAGAGGTGCAGGATAACATTTTCTGAAGTGCTTAAGTTACTTTCAGTGGGACTTAGGCTCCTACGCACCCAAGTAACTTTTGAAAATGGGGCTTATGCTCCTAAATCACTTAGCACTACATATAAAAATTTCTAGAGCATGTGAGAAGTAGGTTAGCTCAGTCACAGAGGGAAGCCATGCTCCCTATAGAATAATACAGAAAGTATTAGTCCTCTTTATTTTGCCAAAACTAAAAAGCTTTATTCTAGCCTCGCCACCCATGTCTAGAAAATGTTTAGAGCATTTTATTTCTATATTTTCCTGCAAGTCTCCTAATTAAAATATATTTGTATACAAAGATTGAATCAACTGTTCTATTGGGATATATGGATAGATTCCCCCCTCTTCCCTCTGCAGAGTGATAGGGATGGGCTGCCAGGTTGCTTATCAGGATAGTCCCCAAAGGCCTGTCTGTGTACGGTCTACAAAAGAAAGTGGAATGTGAAAAGAGACGAGTGACAGGAAAATGCAGTTATAGCTATATTTAAGCAGTTTTTATAGCCAGAGAGACATAATTACTCTGTTAGCCCTGTCTGTTCATGTGTTTAGTAAAATTCTGGCTTCTCTTACCTTTCGTTTAATGTCTGTAAACTGAGAAAACATGAGAGACCAATAGAAGGCCAGCTCCATGATATAATAATAGTAAAGACTGGATGTTAGGGGCTGGAAAAAAACAAAACAGAACATTTGATTAAAAGGCAAAGTACTCCAAAATTTGCATTAAAAGACTTTTCCCCCCACCCCTAACAATCAACCCACCTCTCCTGTGGCCCCAGCCTTCTGGAGGAGTGGAGGTAGAGGGGGGTAAGTTAAAGGTCCCAAATTTATGTTTTGTAAAAAAAAACAGGTTTAATCAACAGAAGTCTATGGTTTAGATTTATTTTTAAAGGAATAAAATTCCCTTTCAGTGTTTGCAACCTAAGAGCTGTGGCCTCCTGTTGGAGTAGAAGAACAAGGAGGGGAACCTGATTTGCTGTCTACAATTATCTGAGCTGAATGAAGGGCAAAAAGAAAACTGCAATTAATGGTGTGATATAATTACATTTGTAAAATTGCTCTACTTTTAATAATCTAAGTACCAGATAGGGAAATTTGTTTTAAAATATATGAGCTGGTGATCAGTCCGGTTTGACGAACCAGTGTCTACACCATGAAAAATACCACATCACAACTACCCCCTTGTGAGCAGTCTTAGCTCAAAGCCCAAGAACTGCATGGGCCAGGGGAGAACTCCGCCCCCACACTCAGAGGTGAAATTTCCTGAGCAGAGCAGTAACTCATGGACTAGAAGTTTACTTGTTGCAGCCTGTACTGCATCTGCTCTATGGGCAGTGAGAGGCATTTAGATCTCACAAATTTCATGTGACACCATTCACATGGAACAACATTGGAGACACGCAAAGGGTTCAGTTTTCAAAATTGAGGGACTTCAGAAAACAGGAGCATCACACATAAGAACATAAAAACGGCCAAACTAGGTCAGACCAAAAGTCCATCTAGCCCAGTCTCCTGTCTTCCGACAGTGGCCAATGCCAGGGGCCCCAGAGGGAATGAACAGAACAGGTAATCATCAAGTGATCCATCCCCATCACCTATTCCCAGCTTCTGGCAAACAGAGGCTAGGGACACCATCCCTGCCCATTCTGGCTAATAGCCATTGATGGGACCTATCCTCCATGAATTAGTAAATATATATATCTATATATCTTACTTGAAAAGGGTAGTTGTACCAGCATTGTCGTGTGTCCCAAAACCAGGGTGACTAGAGTGAAAAGAAGAGATTATCCTACTAGCATTTTTCTCCCCATATGCTCTGGTTTTGGCCAATTAAATCACTCCATCCCTACCCACAATACTATTTCAAAGGTCTTCACCTTGCTTCTTTGGTCCAAGCTACATTTATTCTGGGGTTTCACAGAGATGAAAGCCATTTTTTTTTGCATGCAACTACATGCCATTGTGCACATAAAAATTCAAAGTGGAAATGTAGAGCTTTACAGAGCTCTGTGCAAAGACAGTCCAGAGAGATGGATCTATGTCCTTGCAAGTGAGAAAACAGAGTCTGCTTAAGAGTGGATAGGCCCATCCTGTTTTGGCATCAGAGAAGAGAGTCTTCTAGCATTTCTGACAGCCTTTCCTGTTTTGTGAAGACATGACTCTAAATTAAAATACACAATGGTCCTGACTAGGAAGCATAAGGAAGATCTAAGGAACTCTTGCTATTTTAGTCCCATATTATGTCACTCAGAGCAAGCAGTGAAAGAAAAAACACACAAACTGAACTCACCGACCAGATAAATTTGAGTCCATAAGAAAATATACTTAAATAAAACGTAAACCTCCACCTGGGAATGGAAATGAGAAAGGGAAAAATTAAACGTTTGAAATTAAGTGAGCAATGTATGGTTAATGTTTGTGTAGCAAAAGCTGGAGTAATTATAAATGGAACTGAATTTGGCAGTTACAGGAGTGGAGTTTTCACCCACTAATGTGTAATTCTCCATACATGGCAAATTGACTGATATTGCCCTTTGGAATATCTGTCCATCAAAATAAAAATATGTATATAAGAATCATACAAACAGCATAGCTCCAAAAATGTCTACAGATTGTCTTGGAAATACATACCAAGGTTAATGCCAAGTTATACATCTCAGTATGTACATATGCTAAGGCAACAACTCTGAAGAAACCATTGTCATCTATCAGAGTAATAGCCGTGTTAGTCTGTATCCGCAAAAAGAAACAGGAGTACTTGTGGCACCTTAGAGACTAACAAATTTATTGTAGCATAAGCTTTCGTGGGCTACAGCTCACTTCATCGGATGCATGCAGTGGAAAATACAGAAGGAAGAGATATATATACACACATGAAACAATGGATCTTACCATACACATTATAAGGAGAGTGATCAGTTGTCAGCAGGAGAGA
>QXTE01000170.1:298810-503707 GCA_003942145.1 Platysternon megacephalum
TTTTTTTTCTCTCCTGCTGACAACTGATCACTCTCCTTATAATGTGTATGGTAAGATCCATTGTTTCATGTGTGTATATATATCTCTTCCTTCTGTATTTTCCACTGCATGCATCCGATGAAGTGAGCTGTAGCCCACGAAAGCTTATGCTACAATAAATTTGTTAGTCTCTAAGGTGCCACAAGTACTCCTGTTTCATTGTCATCTAGTGCAACATATATGACAATACCCTGGACAAAGTTTATGGAATTAGAGATTAACATAATTGAATTAAGTTCAATACTTTGGGGTCCACTGTATTTAAAATGAAAGTGTGTGTGTGTTATTGTGGAATTGTATGCAATTTCTCTAGGGGACTGACTAATCCTAACCCTTCCCAGAGATTGTAACTTCAAACACGTCCTGGGACAATGTGTGTGAAGTGGAATTGTACAGACTCAGCCTTTGAGGCTTTGCCCTGAGGGAAGGGACCTTCTGTCTGATGATCCCTTGTTATAGGAGGACAGGTCAAAGACCCAATCTGGATTCTCTAGGGACCAACAGACAAAACACAGATTTTTCAATAAAGAGCCTGAATTGAACCTCACTTAGGGCCTTCCTTGTGATCCAAAAACCAGACAGGACCTCTGGGACCTAGGAAAGGGTTGGAAGGACTTGGCCTACTGAGGCCCCATAAGACTGAGTGCTAGTTCTGAGCTAAAGCTGTTATGAACTTAGGACCACAAAAGAGAGCCCTTGGGGGTCTGAAGGAGTCACCTGCCAGACGCCATGTTAGAGCCAGTTGGGGTGATCTCTGGTAAGCTTATTAACATGACTGTAGGTACTTTTATTGATTTTAATGTTTTCTCTGTAGTGCTTTTACCCTAAGAATTAAATAGACTTGCATAGGAAGTCCTGTGTGGTAACTTATAACTGTCTGCAATTACACTGTGTACCAACTCTAAAGGGAGAAGCTAAGTTGGCCTGCTTAGGCTGGAAAAAACACACAGTGAAGGCAGGGAACTCTTCAGCCTGGAAATATTCTGGTCAAGGAGGTGACAGATGAGGATCTCCACCCAAGAAAGGCAATGGCTAGGGGGCCAGAAGCCTGACAGTGGGTGCCACTGCTGGACATACAGGTGCAGTTGCCCTGAAATGTGACAGTAGGCACATAGCAGATGCCCTAGTACACATAACATGTTTCAAACTACACTTGCAAGCCAATTAAAACAGATATAGGGGAAGTCCTCCTCCCATTCCTATTTGTTCATCTTATCTGGTGCCTCTAAGTATACAAAGCTTTACTTGCAGGGGGAGGAGGGGGAATGTTGGGTAAGAATTACATGAGGATATTAAGGAAGTGATTGGGAAAGAGAAACCACCACAGAAGGAGCAGGGAAAGGTGTTCAGAAACTACAGCAATGGGGGGTCATGTAAGTACCTAGACCAGATGTCGGCAATCTTTGGCATGTGGCCCATCAGGGTAATCCGCTGGTGGGCCGTGAGACATTTTGTTTACGTTGACTGTCCACAGGCACGGCCCCCCGCAGCTCCGAGGGGCTGCGGTTTGCCATTCCCGGGAGCGGGCTGCAAGGACGTGCTGGCCGCTGCTTCCTGCAGCTCCCATTGGCCGGGAACGGCGAACCGCGGCCACTGGGAGTTGCGGGTAGACGTTTCTGCAGACAGTCAATGTAAACAAAATGTCTCGCGGCCCGCTAGCGGATTACCCTGATGGGCCGTGTGCCGAAGGCTGCCGACCCCTGACCTAGACAGAAAGAAGCAAAGAGCAAGATACTGAACTGAAGTGAGAGTGAGATGGAACAAGAATCCAGAAAGTGTCCATACAACATGTGCCATTGCCTAAGCCATTAAGTTAGTTCAGGAAAGTGTCTTGTCTAGGAAATCAGACTATCCAGACAGCTCACCCTTGTCTTGAGGGGAGTTACTCAGTTGAATACACAAGGTGAAGTGTTACCATCTGCATGAGAGATATGGTCCACTATGCAAGCCTCTTTTAGAAAGGGGCCATTGAGACCATAAATATTCCTGTAGAGCTGTCCTGGTCTCTCATGGCACACATATCAATTGATAGAACAGCATGCTAAAAGCCATTCTAATTTTCTCTCTGTTGGTCTGGGTGGAAACTTGTTAGGTTGGCATTTTTCTCCCTGTGATGGAGTGAACCCCCATCACCTGTGAGAAAGAGTTAAAGGCCAGTTAGGCACAGTCACTCCACCTGGGCACTAATTAGTTACTTGTTAGCAAGAGAGGGTGGGACTAAAGAAGGATCAGGTGATAAGGCCTGGGTGACTGCTGAGTTATCAATAGGCTGAGAGAATTCAGTCTAGAGAGAAGCTGCAGAGAGCAGACAGGAAAGGGGGCTCCTGGAAAAGGCTGAAGTGCCAGAGCCTGCTGGAGGCTAGTGTACTTGATACCAGAGCCAAGTAAAGGCAGTGGAACTCCAGGAAAAGTTGAGCACAGGGCCCACAGGCTAGGGATTTTTTTGGACTTTGGACTACAGTTGGACATTTTGTTCGCCTGAAAGGAGGCTGACCTAGCTGCTTCTCAGACAGAGGACTGAGTGGCGTCCAAAGACAGACAACCTGCAGGGGACACCAGGGACAAAATCCCATGCAACATTGTATCCTGACAAGGAGATGCGTGCACATCTTTACACGTCCCATAGCACCGAAAGACACCAAATTACATTAAAAATTCAAAAATTTCAGTTAAAATACAACTCGCAGCTGGAGCTTGAATTGAGGCCACATTTTGGGCTCTGCACCAACCTACATGCTCTCACAAAACTTAGTGAGGATGGTGGGTTTGTCCTGGTTCCTACGATGGCGAAACCAGCGCTGGATCTTTCGAACATCCCAGTCTAGCTGCTTTGACAAACCTTCTAACCTTCTTCCATCTGGACACTGAGAAGAAATGAAACAAAAGTCAGACATTTCTTCTGCCTCCCCAGTCTTCCAGAGAGACTTCTTTCTCTCCCAAATCTTCTGAGACATTTCCCCTCCAAACCCTGACCTCTGTCACAAAATTGAGATGTAGAGACAGAGAATGAAAAATCATGCTAGGAAAGGGGTAATCTGCTAAAAATTCAATTTTAGAAGGAGAAATCTGTTGAACTCTAACCAGTAAAAAAAATAATTATATTCACATTTAGCCTTCACACATGTTACTCACCATAACAAGAATTCAGATACATTATTTAAAAGTAAGTGGGTTCAATGTTTCCTCCCCTATTTCTCCTCCAATTCTCCCAACAGCAACAAAGAACAGTAACGCTGATAGCTGGTAAATTGTTTCCTGTGTAACTAGCATTCCATAGTATAGTACATAGGGAATTTTTAAGCAAGCTGGTCTGGTCTATCAGCAGAAATCTGCATAAAAACTTGAGCATTCCACTGATATGAATGGTCAGAGTTGAATCCCCCTAGGAGTAGCAGGAGTGCATAGTCATGACATGACAACGTCTCTTGATTTGAAATAAGGGCTCAGATTTGGCCAATCTTAAGTGTTTATGAATTCCACAGGCATAATACACAGATGTTGACATTTCTGTAGATTGCTGTTTGTAACTTCACAAATATAACAGAATTCTCTCACATGTACAATATGATACTTAATAGCCCAATCTCTGACTGGGGTCTTCACTGGTATAGATTTTGTTTTTTTAACTAGAAGAGCAGACAAAATGAACTAAACCTTTACAAATGACCACTGCTGAGGTAGGTCAAGTTAGTTTTAGTCCTTTTAATAAGCTCTGCCAGGGAACTGCTACAACCAAAAGAAGCTAAACAGGTTTCACAACTTACGTTTACCCACAAAGCCGGACTGATATGCAGAGTGCTGAACTAGCAAAGAGGGCCACCACACGTTCAATATAATCTGAACAACAGAAAAATCTTTGCTCTAAGGGTGAAGTGCTAGAACTACTGCCACCTTCCTGCAATTCCATGACACCCCTTTTCCCTGTCATGTAGGGTTTCGGGGCTTGGGCTACCTGGAAAGGCTGTTTCTGCACTGGGAGCGCAGATGCACTCATCTAAAAGGAAAAGTCCTAAGGCTTGTTTTATAGAACACTAGTTTCAGAAGAGGTGGTAAATTTTTTCCACATCAATGTCATCCTCTATGCTGATTTCTCAGATCTAAGCCAATAGTAAGTAACAGCTGTAGCAGTCCAGGCAAATAAAGTTTTGTTTAAGTTCTGAACAGCGCAGTCCCCACTCTTGGGTGCGTTTCATTTTCAACATTACTTTCAAAGACACTGATATACGAGCTTCCTTCCTAACACTAGCAAACCACAAATCTCCTTCTACTTATCAGCAACTCAGGCTGCATAACAGACCACGCGTTAAGCTCCAATGAGATTAGTTTTTACTGGGGACACTAACATCTTCCATTGCACTCACTAAGAAGATTCTCTCTCAGAACACCTGGCAATGTTACCATATCTGAATATAGAAGTCTCTGTTTTATTTCCTTACACGGGAGTCTGTGATTTTATCAGTTTAACAGTCAGTATTCAAGAAATTATGGACAACCTGCAGGATTCAGTCATTCAATAGTGAAACAGCATAACAGGCAGATATTCAAATGAAAGTGATTCTATGATTCCTCTCAGCCATAGGACTGGAAGTGACCTTGAGAGGTCATCTAGTCCAGTCCCCTGCACTCGTGGCAGGACTACGTATTATCTAGACCATTCCCGACAGGTGTTGGCCTAACCTGCTCTTAAAAATCGCCAATGATAGAGATTCTACAACCTCCCTAGGCAATTTATTCCAGTGCTTAACCACTCTGACAGTTAGGAAGTTTTTCCTAATGCCCAACCTAAACCGCCATTGCTGCAATTTAAGCCCATTGCTTCTTGTCCTATCCTCAGAGGTTAAGAACAACAATTTTTCTCCCTCCTCCTTGTAACAACCTTTTACGTACTTGAAAACTGTTATGTCCCCCCTCGGTCTTCTCTTTTCCAGGCTAAACAAACCTATTTTTTTTCAATCTTCCCTCATAGGTCATGCTTTGTAGACCTTTAATCATTTTTGTTGCTCTTCTCTGGATTCTCTCCAATTTGTCCACATCGTTCCTGAAATGTGGTGCTCAAAACTGGACACAGTACTCCAGTTGAGGCCTAATCAGCGCAGAGTAGAGTGGAAGAATTACTTCTCGTGTCTTGCTTACAACACTCCTGCTAATTGTCCTGTACAGAAATTCAGGGGCCTGAAAGAACTCACATTCTCACTTTCTTCGCATCAAACCACTCTTCTGCTTGCAATACTGTCGCTCAAGCACAGACAGAACTAAAGTCACTGCAGGAAACGGGAAAGGAGGTGGACACAGTCATAGGTGAACTAAAGCAAGGAGAAAAGTTACCAAGAGAACCGGTATTTTTTGTACACAAATTCCCATCAGAGAGTTATGTGAGCTGCGAAGTGTATTTCCCTAGGGCGACAAAAGAAAAGAGGCCCAGTTCTCATTGATGTGCCTGAACCTCTCGCAGAACCTGAAGAGTGACTTACCTTAGTGATGGATGTAAACACTTTCTCTAGAATTGCATTGGGCTGAGCTCTGTGAGGTCCATTGTCTTGAATGCCAAGCTTTATGGCACATGGTTTGGCAATAAACCTGAAAGTCCAAAAGGAAAAGTCCGATTAAAATAAGAAATTAATTCCCCTTCTCTGTGACTAAATTATCTTGGCTCTGAATGGTCACAAATAGTCCATACTACCCAAAACACACTTTTCAAGAGATGCACCCCTTTTGCCCAATGCAACCTTTTTCAAGCTGGTACTGTATAATCGCTGGCCCCAGGATTTCCTTCTGCCAATGCCAAGGAACAGAGTAATGCAGTGAGAACACATGGGGCAGAGGGTTACGGGATAGTCTCTTTGGTGAGTTTGTATTATAGCATTTTTATTCTCATCAGCAGAGGGTTTGAGTGCTTATGAGAGATGCTAGATGGAGCCCTGCAGACCGAGGTCTGCTGTACATTCACAGAACTAGTGCAGCTGAAGCAGGACAAGCTTCCTCACTAATGTTTCTCACCTGCGATCTGGAAGAACCACCTCTAGAAATGGAGGGAGTGGACAACTTATTAGAACCAGAGTTTGAAATGCTTCTGAATGGCTACATAATTGTAACATATGGGACAAGTGTTAGAGAATTTGAGCGTACTCCTTAAGGAAGAAGAGGGTAAAGATGGCCTTGTGGTTAAGACATAGGATTGGGAAACCTGGTTTCTATTCCCAGCTCTGCCAAACTGCCTCATTTTCCCAGCTCTGCCTGCCATGGATGTTGTGAGGCTCGAATTAAAGTTTGTAAAGAGCCTGGAGTCCAGTGAATAAAGGTATACATCACCAGCATTTTAAAACCAACACCCAATAATCCATAACTCTCTAAAACAGAAGCAACATAATCCTGGAAAATGATAGGAAGAAAGAAATGGAAGAAGTTGCTCGTAAAGCCTGGGGTAGAAGTATATACCTAAAAGGTCATGGAGAGGGAGAGGCATGTAGTTAATCTTGAAAACTTGAGTAGGTCCCTCGCAACTCTGAGCACTCTCCTTTCCGTTGCTGTGACACTCTGAAAAGCACCTTCTGGTCTGCAAAAGGAGTGCAGACACACTACTTTTTCAGATGAAGATGCTGCAATTGGTGCCCAAAGAAGCAAGGCATCCTTCAGAACATCATTCTTGTAGAGTATTATTATTTAGATTCTGACCAAAACATGCATGCATCAATATAGTGCCTGCCAGCACAGGCCCCCAAGTACTTTACAGATACTACTGAATTTAACCTCTCCTCCCCCCGCATTCCCCCCCCCCCATGCAGGGGTATTGTCCCGGTTCAATTAATATCCACTTCAGTTCTGGTCTATTTAATACCACTCTCCCTCTAGGGACAAGATTTCCAGTTTAGAGGTGGTCTTGCTCCAGAGGGAAGGAGGATGACTGAGAAGAGTCTTAAACAATCCCAGAGAGAGAGTTTGTCATAAACAGGGAAGAGTACTGTATTAATTTCAGGTTGTTCCTGTCCAATGTGGAGATTCCAATCTACCAAAATAATTTAGTTTTATTGATAGATAAGAGGTTTTATTTCTAACATATGACAACAGGTCACCAAGTGTAAACAAAAAACAGGATTTCTTCATTACTTAAATGGTAACTTCTAACAGGGCGGACCTGACAACAGTCTTCAAATATGTTAGGCTTTTATAAAGAGGACTAATCAATTGTTCTTCATGTCCACTGAAGGTAAGATGAGAAGTAAAGGGCTTAACCGGCAGAAAGGGAGATTTAGGTTAGATATTAGGAAAAGCTTTCTAACTAACTATGAGGGTAGTTAAGCTCTGGAATAGGCTTCCAAGGAAGGTTGTAGAATCCCCATAATTGAAGGTTTTTAAGAGCACGTTGGACAAACACTTGTCAGGGATGGTTCTAGAGTTACTTGATCCTGCCTCAGAGCAAGAGGCTAGACTTGATGACTTCTCGAGGTCCCTTCCAGTTTTATTTTCTATGATCTTTCCTGTTTCTCTCCACACACTGCTCTAGAGAAAGTTAGTTTGAAAACATGCATTGAAACTCCACAGATAATCTGGAGAAGATTCTGAACTATCACAGTAAGTGGAACAATAGCTTTTGCAACAGGAAGAGGAACATGACTCTCCCTTTCAGCTCAAGCACCAGGAAAAAGTAAACAGTCCCTGAGCCTCTGCTGCTTCCTGGCTGGAAGAGGTATGTAGAATTGTCACTGAATTAAAGAACTCTAGATATGGGAGCTAAAAGGTTGCTCCTTCCCTACAGTCTAAGAGTCTCTGCAGAGTCTAAGGAGAGTTGACTATTAATAAACACTGCCCCTGTTTTATAAATAAAGCCTAAAATGCAATATTTCCTCTGGTCCAGAGATTATGCCGATGCTTATTTTTTACACAGATCAACAGATAATAAAAACCCTAAACAAAAACAGAGCAGTAAAAACACCAATGTAAATATTCAAATTAATTGAACGGGGCAAATTCTTAAGTGATGTTGAAGCCATAGGGTACCTTTTCACTGCAGAGTTAACTCAAGTGTAGATAACAAGTGAGACCAGCAACACTGCTAAATAAAACTCAAGTGGCACAGTGACTGTGTTAGCAGATGACAAGTTGTGCTGACTTAAGTTGTACTCTGTACCCCTTGACGGGACAGCCAACTCTAGTTAAAAGCATCACCATACTCAGGTTAAGGGTTTTTGTACATTGATAAGATTCAAGTTGGGGGCAACATTAATAACTAGCGTTAACATGACAGTGAAGACAAACCCTTGCATACACTACAATCCTCATCATTGTCAACACCAGCTGAGCTACTAAATAAGAACATTAGGCCGGGTCTATGCTTAGAAGTTAGGTTGACATAGCTATGATGCTCAGAGGTGTGGAAAATTCACCCCCTGAGCAAAGTCATGCCAACCTACCCCTGCTGCAGAATGCTTCTGTTGACCTAGTTACTGGCATTCAGGGAGGTGGAATTCGTGCAGCGCTGTAAAACCCCCTTCCATCATTGTATGAAGAGTCTACACTATGGCTCCACTGCAGTGCCATTGTAGCACCCATAGCATAGACATTGCCTTAGTCAGTGTATGTCACTCACAAAGGAGGACCTGAAAAACAAAAGCTCACAGAGGTGTGAAAGTCTAAACTAAGTGCTGAAGCCTTTGTAGTGCCATTACTTTTGAAAATACCTGGGCCTTGTCTACACTGGCAAGTTTCTGTGCAGTAAAGCAGCTTTCTGCGGTGCAACTCCTGAGCTGTACACACTGCCAAGCCACTTAGTGCACAGAAACTGCGCAGTAAAAAAAACACCCCAATGAGAGGCGTACAGCTTTCTGCGCCGGAGCTACAGCACCGCGGACCACTGTAGACACCCTGGTCAATTGTAGTGCTGCGACTGGCCTCCGGGAGGTGTCCCACAATGCCTGTTCTTGCCTCTCTTGTCATCGGTTTGAACTCTACTGCCCTGCCCTAAGGTGACCAACCGTGAGCCCAACTCCTTAAATTCCTTGGGAATTTTGAAAGTCCCCTTCCTGTTTGCTCAGTGATGCGTGCAGTGGTCTCAGCGCATCTTTCCAGGTGCCCATGCCTGCTCCATGCACCAGGCGATCCCCCGCTTGGAGAATGCTGAGCTGCTGGACCTCGTCAGCATTTGGGGAGAGGAGGCCGTCCAGTCCCAGCTGCACTCCAGCCGTAGGAATTATGGTACCTACAGACAGATTTCACGATGCATGACAGAAAGGGGCCATGACCGGGACACACTGCAGTGCAGGGTCAAAGTGAAGGAGCTGTGGAACGCCTACCACAAGGTGCGGGAGGCAAACCGCCGCTCCGGTGCTGCGCCCATGAGCTGCTGGTTCTACAAAGAACTGGACGTGATCCTCAGTGGTGACCGCACCTCCACTGCAAAGGTCACTGTGGATACTTTGGTGACCCAGAACCGATCCCTGTGGGACCTCACTCGTTATGCCCTTCCAGCATGACTGTGAACTACTGATAACTACTCTCTGGAAAAGATTTTCCAACCAGTTATGCACCCACCTTATAGTAGCTCCATCTAGGTTGTATTTCCCTAGTTTGTTTATGAGAAGGTCATTTGAGACAGTATCAAAAGCCTTACTAAAGTCAAGATATACCACATCTACCACTTCCCCACTATCTACAAGGCTAGTTACCCTGTCAAAGAAAGCTATCAGATTGGTTTGACACGATTTGTTCTTGACAAATCCATGCTGACTGTTACTTATCACCTTATTATCTTCTAGGTGTTTGCAAATTGATTGCTTAATTATTTGCTCCATTACCTTTCCAGGTACAGAACTGACTGGCCTGTAATTCCCCGGGTTGTCCTTATTTCCCTTTTTATACATGGGCACTAGATTTGCCATTTTCCAGGCTTCTGGAATGTCTCCTGTCTTCCATGACTTTTCAAAGATAATTGCTAATGACTCAGATATCTCCTCAGTCAGCTCCTTGAGTATTCTAGGATGGAACAAAACAAACAGCAGCAGCTGCATTAGGGCAAATACATGCTATTTGTATTTGTCCAATTTAGAATGGCTCCAGCAGAGCAGTTATGATCTATATCAAATTCTTATGGAAAAACAATGTTTCTTGCTGGAACATACCAACCTTCTGATCTGATCACCCTCAGCTGTCCTCTTCAGTGGGATGAAGAGATGTTAGACAAATAACGAGCTAGTTACAACTGTGGCTATATAGAATATACATAGACCCTTAAGATCTCAAGCGTTTTTATTTCAAGCGTTTTATTTTGTGGTATGTTACCTGCAGATCTTTGATTAGAACTAAGCCAAAGCTAAGGTTAAAGATCTTGACTCCTCCTCAGTTTATTGTCTATCAACATATAAATTTGGTTAGGTTTTTGGTTTTTTTTAATTCAGAGTATTTCTTTTTAAAGGAGAAAACAGTAAGGTGGGTAGGTGGGCTCAAATAAGTAGAGACAAATATTGGTGTCAATCTTACATGGGTCTCAAATATTTTCACCACTGTCGTTGTTGTGGAATTATTTTAAAACTCAAGATCTGATGCATTGGGGGGGGTGCAGAGAAATCAAACCGTTAAATTACTAACTACCTCTTAATAGAAAGATGCATAGATAAGGGATTTCTTGGGACATAAAGTTTTGAGGGTGATAACTTTAGGCTGACAGCCATGTTATTCTTTTGTTACCAAAACTTCATACAAGGATATTCCTGGATAGTTGAATTCTTTGAAAACAAAGGTAATTTTTTTTTTTCAGATGGCCTAGGGAAAACACAGCTGATTTAAAAAAAATAAATCAAAAGGTAAGATGACTATTTAGAAGTAATAAAAGGTTGCTCCAGGCTATGCATGTAACAGACCTTGGCTTGCTCAGACAAGCACACAGAAAACCTACATAGCAGCAATAAAGGAATGCTGGGTGCATAACAAAACGCACATGGATAAGAAGCAACAGAAGCAAATGGGGTACAGACAGCAGTAGAGGCAGGCTGTGTCTAAGGCTTTGTCTACACTGGAACTTTGTCAGCAAAACTTTTGTCGTTCAGGGGTGTTAAAAAACATCCCCCCTGAACGACAAAAGTTTTACTGACGAAAAGCGCCGGTGTGAACAGTGCTTTGCTGGCAGCAGCACTCTCTTGCCGACAAAGCCGCTGCCACTCGTGGGGTGATGGTGGACTTTGTCTGCAAGAGAGCTCTCTCCTGCCGACAAACAGCAGCTACATTGTGCGCCTTTTAGCTGCATGGCTATGGCGGCACAGCCGTGTCACTAAAAGCAAGGTAGTGTAGACAAAGCATAAGAAATAGGTGGGAAACTCAGTGACAGCTGTGGAATTCATCATCACTTTTAAGAGTGTATTTGGGCTTTGTCTATACTATATCTTTATTAACTCTGCTAGCAACAGTGTTTTCAACCAGAACTGCGACCGACAACCGTCTTCCAACATGGCTGTTGCTAGCAATTTCCTGTCCAGGGTGGGCATATTTGATGCGTAACCATAATTAAGAGTAGAATAAATATTATCCACAGGCTGTTATATTTTTCTTGCTCTATGGCTCCAAGTACGGTCTCTGTTTTGCCAGTTGGATAAGTTTCTCTCAACCCAGAGAAAAACAGTCTTGCTACTGGGTAGAGGTTGTCAAGATAAAGAGATCATCCTCGTACATTCCCACTTAAGGGGACTCTGTGGGAGCAAGCTCAAAAATCTTGATGTCACTTTAGAATGTTCCCTGGGCACCAAGAGTGGATTTTCAGATGCACAATTTGCACAACCTTAGCACTATATCCCATTACAACCTTGTAACAGCAGCACGTAGCTTCAAGACGATTATTGGAACTCTCAGCAAGGAACCTCCATCACTTGCAGCTTGCTCAAAAGGTAGCAACATGTCTGCTCATTAGTTTAAGCTAGTGGTCCCCAACCTTTTTCGTCTGGCGGGCGCCAAAAAAAACAACAACAAAAACCCAAGCACTGCCGGCGGGGCAAAAAAACAAAACCCCGAGCGTTGCCGCGGGCGCACTTAGACCCCCCAGCGGGCGCAATGGTGCCCACGGGCACCGCGTTGGGGACCCCGGTTTAAGCAATACTGGGCCTGCATTCTTTACAATGGGTGCCTATAAAGGTGGAGAGAATGATTGTAATTTGACACTCATTTTCTTTTTGTTTCATTTTTACAGCCCTAAACTTTATAGGTCTCAGATACATTAAAGACTTTCTCCTGGAATCTTGACCCAGGGGGTAAAATAACGGCCAAGATTTTTTTGAGAGATACTAGTGATTTTGTGCACGGATCTTGAGACACCTTTAAGGCAGCTGATTATTAGAGGGCAGGAGCTCAGCACTTTCTGAAATTCTTTTAAGGCACCTCAAGTTGGACACCCAAAATCACTAGTCACTCTTAAAAGGCCTGCTTTTCACTTTTCTCACGATTGCATCTCAGGTTGGCAGGCAGATGCACCTTTGCTGTGGTGGATGTGGGACTCTTTCCCTCCCACTCACCCCTCTGAGACCTGTCTCAGTCCAACTTTCCACACTTAAATACCTTGATGCTCTACTACAAACATTGATTTTTAATTTAACTATTGTTTGTCCCATATTTGTTATTTTTCTCTCACCTTTTACAGGTCCAGTCAACTGATTATTTGAGTTTTAATGGAGATGTTTCTCTGTTTGTGTGTACTAATTGTGTTGTTAATTCTGTTGCACAGCTGCAAAGGTATTAAGTGGAGGAAACTTAAGTAAAATCATCATCATGTGGACTGGGTTAAAGATCAAGACTAAATGTTTTAGAAATGCCCCATGTCCTCCTGCCCACCATTCCCAAAGAACTCCTGTCTGCTTACAACCCACAGAACATTCCCTGAGCTGAATTACTTATCTCTCATTTGAGTATGATTGCTTTGAAGGCTGAACACAAAAGCAATAAACCTAATATGCAATCAACTCTCACTATGGAGAGAGCAATGCAACTTAGATTTTAGGTCAGATATCAGGAATCTGTACTTGTGAATTGGGTTGTCAAATTCTGTACAATGCATTTATTGTTGACAAATGCTAGCAAACTGTATATTACAAGATCCATACTACAATCTGCAATAAACTCAACCCACACCTAGAGATGGCATCAATAACAGGTCACTGCAGAGCACAAGTGCAGTGATCTTCATACTTTGAACTTGAACAGCACTTTTCATTAGAGGATTTCAAAGTACATTACAAAGCATACCAAGTATCATTAACCCCATTTTAGAGACAGGGAAACTTAGATGTTAGTAACTTGCCCAAAACTGGCAAAAAGCATTCCAGGGGCTTGAAGTTTCAGCATGTGGAAAAGTATCTGAACAACTATTCTGTCTCTCTCTCTCTACACTGCAACGTAAGCCCAAGATTTGAACTCAGGCTCAAGCCTAACCTCTCCTTCCATCTATGCACAAATCATGCTAATCCATATCCCAGGACTCCACAGGAGTGGAAGGTCTGAGCCTGAGTCAAGCTGATGTCCAGGGTTCAAACCCTGTTGCTTTGCAGTGTAGACCTAGCCCCACTAGATTCATGCTCTGGGAGTCCACTAAAAGTATTCCACAATCCCACAGGCTGGCTATCTTCATCTGCTGGACAGTCAAGTTTTCCCTCGAACAAAAGGCTAGAGTGACCACATATTGAGAGGGCACTAGGAAGTCTAGGATATGGGTGGTTGGACCCCAGGGGGATATGCTGAACACCCAGTTTGGGACCCAGAGTTCAACAACTCCTAACCTGCGGTTACAAATGAGTGTAGACACTCAAGCCCAATGCTAACAAACCCAGTGTCTGCTAACTCAAGTTCTACTAACCCTGAGCTTACACTGCAGTGTAGACATACCCATAGCTACAGAAGACATATCACAAGGTGAATGCAGACTAGGTCAGGTCAGTCAGCAGCAACCCAGGTGCTATGGATTCCAGAACTGGGAGAGATGGGGGTATTAATATAGCCCTTTAAAGTCAATGGCAAGTCAAAATACCTCAGTGAGCTGTCCTACCGACTCTGCAACCTGCCAGGGCAGCATTCTCAGAATTAACAAGGCACTGTGATTCATCCCATTGGAGATATATTTTGTTCACTCAATTCTCACCCAAATGCCCAGTCTAACTATCTACTCTCCCAAAAATATCCAGACAACCACCTTCCCTGTCTGCCTGATGGACAACCAAGGCAGAAAATGGAGACAAATTGGAGGTTGGGAAGTCTGAGTGTTCTGTCTTTTCTTCCTCCTGAAGAGCACAAATATCTTCTCTGGAGAGCTCTCCTTCCCATATCCAACCTCCCACAGGGCAACATTCTATTTTGCCTGCTGAGTCCCCACCCCAGCTTGAAAGAAAAGACACACACAAAAAACTTTCCCTAGATAATAAAATTTATGACCGATGCACCTTTCAGCAGTTGGGATCCAATTACCAAATTGCACTCTCAAGATAAGAGGCTGAGCCTCTGTGCAGACTCTCTCCTTCATAATCTCACTGTATTAGATATGTAAATGATTTACAAGACACTAATTTTCAACTCTGCCTTATGTGAAGCAAAAATCCAGGGAGGTTTCTTAGCCAGACAGGAACACACTGCAGATCCCCCTTAGCTCCCTGGAGGAACTGAAAGAGCACCTATGAGTTTACATGCATTCTGAAGTAATCCGTGTGAGCAAATTATAGGAAGAATACATTGCAGGTCTCCCCAACTCACTAGGGACACCTCCCTGTTTACAGTCAACTTAAAGAGTCACAGATCTCTTTGTAAACTGCTCTCTGCATCAAGATGACATTCAGTTAGAAGAAAAACTTGTGTGTTGCTGTAACAAACCATCCAAGGAAGAAAACCCACACTTCCTCATAATGCTGAAGAAAGAATGGGGGAATGAGAGGAGGAAGGAGAAAGCCACAGAAAGCAAAAGAACTGCAAATACAGTTCAATCTCTGAGTCATCAGTAAAAAGGAATAGAAGTACTTGTGGCACCTTAGAGACTAACAAATTTATTGCGGATTCCTTTTTGCGGATACAGACTAACACGGCTATTACTCTGAAATCTGAGTCATCAGTGTTACTGCCAATTATGTGTCAAGGAAGCCATTTGATTTAATAATTCCCAAGGCCTGGAAGGTGGTATGTGCACAATGGGATTTTATTAGATAAATGTGAACATTTATGACATGTTCAAAGTAGTGAGGTGGGAGGAGGAAGAGGAGGGAAGGGTTGATAAATGCAAAGTAACATACATTGGAAAACATAGTCCCAACTATACTAATGATGGGGGTCTGAATTGGCTGTTAGCTCAAGAAAGAGTTCTTGGAGTCATTGTGGATATTCTCTGAAAACAGCTGCTTAATTTGCAGCAGCAGTCAAAAACAATGTTAGGAACCATTAGAAAAGGGATAGATAAAACAGTAAATATTATAATGCCATTATATAAAGCCACGGTATGCCCATATCTTGAATAGTGACTGCAGTTCTGATCACCCCATCTCAAAAAAAGATACATTAGAATTGGAAAAATACAGAGAAGGGCAACAAAAAATTATTGGGAGTATGGAACAACTTCCACATGAGGAAAGATTAAAGACTGGAACTGTTCATCTTAAATAAGAGACTACTAAGGGGGGATATAATAGAAATCTATAAGATCATGAATGGTGTGAAGAAAGTGAATAAGGCAGTGTTATTTACCCCTTCACAACACAAGGACCTGGGGTCACCCAATGAAATTAAATAGGCAGCAAGTTTAGAAAAACAAGCCAGGCATCAGCATGACCGGTGTCTCTGACCATATGCTTTTGCAAAATACAAACTAAACCTGACCTATAGTGGGGTAGAGGTATGAAAACATTCATTAAAGATATAGAAAAGCTCTCAGATGTAGATGAACCACAAAGCCAGGAAACATAACCCAGGAGTTATGGTGATGATGAAAGAAGTGTTAACATGGAAGCTCCTGTACTAGATCAAGTGTGGTGCCCTGTGTCTGCCAGCAGCTAATACCTGATGCTTCAAAGGAAAATTATAATCTTCTGCACTTCTCCCCAAAACCAACATCCCTGGGCCAGTTATTCAGTGCTGTACATGGGAAGAGGAGGAGGGATTCCATCCTGACCCCTGCAACAGGGAACATTCCATCACACAATTTCCTGTCATTGTTTGCTACTGAGTGTGGACACTTGACCAGGGCCAGCCCTAGCACTCTAAAATGGGAACTGTGCCCCCAGGTCCTTTGCATTGGATGGCATGATGCTTCAGAAGAGGAGCCTCAGAAGGCAGAGCAAAGGAATTCTGGGATGCTTGTCCCCCCCCCCCTTTTTTTTTTTTTTGAGGGCAGGATGGAGGGAGAAGGGGAGGGACAGAGAGAAGGGAAGACAGTTGCTTTTTCTGTTACTGTTTTGTTCTATTTTCTTCTTTCCTCTGCCTTTTCGTCTATATTTTTCCCTTTTCTGCTTCTCTCCTTAACCCCCCCCCCTTTGATGTCCTAGATCACTTATGTAGGCTCAACGCCCACAGCACTTTACATATAAAGTCTGCAAAAGGAAACTGACTTGTTCCCTAGTCAGTTTCCTTCTACAGCCCTTTTCATAAATAAAAGGTTTTGCCCTTGTTGCACAGAGAAATTAACTACCACGAAACAGTCTTCTATCAAACTATTTACTGAAAGAACCAAAGTGACCTGGTTAGTTCCCCTCTGTTGTCTCCCTGTGTAAAAGCCCTTTGGGAAACAATGCCAAACACCCCCCTTCTATGTCACCTATGCATAAAATCTGACCTGCACTTGGCTGTACAATGAGAAACAATCAGGGAACTCATGCACCAGACGAGAAGAACGAACATTTTCAAGTCTATTATTTATGAATAATCTGAATCCCTAATGAGAAGAGAGAGATTCCAATGTTTTTTAAGCCATATGCAGGTCCCCCATCATCAAAATGCAACATAGGGTGCAATTATTTGCTTGGAACTAGGAGGAGTTTAACAAAAGTAACAGACCAGGTGGGCGAGTCATCTATTTTTTCTGCCCTCTGGTGAGTTTTACAAGGAAACTGTGGCAGAGCTAACCACTTTTTATCTTTAGCTTTGGGTCAGATGCAGTGATGGACAAAGCACTCAAAATATTCAAGTGCAGGACAGCAGCAAGCAATTGCATTTCACTTGTCTGAAGAAACTATCCCGGGTTAGCCTACAATCACAATTTTTCCAGCTTTACAGGCACTGAAAATAAAAGAAAATTGAATTCTCAGAGTACTTTGCTGAACCATCGCAAGCCTCAAGCATCAACAGATCTGGATGTCAGACTTCAAAGGTGGAAAAGCCCTAGATCATGTTGTGCATTTCCCTGCAAATTCAAAGCTGCTCCCTGCAGTACATTTTCTAGTGTTATGTAATATTCCATTTTATTTTCATGCAAACTTAACTAAGGTTTACTGTACATGAAGCAAGCATCAAGAGAAATGACTAAGCTTCATGTTTTATAGAGTAAATGGGATTGGACAAAACTCCCCACATCCTTCAGTGAGAAAGCCTCACATGGTAACAGTGTAGTGTGTGATTTTTTTAAAATCCTAACTGGGTGCTACCTCAAAGAATTACTTTAGGATACTGTTCAGTACATTTCCCTTTCTTCATGCAGTTGACACTAATATGAATAAGATTCTATGCTTTCAGGTTTTATGTGTTTTTACACAGGATGCTATTCCGACACCCAGTTCTCCCTTTCTTCAGTCTGATAAAGCTGTAACAAAGAGCTTTGAGAATGAACAAGAGAATTGCTAAATAGTATCAACCTATACAACAGTTTCACTATTAGCAACTGTAACACAGAAGAAGCAGTTCAGCCTGGCCAACAGTTGTGCAGGCCAAGTGGTAAAAGCAATTGAAGTCTCTATCCTAAAATCACACACTGAGATGTGCAGATATGTTTTTGCATAAATGTTTTGAATTAAACCCCACAAGCCCCACATCCATCTTTGAACTGCATGTAAAGAAGATCCAAAATCTAGGAAGTGCATCACAGAATGGCAAGTTTACAGAGCATTAGCAAAAAAATTAATTTGCACATCCAGAATCTAGAGATATCACATCGCACAATTTCAAATGTGTTTTATTAGTGAGTGTGGACTGAACTTTTCATAGAGTATGTCCCCAACACGGCTAACCTGGCAGCTCCAACAAGACATCAGGATGAAGAGATCATTAAGAATCTTCATTTGTCTTATACATTAAAAACACTTTTTTATATATTTAACACCATTATAAATGCTGAAGGCAAAGCGGGGTTTGGGGTGGAGGCTGACAGTTCGTGACCCCCCATGTAATAGCCTCGTGACCCCCTGAGGGGTCCCAACCCCCAGTTTGAGAACCCCTGTATAACACAAGGGTCAAAACTACATCTTCTCAGATCATCAAAACTATGAAAGAAGTAGCGAAAACAAGAGATTATTCCAAACATATACGTGCTGTGCTCAGAGGGCTGCACAAGAGCACATCTGCAGCAAATAAGTGTATTTTAATGAGAGGATGAAAGGTTTAAGGGATAGATATTGTCACAAACTGCACCAATGTTGTCAATGATCCAGTCGTGGGGTACATCTACATAGCAAAACAAACAACCAAAACCCTGAGGCACCAAACCTCAGAGCTTGTGTCACCTGACTCAGGCTCACAGGGCTTATCCTGCAGGGCTAAAAATAGAAATGTAGACATTTGGGCTCCGGCTGGAGCCCACAGTCCGAGACCTATCCCCTCACTGGATTTCAGAGCCTAGGCTCCAGCCCCAACATGCTACGCCTGCTATTTTTAGCCCCACAGGTGAGTCGGTGAGTCAGCGGACCCAGGCTGAGAGACTCATTACTCCAGGTCTTTTTTTGCTGTGTAGATGTACCCATAGGTACCTGAAGGCTGTTTGGTGACCTGTGCAAAGTGAGTTTGGTGGGTATCCATCAGCTTTCTCATGGATAGGTGTCCCCCATCACAAAAACTAGTGCCACAGTTGGGACTACCTGGCTCCCTCATTGGCAGTCTGAGAAAAGGGGCCAAGGACTGAATGAAACCTGTGTACGTTCAGATTTGAGATACACTGGAAGAGCAGAGTGGAGGAAGCTTGCCCTGCTATTGCCCATGCTATATTTTTCCAGTGGATACCAATGTCATTCTGTCACCCTGCTCAGAATCATAACAGTATTTCTGAACTGCAGAAGGCATTAGACATAAACTGGCTGGTCAGAAGATAGCAATTCACACACAAAGGCGGCTTGCATACTATCATATAGCTGAAAATCGACCAGTGTCTCATGGCTATTAACTCTCACAACATTTCTGGTACATAAGGAAATATCACTGTCTGGCCTTTACTGATAGGCAGATTTCCCCAGGTACCACACCTGGAGGTACCTCTCCCATTCCCTGACATACAACATCTAAAGATGCAGGTCTCTGATCCTGAGGATTTGGGAGCCCGAGCTGCACCTAAGTTTAGTGGGGAAGATGTCCCCTGCATAGATGAGTGGTGGAACCCCCAAGGACGGGAGATGCACAGCTCTGGTTCCTGTGGGGCTGGAAGATGCTCTGGAAACCTTTCTCCAACCCTGCTCCCAGGGTGCTCTAGGCATATCCTGTGGGGCACCCAGGTCTAGTCCCTATGTGGGCTCTGGAAAGCTGTCCCTGGCCAGCTGGGAGCATACCCTGTGGGGTGCTGGAAAATTCTATGGAGAGCTCTCCCTAGCCCTTTCCCCATGGGAGGGAGTGCACTGGGGGCCAATTCCTCAGCTCTAGTCCCTAGGGATGTTCTTGGGGACGGGGACAGGGACAGTTCTCTATAGCAGGGGTTCTCAAACTGGGGGAGGGCTCCTCAGCTCTGGTCCCCAGGGAGTCCGGAGGGTGCCATAGGGGCTGGGGGAGGGCTCCTCAGCTCTGGTCCCCAGGGAGTCCGGAGAGTGCCATGGGGGAGGGCTCCTCAGCTCTGGTCCCTGGGGATGCTCTAGAGAGTGGTGCCCAGCCCTGTCCCCAGGGAGTCCCGGGGGTGCCATGGGGGCTGGGGGGGCTCCTCAGCTCTGGTCACCAGGGAGTCCCGGGGGTGCCATGGGGGCAGGCTCCTCAGCTCTGGTCCCCAGGGAGTCCGGAGGGTGCCATGGAGGGAGGGGGACCTTTCTCCTCTAGTCCCTGGGGATGCTCGGGAGAGCGGTGCCCAGCCCTGTCCCCAGGGCGTCCGGAGGATGCCATGGGGGCTGGGGGGGCTCCTCAGCTCCGGTCCCTGGGGATGCTCGGGAGAGCGGTGCCCAGCCCTGGTCCCCAGGGAGTCCCGGGGGTGCCATGGGGGCTGGGGGGGGGCTCCTCAGCTCTGGTCCCCAGGGAGTCCCGGGGGTGCCATGGGGGCTGGGGGGGGCTCCTCAGCTCTGGTCACCAGGGAGTCCCAGGGGTGCCATGGGGGCTGGGGGGGGGCTCCTCAGCTCTGGTCACTAGGGAGTCCCAGGGGTGCCATGGGGGCTGGGGGGGGCTCCTCAGCTCTAGTCCCCAGGGAGTCCCGGGGGTGCCATGGGGGCTGGGGGGGGGCTCCTCAGCTCCGGTCCCTGGGGATGCTCGGGAGAGCGGTGCCCAGCCCTGGTCCCCAGGGAGTCCCGGGGGTGCCATGGGGGCTGGGGGGGGGCTCCTCAGCTCCGGTCCCTGGGGATGCTCGGGAGAGCGGTGCCCAGCCCTGTCCCCGGACCGTCCCGCGGGGTCGGGGGGCTGCGGCGGGACCCGGGCCGCGCTCTCACCTCTCGAACAGCAGCCTGACGGCGAAGATGCCCAGCGCGAGCGGGAAGGCGGAGAAGACGTGCCCCGCCTGGGGGTACTGGGTGCCGCTGCCGCCCTCGGGGTCCGGCTCCGCCGCCAAGTCCGCCCAGGTCACGTTGTGCGGCAGCCAGAAGCGCTCGTTCCAGAACCAGGCCGAGAGCAGCGCCGCCGCGGCCGCCGCCATCTTCCGCCTCCCCCGCCGGCAGCAGCCAACGGGCCAGGGCGGCGCTCGGATCGGGGCCACGCCCACTCGCGGGGCCACGCCCACAGCCGCCCCCCCCCCCCCGACCGTTACAGGATCCCACGCTTGCGCCCTCAAGGTAGATGCCTCGTGCCGGGGCCACGCCCCCGGAAATCTGCTGCTTCGCCGGCGCCGCACAGGAAACCACGCCCCCTTCTGACGGTCGCCTCCGCGCGGACACCCTGAGGGGACACAAGTCCGCCCCCTCGGGCCGGGAGCATGCGCGCTGGGGGGGCCGGACCCCGTGTGGGCGGAGACTGGAAACCACGGCTGAGGTGAGGGGGCGGGGCAGCAAAGGGTCACGTGCCCAATAGCATCCATGGGACAGGGCGGGCCTCGGTGCCGGCGGTGACAGACGCCTCGGGCCCCATTGCTGCCCCCTGCCCAGCCCCGCCCGCCCGGCCGCTTCCCCTCCTCAGGGCCAGGCCCAGCCGCCCTCTAGCCCGGCCGGCTCACCACAACCCGCAGCGCAGCTGCTGCCTTCGAGAACATCAGCGCGGCCAGAGCGGGTCAGCGCGACGGTCCGTCCAGCCCCGTGTCTCCCCTGCGGACCTGCTGCCCGGCCGACACGTCGGGACTGGCCTGCCTTAGCCGGGCGGCAGCCGGGTCCGCAGCGCCCACCAGAGCCGTCGTGACCCACCGTTTGAAAACCGCCCGTTTAGACTAGTCCTGGGAGGCAGCCGGAGGCAGCGGACAATCTAGACAGCTTTAGTTGGGGGGGAAGGAGGGAGTACCGGTCTGTCCCATCTTACGCGGGGGTTACGTTCCCTGGGCAGCCGTAAAGCGAAAACCGCGTATAGTCAAAATCCCATTGAGCGTAATGGCGGGCGGAATCGCCCGCCCTACAGACACAGTATTTAAATTGTTGTTTTTCTTTCTTTTCTTTTTTTCTTGTTTTTGCCAACTGCGTAAAGCTGAAATCGCACATGTTAAATGCACCTAAGATGCGGCAGACCTGTATGAGTGATCACTGAAGACAAGGGAAGAGCTCAGCCAGACCCCATTCCTTCAAATTGGGCCATTTAAAACTATACCCGTCTGGTATATTGGAAAAATAATTGATTAGCAATCTTTGTGTTTTATAATAAACTCCTCAAAGCTGCTAGGATGGAACTGCTAGAAACATTGGAGCAATCTCAGTAGAGGGCCTGAGACTTTGGAAGTGACAAAGCTATTCCCTTACTGGATTTTGAGAAGAGAGACAAAAGCACCCCTTTACTCTCAACCTGTTTGCCCATGTGGGTGGTAAAGCCACTAGCTCAGCTAATTAGAAGAGGTTGAGTGAGGGTATGTGAGTGGGCAACTGCCACTGTACAGTAAGTATGAGTGGGATTACAGCATTAACAGGTCATCTAGAGATTTAATGTGAACTGGTGCTAGGGTTTATAGAAGAGTTAAACTGAGGTGAGATTTAGAATAAAAATACAGAGAGGGCGGAAGTACTCCCACTCAACTGCACCTGAGCAAGGAAAATTTAGGAAGATTTAACTTACTGAATTTAGAACTGTAAGTCTTATGATCAGCCAGTTGACCTAGAGCACCTTCATGGTGCTCTGCTTTTTGCAAATGCTTGAAGGGGACATGGACAAACAGATGTTTTTGCTTTTTCTTCCTTCCTCCATTTGGGGTGGTAAAGAAACAGATAATTTTAAGAACAAATATTTTAGCAAAACAATTTCCCCTTAAATCACAGTTGGATTTTACCTAGTTAGTTTGAGAGGCAGGGGAAGAAATCTTGAATTCATATTCCTAAACTTCTATAGTACTTGTTTAAAATTGCATTACAAATTGTCCTCACTCCCTGGAAGAGGTATTATTCCCATTTTAAAGAGGGTGAAACACTCATGTCCCAAGCTATTAGCACATCAAGGTTGAAAACAAGTTCCTGTCTTCCAGCCCTATGTTCAGGCCACTAGACCACACTGTCTCCCCCTAATTTATTGGGCAATGCTCTAGTTATTTGATTGAATGACAAGAGAGTATTGGATAGGTTAGTTCTCCAGTCCTTCAATACATTCCTGCAGACTGGTCCAGTTTCTTCCTCTTGTTGAAAGCAAGCCACACCAACTGTCTGGAAGGAACAAGGGCACCAGAGACAATGAGAATTTAGAGATGCATTTCCTATGCTCTTTGTGGATTTACTTTGGATTATAAAGACATTATTGAAACTTTGGAGCAGCAGTGAAAGGGTGATAGAAGTCCTTAGCATTTTAATGTATTAATTATCAGCCATGGAGCTACTTTCTTCAAAGATAGGAGTAGTGATTAAATTTGAATATGTAGACCTGAAATTCTCAGACTATTACTCATCCCATTTATAAAGAGAGGACCTAATTCTGCAGCCAAATCCATGCAGTTGCTCACAAATAAAGGGTGCAGAAGAAATCTTCAGTTCTGAAGTGTGGCTTATAATAATATATGGAGATATACCTATCTCATAGAACTGGAAGGGACCCTGAAAGGTCATCGAGTCCAGCCCCCTGCCTTCACTAGCAGGACCAAGTACTGATTTTTGCCCCAGATCCCTAAGTGGCCCCCTCAAGGATTGAACTCACAACCCTGGGTTTAGCAGGCCAATGCTCGAACCACTGAGCTATTCCCATAGCGTAGACTATGTTCTGTATTGTCTAAGAGTTCCCAAAAAATATTTGTTTATATAAAACCAAATGGAGTGCCTAAAACATATTAATGTTTATTAGTGGAAGGTTGCCATTGATTTAAGATTTGCTTATTTTGGTATATTTTCTCAAATAAGCTTTGAAATTCCATCACACTAGGACATCTGGTGAATGAGTCTTAGGGTTGAGGATCTGAGTACACTGTACAAGATAATTTGTGGCTCTGTTAGTTCTCATAGCAGCTGCTCTATACATTAGAATTTTGGCAAAATCTTAACATTTAAGAGACACTCTTGGTGGTACAAACTTCTCTAGGGGGAAAACTATTATAGTCTCATTCGCCAAGATAGGGCAATAGTGAGCCTTATATCCCAGAAATTCAACCTTCTCATCTTGGGAATCATGGCACTTATATTCATTGATGCATAATGGCAAGGTCTCAGCTAGCTGTGCCATGAGCTACATCATGTTTCCCACAACTTGATCCATGTCATAAGTTAGTATTGGCTCCACATGGGATGGGTATTGGGCACATCTAACAAATGTGATATCATACTTAGTATCTGAATTGGAGTATTAAATGTTGAAATATTAAAGTCTTGAAAAAACAGGAAGACAGCACATTTTACTTGCTCTTCACTTCCATAGGCCAAGGACCTGCTTTTCAGATGTGCTGAGCACCTGCAGCTTTCACTGACTTCAATGGGAGTTTTTATTTTTCATGGGGTTGAGGGAGAATCAGGCCCCAGTTGCATTTTAGCAGAAATAGAAAAATGCATTCTTTAACTCTATAGTCCGAACATGATTAACAGCTCACAGATCAGCTTATTAGCCTGGCTGTGTACCTCCTCCTGCCAATATCCAGTTTCACCCCCCAACACCTCCTGCCAGCCAGCATCTCATGCAACTGTGCATGGCTGCCATGTGTCTATAACTGCTAAATGTCTTCCGGCCAGACAACTGCCCTACTAGACTTCTCCCCCTACTGGATAAGTGGTTCCTCACTGCTGCTGGTTACCTCCCTACTGTCTTTCCTCCCAGACCTTCCCAGTCTGCCCCTTCCCTAAGGAGCTCTACTTACAGCTACCACTAGTCACTTGGTTTCCCCCAGACCTGCACATGTAACTAGGGAAGTGCCTTCAAGTCCTTTTCTCTAAGAATTGTTTAAAATCAAGAATGAAAGGGTTAAACAAGTTTGTCCCTCTGATCTATCCTGTTTTTTAATCCCTGTTCCAGGAGCATGTGTATTGCCATTTGCCAAACTGGCTAGAGTGGTCCAACAGTGTCACCTAGTGGTATGAAATCACATTATGAAGACTTCAACGCTAAGAGAAGATAACTCATCCTTCTCAACCAAGGTCATCTTATATACTGCCTTATTGCAGTTAAAACAAAAACATGAATTAGGCTTCAGCCTTAGAGTTCAAAGTAAATTACAAAGCTTTATTGAATACAAATGTTTCATACTTAGCAAGATTGGAAGAAAGTAGAATATTTTACACCTCTATAAAAATATAGTTAGGACTAATTCTCAAGTGAATACAGTACAGAGAATAAACTACAGTACTGTAGGAATAAACCCTTCCCCCCCATTCAAATTATGATTTGTAAAATAAATCCTGTCAAGTTTTAAAATGTACTAAAAGCTTTGCTAGAAACCAGTTCCAAGAAAGAATCCCACTGTTTATCTAGTTTTCTTAAATTTTGTATGTGTAAGTCTCACAGTTGTAACTATTAAAAAAAGATCTCTGGCAGTTTGGTACAAGTAGGGTTTAATAACTGCCAAAAGGCCTTACAAAAGTTATTTGCAGTTTTAAGTGAATCAGAAGAGGGAATGAAATCTAAAAGTAGAAAAAAGTCACCTCAGAAAATGCACATGGAATGCAAGAGTAATGCCCTGCAGACTCTTGTGAAAGGGGTGTCTTATCTTCAAGAGTATCGTCAGTCATCACTGGGTTTGATCTGCACTACTATTCCAGCAAGGGGCACACTGGTGCATTAGCCAGCCAGAGGGCTGTACTACCTCTTAATTCCAGTTTAGAATTAGTTGTGTATACAGGAGAGCAGAGTGCAAAGTAAGAAGTTTTCCACTCATCAAGAGCAAGCAAATAAAAAGAATTACATTGCATTCTGTGTACTTAATATATTTTAGTTGCTAGACACTAAGCACAAAGAAAATTAGTGTTTTCATGAGGAAAACATCCCAGCTGTGCCCTTTACATGTATTAAAGTGCATTCAGTCACCATTTTTAAAGCAGGCCTGCAAGTCCCTTTGGAATTGGTCCCTAAGCACTGCAGTAGCATTCATAGTGGTAATAATAGTGTATTCAGAAAGTGTTTAATACCACCTTTGGGAGTACAGTGGAATCCTGCAAACTACTGTTATTGGAATAAGTGCCAAAGCACAAAAAGAATAAAATACAATGACCAGGGTATAGAATAGATCTGTGTTCTCATGCTGTAAATTGTGATTACCTGATGTAGGAATAGCTGTCCCACACCAAGGGATCAAACATGTTTCCATACAGCTAGATATGATCTTTGCAGGTTTCTAGTGTACTTTTCTACCTCATATCTGTACATTCTGTTGTTCCCTAATGTGTCAACGTGCAGGATAGCATCACTTTCACAGAGGGCAGCTGCTTGTTAAAAGCTAATACACCAATTTAAGGCCCAGCACCTTGCAGCAAGATTTCTAGTGAAAGACCAATTTATTCTTCATCTTCATCCTCTTCCTCATAGTAACGATTCCTCTTGATCTGTTCTTCCACAGACATATCTTCCACATCTTCACCTTCCCAGAACACAACATCTTTGGATTTGCTATTCTGGCTAGGGGATAATTCCTTAGCAGTGACCATGTTCAATAAGCTGAAACGTTTAGGAGAGTTGGAGTCAAATATTTCTTTATTTGGAGATGGCTGCTGCGCTGTGGCGTTTTCTTCCTCATCTGTCTCCATACCCACCTGACCATTCTGTACCAAGTTCTCTTCCGTGTCTGCCTTGATATCAGGCACTTCCCTTCTTTCTTCCTCCAGTTCTTTATTCTTCTCTTCAGTGTTCTGGATGTTCCCATTCTCAGCTCTTTTTTCCTTTCGCTTTCTTTCCATCACTGCCTCACTCTCTAGTTCTTCACTTTGTTTGAACGTGACCCCATCTGCTTTGGAAGGAGTAGATACATTCTCTGTTTTATGGCCCTTAACAGACATTGTTCTAAATGAGGCTGCTACTGTAAATGCACGGCTTCTTTCCTTCAGTGAGGATGTTCTTCGTAGCTTTTTGAGATCCAGGTCCACATCCTCCTGCACATCTGGCTTCGACACTTCATCTTCTGGGGGCCACTTTGGCTTAAATACTTTGATACCCTCTTCCAATGCACTTCCTTGACTACCTAGCTCTGATGGAGGTGGCCAGGCAATCCTCAGTTTCTTTGTTTCTGCTGGTTTCTCTTCCCTTCCAGGCAAAGCTGCAGCTTTTGCTTCCATGCTAGCTGCAAGAACTCCCACCTTTGCAATTGGGGCATCCTCTACTCCCGGACTTTGAGGGCCTTCTATTGTATTTACAGTGTGGGCAGATTTCTCCAGGGACTCTTCGTTCTCAGTTTTGCTTACCCATAGTTCCTGGTGCGGTTTGTGCCCAAAACCTTCATCATAGTTGCCTTTGGCTTTAAAGAGCTGATTGAAGTGAGGCTTGCAATAAATATTCCCACGTAGAAATGCATATGTTCCAAGACTGTTCAAGAAAACAAAATGTTAGCACTTTGCATGTCTCTCAATCAGTTGTAGATTAAGGCCCAAATTTTAGCTAGATCACTGAAAAACTTGGCATTAAACATCTCATAGTTTTTAGAAAAGCAAGTTTTATAGTGTGTTGACCTGGTGTCGCCAGAGGAAAGGTCCTACCCAGTATAAAAAAAGGCATTTCTATGGGTTTTCCTCTTAAGTGCTCAAAGATCTTTACAGCAGGTAGGTATTATCCCCATCTTACAGATAGGAAAACTAGTATAGAGAATTCAAGTGACATGTCCAAGGTCATGCAGCAAGTTAGCAGCAGAGCTGGGAGTAGAACCTGACTCCCAGGCCCTTGCTCAATCAACTAGACTACAGCTGCCTGTATTCACAGATGAACATTTGCACAGTATCGTATTCAGCTTCCTGTTATGTTTTAGGAAGGTTGAATTTCCTTCTAAAGGACTGACACACTCATATACCTCATCCTCTGCACAGATTACCTGAGTTTGCTATTGCAATGTGAACAGCGGAAGCAGCTGATATGAAACACCTGCTGGTTGGCAAAGAGACGTTCCATTGGGTACACTGTCTTCTGACACGCAACACAGGTTTCCTTCACTGGCAACTGAAACTTCTAAGGGAAGAAAAGAGGGCTTGTTAACTGGATAAGAACTAGTGGGTGAGGAGACTTGACTTGGGTTTTGTCCAAGACTTCCAGAGTTCTCAGAAACAACTTACTTAATATTTAATAATTAGCAGCTCTGAACCCTACTTGTACCCTGTACCCTACTTGAGTAAAGCAGACCTATTACAGGCTCATTGCCTTGGTTTGATAGCAAGAGCCTATCCTGCATTCTCCCTCTCTGCTCCCCATCACCTAAACCTCTGAGGTAAAACAATAGTCAAGAATTGACAGTGGAAGTGTTAAAATTCTCACATGGGTCATAAAGTAAGCTCTATCAAGCCATTCCCAAGAGACTGAGTACATCTACACTGAAACTGAACACCTGCAACTGGCCTGTGTCAGCCGACTTGGGCTCAAGGGCTGTAAATTTTTAGTGTAGACATTCAGGTTCCTGCTTGAGGCCAAATGCCTACACCGAAATTTTACAGCTCTGCAGGCTGAGCCCTAGGGATAGGCCAGCCACAGGTGTTTAATTGCAGTGTTTAATACCCTGTATGTCCTAGCCCAGGGGTCGGCAACCTTTCAGAAGTGGTGTGCCGAGTCTTCATTTATTCACTCTAATTTAAGGTTTCGCGTGCCAGTAATACATTTTAACATTTTTAGAATGTCTTTCTATAAGTCTATAATATATAACTAAACTATTGTTGTATGTAAAGTAAATAAGCTTTTTAAAATGTTTAAGAAGCTTCATTTAAAATTAAATTAAAATGCAGAGCCCCCAGACCGGTGGCCAGGACCTGGGCAGTGTGAGTGCCACTGAAAATCAGCTCGCGTGCCGCCTTCGGCACCCGTGCCATAGGTTGCCTACCCCTGTCCTAGCCTCTCTGCCTCAAACCTGCTGATAGGGAAAGATGAGGAGGTGGGGAAAATACAAAAGGGGATAAGTTTAAAAAAACAAAAACAAACAAACAAAACCAGTGAGATGAACAGCAATACAAGAAGCTCAGTGGAGGGGAACAAGTAATGAGAAGGCCAAACAAGCATGGGGGTGGGGGAGGAGGAAGGAGAGAAGAGGACGACAGGAGGGGAACAGTTTGCTCAAAGGTTTAGGCTGAGTAAGTTTTACTAAATGCTTATGGCTTTAGGAATGAAGGCGGCTCATTTAGGCAACTTTCCATACAAACTCTGATTAAGCCAGTAATTTATTCCTACAGCCTGCTTTTAAAAAGTTAGTCTCAGTAGTTCAGGGCAGCAAGAAATGTATCTAACCCCATATGAAAAAATTCAGAGCTCTGGCAAAGGCACTAGCTACACTCAGCTTTTAGGGATTTGCAGTTTCACTAAAATTAAAGTTACACAACAGATAACTAAAGTTACCCCTGATGTTGACAGACTAGTAACAGTGCGTGTACTCCATCAGAGGCAACATCCCATAAGTTAAGAAATATCGTAAGGATAAACCCAATACTAGTAAGTATTAAGTGTCAGCATTGTACTACTTGGGAATAACCTCAGAATGTGTCTCCTGACAGCATCAAGGAGGTGATATTCTATGTCCACCAAAGAGGTCACCTGATGCTCCTCACTCCTTAACACACCTACTAGAGGCGATTTAACATGGAAGCTTAATAAAGAGGAAATGGCATATTGAATATCCAGTAAAAAAGCTGGCCCTTCTGGACTGACCTGATTGCAACAGCTTTTCTAGCAACAGAATAGAAAGTTACCTAGGTCCAGTGTCAAAGGGGTACAGAAAATCACACTTAGATACGGTCAACTTTGTTGCAAAGGCATGTTCTACTACAAGTTTACTAAAAGCCTTTAAGAGAAGGATATGATGGTTAAGGGATATGGAAGCAGGAAGTGCAACATCACAGGGGACAGTTACAGGGGTTGGTGTCTAGTTTGTATTTTAAATAAAATGATGACATGGTTAAGAACTGAAGGTTATGATAGATGAGGATCAGGTCGCTGAACAGAGCCAGCTGATTTAAACTGGTTTGTCACAACTTTAATGTTGCACATAATTGGGCAGTTTGCTATATATTATTTCTAGTCTAATGCACTTAGATTGAGAACTTTATAAACTTTGATATTAGGTATTTGAAATGACACTAAGGGACTATCCATACCGAGAGCTTGATAGAAAACCTCAAAAAACTCCCAGAGCCTCAAGTGATTTATTTATTTTTAAAAGGGAACTTCAAGGCACTGACCTTTTGCACCAATGTTCTCACCTCTGTGTGAGTGAGTCAGTGCAAGCTCTAGAACACGCCATTGAAGTTTACTAGCCCAGACAAAGATCTACTCACCCACCCTTGCCACAAAAAGGAACAAGGCACTACTAACTTCCTTACCAATAAAAGTTTTCCTCCTTCCCAAGACAGCGTAAGTGCAAGGCTGCACTGCATAGTGCTCACATGTGTTATTGCAATACACGTCCCCATCTAAGAGGAGGAACTTACATGGGTATACAGTGACCCCTGTTTGTCTGCTGAAGAGGTGGTTTTTGGGGTGCATAGAGAAAAGCTTCCTTTCTGGGCATTACTATACATAGCTACTACAGGAGGAGGGTGAAGCCCAGTTAATAAAAAAAGGAGAGCTGGAGAGATAGCCGAGAGTTGAGCTCACATTAGAAGGGAAGCAGAAGGCAGGAGTAGAGATTAGGAACCAGGAACAGGAAACAGAAGCTGGAAGAGAAATAGGAACCTTACATGAAATCAACAGCATCTGGGCTGTTCTCTAAAAACTGCAGCAACAACTATTAATGAAGGTAGAGATCCAAGCTGGGTTTTATCATGAGAGCAGATTCTTTTGAAATAAGCACAAAGAACCATAAACTTAAAGGATAAGCACCTTACATATGAACACACACTGGAATACCTTCCAAGTTACACAATCCTAAAGGCATTTTTGCCATCTCAAATTTTGCACATATAGCACCTTTCAGAAGAGGTGCTCACAGCACTGTGATATTAATTAAATCTTGCTATCTTCTTAAATAAAATAAATACTATACCTATCCCTCTTTTACAGATGGGGGGAAAAAAATGCAGAGTGGTGAAATGATGTGCCCAAGAGTAACATAGGAAGTCTGTGGCACAGCAGGGATAAGACTTCCTATTTCAGACAGCATGTGTGAAGAGGATGCACCTCACATCACGTTACTGAGATATCATTAAAGTGCTCATCACATAGCATCTGAATACCTCAAAGTGAGAAAATAAATCCCTGTCCAAAAATTCTCCATCGCTTCCTCAGCTACAGTTATATTGGGGTTGTTCTTGCCTGTTTATATCCCAGAAAGTCATGAGCAGGTCTACAGCCATCACTACCGAAGGAAGGCTTGGGTAAAGACAGGAGTAGCATACTGGGCTCTAAAGATGATAAAATTGGGACTCATCCTGATCTCCAGTGGAAGGGAATTTCACATCTAAGGGCTTGCCTCTGAGAATGCCAGGACTCCAGCTCCTAGGAGTTATATACTGAGCTCCCTCAGCTATGAATACCTTCTTGATTGCAGCTGCTATCATGGTTGAGGCGAGGAGGAAGGCAGACAGCCAGGCCCCAGGGTGGGTTTTAAAGATTAGCATCAGGACCTAGATGAAAATCTCTAGGAACTCTGACTTAAGGAAAGCCAAGAGCTTGTCAATGCAAGACCTACATCCAGACTTCTGTACTCAAAACTTCTCCTCCCATCCTAGAAGCAAATTAGTATTCCCATACTGTCACTGGAACAATGCCCCTTTAACAATATGGCAGCTGTCAGCAGGCAGCTCACAAACGCCATCTTAAAAGAACTAAATTACAATTGTGTTGAGATGCTTTTCTATTCAGAACTCAAAACGCTGTGCTGAGCACTGGGCAAAGTTCTTTTATATCCAGTCTCTTTTCTGTCAGGAGTTAGTTCCAGCATGAGTTTTTTTTAAAAAGATGTCAAAATAAAGACAAACTCACAGCTTTGCCCTATGGTAAAAAGCTCTCTGCTGAAGAGAGTTTGGATATTGATGGATCAATAGCATAAGATCCCCTGGGAGTGCAAACACAGATTCATAGGCTGGATTGAGTCTATGTTACATCAGATTTGCTTAAGTATTAACTGTTGCTAGTGCTTAGGAAATAAATAGCTACTGTACCTTCACTACTTTTGGTGGAGAGGTGTCAGTCTGGTTGGCTGGTTTGGAATCAGAGCTCTGCTGTTTTGTGTAGACACGTCTCTTGGCTTCAGTCTCACTCTGCGAGTTTAGTTCAACTGGGGAAGGGAGGGGAAGGAAAGTTCTGTTAAAAATGAGTTTAAAGGCCACGAGAAACTCCTAGGAAGTTCAGTCTGGTAAGACCATGTAGCAATTACGTCAGAGAAAGGCTTAAAGGTCTGTCTGTTCCTAAACGTGTATGACTAAAGCATTGGTGCCAGAGCAAGCAAATATATTTACTCATCTTTTTCTGCACTGAAATTATCAAATGATTGAGTGGCTGTGTTGAGAGAATGAGATAGGTGCCAGCTTCTCAGTGTGCACTAACCTCGTTTCTGGGAAATATGGCTCCAGTTTAATAAAATGGTTAAGCACATGCCTAAAGTTAAGCTTGAAGTCAATGGGCTATAAACATGTGCTTATACCTTTGGAAGGCACTTTAGCCAATCAACTACTGCGAATATATTTATTGACTAATCTGTTGGCTACAGTGCTTGCTGTATTTGGCTCTGGAACACTAAGTCCAAATGGTGGGAGAATTGCACTGCTGGGGTTAAATTTAAACCCTTTATCAAGCAAGCATTAAAGCTGTCTCAGTACTACAGTTACAAACCAGTTTATAAACCTGATAAAAATTCCCAGGTCTTGAGCTGGACTGAGGTTTTAGCACGAGATTTTTACTGGAAAAATCCCAAGAATCTGAAGGGGTTGCAAGTGTTGAATTAAGATTGTTACTTTTGAATATAGTAATCTTTAAAAACATTTTTTAAAAGTCCCAATTTTATTCAAATTTTATGAATAAGATCTGCTCCTTCTGGGCTATCATATGACAAGTTTCATAATCAGCAAATTCTACAGCCAATTTCTAAACCACTGGAAATGGGAGTTTATAAGACAAGGCTGACCATTACAGGCCCATGAACAAATTTCCACTTTAACCAAACTGGCTTATATGTGCTACAAAATTACAAGAAGGCGCCTAGATAATGTGAGTGGGCTTCCACTATGTGTGTTAGGATCGGAGTTCTTATGCTCAGATTGCTTCATAGAGTTAAAATTAAATGAAATCCAGTCTTGACAGCATATCCCTGTGATTAAATGGGAAGCCTGATGCTTCCTCCAGAAGCTATGGGTTCTAAGGGCAAACTCATCTTGACATAAGCAAGGCATACAAGTAGACGGTGCCGACACATCCTGCCATCCACCTGCCCACTCTATTTATTGGGCTAGGAAAATGAGTGCTTACTGGTGCCATCTTCAGAAAGATTGGAGTGGAAACCCAGACTCTTCTCCCTGAAGAAAACCTGCAAAAGTAATGTTATACTGTGAACCATATGAAAGTCAGCTGGGCTCACCAGTTAACAGACTCAAATTTATAAATGGATAATCCCGGCATGAGTAGCAAAATAATGGGCAATTAATAGAACAATAAAACAGAAAAGCCTGTTTACTAGCCAGTGTCCACCCTAAGCTCAGAACTTCAACGATGCTAGCAGTGGCTACAAAACATATGTTCTGGATTTCTCACCTTCTTCAGGGCCTCCCTCACTGCCACTTCTTGAGTAGTCAAGGATACATAGGAGTCTAAGTGACTGTTGATTTTGAAAGTTTCCCCCTAAAACTACAAGCTGTGATGCTCCCAGTTTAGAACAAACATGCTTGGTCTGTCTTCTACATCCTTCTTTAGAAAAGAATTTACAAATTTCACTGTTTTATACCTTCTGCTCAGCTCACACATATAAATACTCTGAAGTACAATATTCTTTCATTAACAGAACTGTTGACGCAGACTAGTATAAACTTGGTTCAGATAAGGAATAATTTACATACCAGGTGAAAAGCTCAATACAGGTTCTAGAGGGCTATTTTAACCTGGTTCTCTCTATATGTTAAATAAAATATAGCTTAACTATACTTACACATTGAGGAACTAAAATGCCATAATGAGATTAACAGCAGAACCTCACTAATTCACACTAATGACTGAAAGACCCATTGCAAAGGATTGCACTTTGGAAATTAATGAGGAAATAAACAAACAAGTCCGGATAACATACTTTGTTCATTTGACTAGTTTAATTTTAATGATACTTTCTAATAAGCATTCCACAGTTTACTTTGTGCCCATAACAAAGAATTTTTAACCACTGTTACTGAATCTTTGGGATGTACAGGATGAGGGGAGCAGTGTTTTTTTGCACTTGAATTATGAGTGTATAAGTAAGCGAGGTTCTGTTGAACCTCTCTCTTTCTCCAGAAATTTCTGCCATTTAATAGGTGTGCCCTGGACAGGGACACTAAATTTATCCTGCAGTGATGTCAAAGTGACCATCCTACTACCACACAACAGTCTATTTAATGTAGGTTCTTACACTGTGCTCCTATTACACATCAAGTCAGTCACTAAAGGAATGCCTATAAATTAAAATAACTTCACTCTAAGAGCTAGCAGAGAGAGGGTTTTATTCAAACCTTCAGTTCAACAGCAGAAAGTCTAACAGAGAGAAACTGCTTTTATTTAATAGGTTTCCTTTTAAGAGGCTTCTCTTGGTGGCTGCTTTCCCACCCCACAATAAGCTAAAATGTGAAGACTCGCTCAGTTCCCAGCAAGAAGCTGAAAGCAACAGTCTGGCTGCCTGCTGAGGGAAGTCCGGAAAGGTTTAAAAGCCCTCCCAGCATTAGGCTGCCACGTGTTCAGAAAGCCTGTAATGCACAGTATTTGAATTATTATTGTTTGGCTACTTTTATTCCCTTCTACCATCCCCCAATTTAAGTCACACAGATTCCTTGAGACTTTGCTTTATTGTGTGAATAAGGGGACAGTAATTATATACTCATTTTAAAACTAAGTTTAAACAGCAGGAACAAAAAAGCTAATCAGGTTGCCAGTTACATTAACCAAGATCTGGCAACTCTGTGGCAGTGACCCACTTTCAAGTTATTGTGACCCAGTACTTTGCACTTACACATCTTCTCTCATCTGAGGCTCCCCAAGCACTTTACCAGAAATTTAAGTGTGCAAGCAAAGCACCTACAAGATGTTTTCCCCATTTTACAGATGGGGAAAATGGCACAGAAGAGTATAGTGGCTTCAGTAGCGGCGCCAGCTCTTCCGGCGCCCTAGGCAGTGGAAGGTCCCACCCCCGAAATGCCACCCCCAACAGCGGCGGCGGAAGGTCCCGCCCCCAAATTTGAACGGGCGGCCGCGGTGCCGGCGCCCCCAAAATAGCTGCGCCCTAGGCGACCGCCTAGGTCGCCTAATGGGTTGCGCCGGCCCTGAGTGGCTTGCCCAAAGGTCACTCAGGAATGGCAGAGTCAGAAATAAGACTCAGGAGGCCCCACTTCCAGTCTGCTGCTGCTGCTGCTGCTGCTATTAGATAATGCTTCTTCCTCCCATGTTCTTAATAAGCCATCATTATGAAATTCAAGGATTCTGCCACATCAAGAACATTTACTATATTTTACAGACTACAAGCGCAACCCCCTCTAGATAAAGTTATAAAAAAATAGCTAGATATTCTGCACACAAAGGACTTTTTATTTAGAGTCTTATACATTAAGATTTCTCTTGCCTGTTTGTAATTACCATCCTAAATTTTGATCCTCTCAAAATCATGAGTCACACAGTATGCAGATAATTTGTATCAGACAATACAGATCAATTTCCAGATGCCTGTTGTGTGTCTTCAAGCAGTTCCATTTCAAGGAGAGTTCTTGATCCTCAATCAATATGAGAGCATCTTACCTTATCCCCATCCTGATGGGAAACGGAGTCCTCAGGACTTGGTGGCACATTCTCCTTCTGCTCAGATTTGTAACTCTTGATTTCACTGTCACTGGCTTGAATCTCATTCTATAGAACAACAAAGGAATTGAGTGTTGACATTCTTTTTCCCTTAGAGTGAGAGAGCTTTCCATGTTTCTTCTTAAAAGAAGTCTTGTGAATACTATGTCCTGTAACACACAGCTGATGACTAAAGGGAAGAGGACAAAGGAGTCGACAAATATCTGATGGGTGAAATACACCAAGGAGGGAGAGGAAATTTAGGATAATAAAGGGAGTATAACTTTTATTCCATGCCATCATCACAGTATCAAAATACCTTTCCACCAAGAACCAACCAAGTCTTTCCTTAAAGCCAACTTTTCTTTCTTGTTGTCACTCCGGATAATTCCACATCTTCCCTTACCTGAAATGCTGCCCCATGTTTTATTTTATTTAGGTCATAAGCACTTCAGGGCAAGGAACATGTATTATTCTCTAATGCACTATGAAAGTGAGTTCTACCCTAGGTTCAATACATGTCAACCAGCCAGGTGACAAATTGGAACTTCATCTTTCTCAAAGTTTGACTCATTTCAGGAAAGTTTTACAGAAAAGTCTTCCAAATTTTCATCTAAAAAACCCCAGAGAAACCTCATGCTTCTTTTGCCGATCAATCAGTAGACACTGCGGCAATGCAAGGCTCATGCCTTTCATGAGACAGACTTTCTGGGGCAGGGGAAAGAAGTTGCCAAGCATCAGGAGCATATTGGACATCAAAAGGCCTTTAAAAACAAAGAAAAGGGATTTATATGCTAGTACCTATCTCTTTGAACCTTAGTGTTTAATATGACAGGTCTTTAAATATAAGTAATTTTTCCAAGTATTCTTTGCAGTGTTATGAAGGGATTATGCTATCACACTTACAACAGAAGAAAATATACAGCATACTTAAGGCTTGTCTACACTGGCACTTTACAGCGCTGCAACTTTCTTGCTCAGGGGTGTGAAAAAACACCCCCCTGAGCGCAGCAAGTTTTAGAGCTGTAAAGCGCCAGTGTAGACAGTGCACCAGTGCTGGTAGCTGCGCCCCTTGTGGAGGTGAGTTTTTTTTAAGAGTGCTGGGAAAGCTCTCTCCCAGCGCTCTGCTGCAACTACACAAGCCACATTAAAGAGCTGCTGCGGCAGCGCTTTAACGTTGCCAGCGTAGACAAGCCCTTGGTCCTGATCAGGTGCTGTCTACACAACAGACAACCCTCAAAAGAGTTCTCTCTCCAAAAAGGTTAATAGTTCTGTTTTATAGCATATATGGGCCTGGACCTTGCTTTAAGATTTTACTGGTATTTCAGCTGGATACATACAGGATGAAGTAGGAAAGTACAAATTGCACACTTCCACACCAGCAAGATCCATTGTGCCCCCTGACAGTGGGGAATACAAGGAATTCATAGGGGGAAGATAGCTCTCAGTGATTCTGCCAAGGAATAAGAGCCATAGCTTCCACTGGCTTATTTGAAAATTATTGTAAACATTGCTGTCGCTGTAGCCATTTGCATCCACACTTAGCTACAATCAATGTTAAGAGGCCACGACAGAATCCTGCTGGGAGTGACGGAGGGTGGCTCTGGCTCAGCCAGCAGGGGCATTCAAAGAAGCTCTGCTCAAGATGGGACACCAAGCCAGGCTAGTGTTCCAGCTGGTGTGGTTTGGACTTCACTGTGAACAAAACCTAAAGGAGTCCATTTGTCAAACTGGCTGGCTGCTGGCTTCTAGGGAATGGTTTAGTCAGTGAACCCCAGCCATCTCTGTTACAAACTGGAAAAGACAATTTAGCACAGGGAAGCATGATCTAAAATCTGCTATTAGCAGTTAAGCAGATTTATTACATTGGCTGAAAGTAATTGCAGCTCATACCATTAAGTTTACTTCAATTACTGCCCAAGGGCTTGAGAATTAGACCCACACTGCATATGGCATGGAGAAATCCCTTCAGCTTGGGCTGGGGTGTTCCAGCAGCAAGATTCAAAATGCATCTCTAGATATAGACACTTCTAAGAACCACAAGCACTTCCCAAGCTTAACTTGGAGACTCTTCAACACTGGGGGCCAAAAAGTCACCAGTCTAGTTTCTCTACCTAGAATATTGTCATCCACTTGGAATGTATGGCTAGAAAGGACACAAGTTTAACAAAAGCCTCTAACATTAAACAAAGCAGCTGATGGTTCCAATTGACACCCCCCTTCTTTCTGGTGCATAAGCTTAGACTCTTGCTGTTTCTTTAGCTACAATACAGTTTGCTGTGATTCACTAGCTTCTCATTTCCTGTTCAGATATCTGGCCAACAAGGACAGCTCAGATCTTTGTAATAGCACAGGTAAGAAATGACAGGCTGAGTTCATATGAATAGATGAGAAAAGGGATGTGAAGAGGAATGGTTGCAAAGGGGAAGATGGCTGGTTATAAAGCACAGGACTGTGTCAGGAGATCTGAACTCTATTGTATTACCTTGGGTAAGTCACTTCATCTCTCTGTGTCTCACTTTCCCCTAAATCACAGGGGGTTCATAAGATTAAATTTCATTAGTGTTTTTAAAGCATGCAGAGATCCTCAGACACAGAGTGCTACAGACATGCAGAAAAAGAAAAGAAGCCAGTTGCATTTCAAAGGAGGGTCTTCAGATAGCATGTCACCAGTTGGGACTTTAGAAAGTATCAAGATTATTTCAGGAAAGGGCAAGTTCACATCTCTTGCTGCAGTTTTCTCAATTCTTCAGAGCAGAAGACAGCTTTTAATTCCAAGTGAGACAATGAATACTCTGTTCTCATCAAACATGAGAACATTACATTTTAATAGCCTAGTTTCCATCAGAACCATTTACTAGTCTCAGGGCTACACCAGTAGGACACCCACTACTTCACAGACAGACGTACCACATGGCCCGTGGAGCTGCCTTGCTTGGACACAGCTGCCTGGTACTTTGCCAGTCTATCCTTTATTGAAGTTTCTGTTAGGTGAGGCATCTCCAGGTTTCTTCTACTCTCTGGCTTGTCTGGGCTGAGTGTTGGAGAGCTACAGACCAGGTGATCTGGAACAAGGATGTTACATGGTTAGAGTAACCTTCATAAGTGAAGCACTGAATAGTAAAATCTTCTGTTCAAAGAGATTCGGGTCTCTTCTTCCTCCACTCTCAAAACGCACGGGAATCCCAGACTTGAGAGATGTTCTACCCCACAGCTTATGCTATACCAGGATATCAGTCTACCCCAGCAAATACAACTGATTACTAAAAGCAGGACCTCAGAATGTGCAGTTAGCATCTGCTTTGGCACAATCCAGCCAGTAAACTCCTCAGCAGTAAAGACAGTAAAAACAATCTGTACTTAGAACATCATATAGGCATTATCAAGCAGATAGCAGGTGAGAAGTGCTGAGGAGAACAAATGGGTTCAATTATATTTAACCCAGAAAAGAATGGTAATGCAAGACTGTTCATTACACCAATAATGTACCCAGGGGTTTTTTTGGGGGGAAGGAGATGGAGGAGGAGAAGGGAAGGAACGTAGGGTTATTTTAAACAACAACAACAACAACAAAAAAGGGTGAAGCTTAACCCTCCACTACTAATAAATCCCCAAATATACCACTTACATGGTGTCTTCCATCTGAAAATCTCAAAACAAAAACACTTCATGAAACAACTAAACCTAATTTCACATCATGCTGGCAAGATGGGCGTGAGCTATCCATTTTACATAGGAGATGGAAGAACAGAGATTAGGCATTTTGTCCAAGGCCACAGTGGTAGACCTGTTAATAGTACCCAGATCTCTTAACTCCCAGTGCTCTGTCACAGATTACCAAGCCATCCTTTCTCCACATCAGTTCACCACTATCTTACAGCCTTTATTTTAGACAGGGAAAAGATTTAAGGGCCCAGCACCTCTGATTATTCAACTAACTAGCTTCCCAGTAAAAGTCCACTTACATAATAGTTTTGACCACGATGTGGAGAACTAGAAATGAAGAGACCTTTCACTAACTAACCCAGCCTCAAATGAAAAATTCATTTTAAATTTAGAAGGGACAATGTTTTAATAGGGTGTACAATGGTAAGAATTTGTACCTTTCATTGCTCTCTCTCTAGCCTGGCTCAGATACGGGTATTGTTTGCAGCATTAGGAAGTAAAGTTCAATGCTAGCCATAGGCTGGAAACATAGGAGTTGCATTTTAAGCTATAGTTCTAACAAAAGCTGTTTAAAGATACCTGGACAAAACAAGATAGTGTTCATGAGTCAAGAATTCCATAGCAGGTGCATAATTTTTGGAGGGATTTAAAGCAACATGAAGAATTTCACAGTAGTGGGTCACAAGGGAAATACTGGCAGGCATGGAATTAGGGAGAAGAGTGTTTATTATTTCTCTGGTTTCTAAATTAAGTTTATTTTCCAAGAGAAGTACCACCACCATCTAATAGAACATAGGACTAGGAATCAAAAGATATGGCTTCTATTAGCTCTGCTATGAAGTTTTTTCTCCCATGCCCCAGTTTCTCTATAGGATCCCAGAGAAAGATACGGGGTGCAAGGATATTATGTAAAAAAAAGCTTAGTTTATTAGTGTTCGTAAACATCGTCATCAATAATTCTTTGCTCTTATCTAGCACTTAACAGTAGATCTCAAAGCACTTTACAAAGGAGGTCAGTATCATTATTCCCATTTTACAGATGGGGAAAACAGGTGAAGCAACTTGCCCAAGGTCACCCAGCAGGAGAGTGGCAGAGTAGGGAATAAGAACCCAGCTCCTTTGAATCCAGTGCTCAAGGGCCACACTGCCTCGAGCCTCAGATGGAAGGCGTTCTATCTCCTTCCTCTGCCAGACAAAGTTATTCCCCCCCTCTTACATGCACAAAAGGGAGTTGTTTTAATGCACAGGCCCAAATGGCTCGAGACTACCAACCTGAAGCATTATGGCTTCTCTCTCCAGAGCAAATGTCAAGGTCCTCTGAAGAGAAGCTGTTTTCAGAGATTCTCCTGCTACCTGCAGTCCTACTCTGGTCCCGAAAAATCTGTAAAACAAAACCCACCTATGAGCTGTCTGAACAAGGCAGAGATTGTTGTGCATAATCCTTTGAGATGCATAGGTGTCTCTAGCAAATCTCCTTTACTGGACTAAACAAATCTAGCAGATGATGTCCTATTTAAGCAATATCAAGTTTGGTCACAGGATACCTACCTCTCCAGACATATCCATAGATGCCTTTTGATTGTGAAAAACAACTTGAATGCCATATGTTAGATGCTGATCTCCAGTACATAACCTACAACAGGGGTCGGCAACCTTTCAGAAGTGGTGTGCCGAGTCTTCATTTATTCACTCTAATTTCAGGTTTCGCGTGCCAGTAATACATTTTAACATTTTTAGAATGTCGTTCTATAAGTCTATAATAGATAACTAAACTATTGTTGTATGTAAAGTAAATAAGCTTTTTAACATGTTTAAGAAGCTTCATTTAAAATTAAATTAAAATGCATAGCCCCCGGACCGGTGGCCAGGACCTGGGCAGTGTGAGTGCCACTGAAAATCAGCTCGCGTGCCACCTTCGGCACCCGTGCCATAGGTTGCCTACCCCTGACCTACAAGCTAGATGTCCAGAGAAGGAGATATATAAGCACTCATACCAGTTTGTAAATTAACAGTTTACAAGCTCAGTAACCATCATTTCATCAAGATGTGAAATTAAGAAAGAGAGAAATACCAATACATCATTACCATTCAGTAACTACAAAGGAGAACAAAAACTTTAGCAGATGACTACAGTTACGTTTTATATCAATCAATAAGCACAACCTATCAGAGTCAGACTGACCCCCAAATTAGGTCTGGTAGTCAGGTTGACACTTCAATAGGTTGGTGCTGGACAGAAATAGCCTCAGATCTCCAGGATAAACCACCAACCACATGGCTGTGATGCTGGATGTAATGCCTTTATATAAATCCATAGTACACCCACACCTTGAATACCATGTGCAGATCGGGTCGCTCCATCTCAAAAAAGTTATTAGAATTGGAAAAGGTACAGAGAAGGAACAAAAAATGATGAGTGGTATGGAACAGGTTCCACATGAGGAGAGATTAAAAAGACTGGGACTTTTCAATTAAAAAAAAAAAAAAAGACAACTAAGGGGGGATATGATAGAGGTCTATAAAAATCATGAATGGTGTGGAGAAAGTGAATAAGGAAGTGTTATTTACCCTTTCACAAGAACCAGGGGTCACCCAATTAAATTAATAGGCAGCAGGTTTAAAACAAACAAAAGGACGTACTTCGTCACGTAACTCAGTGTCAGCCTGTGAAACTTGCTGCCACGGGATGTTGTGAAGGCCAAAACTATAACTGGGTTCAAAAAAAGAAAGAAAAGTTCCTGAAGGATAGGTCCATCAATGACAATTAGCCAGGATGGTCAAGGATGCAACCCCATGCTCTGGCCGTCCCTAAGCCTGACTGCCAGACGCCGGGATAGGATGACGAGATGGATCGCTCAATTACTGCCTTGTTCATTCTGAAGCATCCAACATTGGCTGCTGTTAGAAGACAAATACTGAGCTAGATGGACCATCGATCTGACCCAATATGGCCATTCTTATGCCAGGGTGTTTTGTACTAGCAGCATAGACAGATTCTCTGGTCAGCTCCTTCAGATCTGATACATATTTGCTGCAATCAACCCTCAAATGGCTCCCTATAAAACTTTTTAGTGCACAATAAAAAAAAAATCCAACAATTATAGAAATAAGTTTCAGAGGGGGAGCCGTGTTAGTCTGGATCTGTAAAAAGCAACAGAGAGTCCTGTGGCACCTTTAAGACTAACAGAAGTATTGGAGCATAAGCTTTCGTGGGTGAATACCCACTTCGTCAGACGCATGTCACCCACGAAAGCTTATGCTCCAATACTTCTGTTAGTCTTAAAGGTGCCACAGGACTCTCTGTTGCTTTTTACAGAAATAAGTTTCAACAGCTCCTCTGAATTCTCAGTGGTGTGCAGAGTTTAGTTTGCCTACACCAAGACTGGATGTTTTCACAGCTGAAAGTCAACCTATAAAAACAGCAGGAGGAGAGGAGAGCTCTCTTCTCCCCAGGAAGAGTTAAGTCTCAGAGCCCACTGGAAATTAAGGGGGTGGGGGGCGGAGATTTGGCAAAACACTCCAACCACACATTTCTTTTCCTGCTTCCAACAATTTTCTCATTTTCTGGTCACCAAACTGATAGAAATTCTAGTTTTATACTAACAGAGCTGTACTGTAAGATGATCACTGTGAAAAATCAGGCCTCTTTAGCACACAGAACAGAGGAACTTCACTGGGAAAGGAAAACGCAGTTGGAAAATCCCTTGTTTTCCATTAGCAAGGTTAGAAATTTTATATTTCTATAGTTTAGAAAATTGGTAATGTTTCTTACTGGAAAAGCATTTTACTGAAACAAACCTTTTCCTTCTGGTGAAGGTACTGATAGATGCACCCAAGCGGAGCCTACGCACTTCTAGGAATTTGCAGACTCCTCAGTCATCTCCAAGATTTGCTTGCACATTCTTGTTGAGTTCCACCACCACTACCACACTGAGCCAACACTCTGAAGTGCCTGAAACCTTACAGTTTGGGATTAAAGTATAGACAACAGTTTCTCTTTTCTCCCAGTACATGGAGCAGAGTATTTTAGGTTGAGATTTTTGGGAGAGTGCTGCTAAGGAACAGTGTCCTTTTGGGGGGTGGGAGGGTAGGGGAGAAGGTGAACATCAGATGCATTAGCCTATTGAAAGTTCCTACTAGCATAAATTTGGAGACATATCTGACATCTAGTTTGCAAAGTTAAACACAAAGTTCATGCTTCTTTATATTGGGTGTGGTTAGCAGAAAGGAAGGTGGAACAAACAAGTTCTTAAAAGGGCACAATATGACCCAGGAAGAAAGTTTAATTGGTCAGGTAAGTGCATCTGGAAGTACTAAAGAACAGCAGTTCTCTTAAACCAGAAGCCCTCAGGTATATAACTAAATCTTGTGAGTATCTGGATTCCATTCTCATTTAGATGACAAACAATCCTTTTTAAGAACAGAGATGCCTAAGTCTAGAAGCTTCCTTGAGTTCCTTAAGGAGTGGTTTCCTCCTCCTCTCTCTCCTCCCTACATACCCCATCCTCCTTCCTGTCAGCAGACTGGAACTGATTTGAACAAACTTTCCCTGAAATCTTCGCTCAGAGATTATGTAGACTAAACACATCAACAGAAATAAAATAAAAAGCTAGGGTTTCCTGAAGCTTAAAGTAAAATTATTTCATGATGCTTTTAAACCAGATTGGGCAAAATTCTCCCCAGTGTTGTAATTCATTCCATTATGCATGAAAGCACACTGTACTGGCTATCCTATCAACCAGAGCAAAACCTGGCCACAGCCCCCAAGGAGTTTACAATCTAGAGACAGGTGCTGAAGTAACTATGGTTCTGCTTAGCAGGGAGTTGAGTGATTCAAAGTTTGAGAGGTATAGTCCTTTCTTTTGTTCATCTTATGCCATCATGGGAACAAATGGACACTAGTTATAGGGCAGTAAGTTTAGAATAAAGGGAAATACCACTTCACTCAGTATATTGTCAAACTGGAATTCACTGCAGCAGGAAATCAGAGTCAAATACTGGAAGTAGACAGTGTCATGACTGTAGCTATGCAGTAACATAACAAGTGTACTAATGTCTCAAGCCAACCTCCTCAGCCCTCCCCAACAACTGTACATGTGCATTTGGGGGGGGGAGGGAGAAAGGACTGGGGAGGAATACCTTCACCTGATTCAGGAAGACATTTGCCACAAACTCGCTGTGACACCTTGGGCAAAGTACTATACTTTGCTGCACCTCAGTTTCCCCATCTGTAAAATGGGGTATGCAAAAAAAAAAAAAAAATTTTTTACCCATTTCTGAAAAGCCCCAAGTTTCTTGGATGAAAGATGCTGCAAGTGCAGCGTTGCCATTCCATTTGGTCTTTTGCCCAACAACTCATCTTGCTTTAGGCAAACCACACCTAATTTATATAGCAACATAAGAATACAAGTCACTGCATAGTAGATTAACAGTGCCAAAAAGAACAATTACCTGCCTCAAAACAACTCAAAAGGGACAATAGTATCTTAACGCTTAGATAGAATGTTTTAGGTTATGCTCCCCCTGACTTTCTTCTACTACTTGTGCTTGTGTGCCTTATTTGACGTGAGTCACTGTGACACACTGAAGTATCTTTGAAATTGCCAAAGACTTGAGACATTAGAACCAATAAGTAATAAAGGAAAGCTGGTCTTTTGCTTCAGGCATCGGTTTGAGTCCCACACCCGCTTCTCAGGCAGGCTGCTACTGATGTGCTTAGAAGTACTTTCTTCCCAAAGATGCAATAAACATTTGTCTTGCTTCTGAGATTCAGAAGCTGGATCAAAATCTGAACAGAAAAGAACAACTGGGGCTTGTGCAGGCGGTGCAGCATCCCTGGGCAAAATTTAATCGAGCCATTTTTTTTGTTCAGTTTTGAGAGTCTGGATAGTTTTGTTTCTACAAACAGATGCAGGTGAGAACATAAGGGGCAGGGACAGTCAGGACCATCAGTTTAGGAGCTATCCATGTTGAATTACAGAATTGAGCACACTGCACTTTGAAACTACCCAGACTTGTGCTGCTTCTCCAGTTGTTCCCTACTTTAATGCAACTAAAGTATATCCCTATGCTGCATGACTGAATCTGCATATCACCCTCATACCCCCTAAAATTTCCAGGGCCAGAAAACTTACAGAAGTGCTTTTTAGTTGCAACAAAGGCCTTTCCCCTTCATTTTAAAAAACTTAGGCATCTTACTTTAGAAGTTTGATTGGGGGGGAAAATGCATGTGCAAAATGAATTTTGAGTGGGCAAAAATAGAATTTAAGGGAAGAATCCCTCAAAGTTTCAGGACTTTCAGAACTGCTGGGGTCAGTTTCTGTATTAGCCAGTTTGCTGTGACCGAATTTCAAATAATGACTTATCTATGACATACAGTTACCAATTCCAGCTGTTAAAGACGAGTAGTTTGGTCAGCTCAAAAACACTTCCTTCCTCCAATGCTCAGATACAGTTACTCAAGTTTGGCTGGAAAACTGGTACTTTCCTGTACAGTTTTCATGTGCACTGGAAACTTGTGCCCATGAGAATGAATTCCTGAGAAGAAATCTCCAAAGTCACACCTTGCTACTGCTCCTTGTAATTAGCACCTTAGGGATGGAGTCAATAGCAAAGGCAGCTCTTAAAAATTTTAATGAGAACTAAGAACTCAGATTTAAACGGTTAGTGTGAGAAACCATTTTGAATGCTATATTCAGGCCAAATATTCAGCCTAACCCAAAGATTCTGTCCCCCAAGCCCCCATTTATTTCATATCTAAAGTAAATATCTCCCCAGTCCAAAATTTTGCTTTGTTTTACTGAATAATCTAATAAAACCATCATGAGTAAAACAAAGCCAGAAATATAAGAAATTATGAGAAACTGGAGAATCTACCAGCATCAAGGCCCCAGGACTCTGTTGTAAGTCATTGGCATATGCAACTCATTTTCTAGTTAAGCAATTCTCCCTGGGGACAAAATCTGCAGTCCACATGGAGGATCAAATTTCATGAGCAATTGTAGGAAAATGCAAGCCCTGTGCGTTTGCAAGTCAAAACTAGTAAAGGCGTGAGCTCGTCTAGCTATTTTCCCTATGAGAGGATTTTCTTTGATAGGAAACATTTCTTAAGATACACAGATGAGAGGATAGCAAAGAGGAGATGGAGTTTCAGCTCAGTACAATATACAGTGAGCCCTTAGACTTTCCCTGTAGCTTTGGCAGACCTTCCTGTCCCACAGCAGTTGGTGTTAAGCTATTCACAAAGGGAGCTTAAATTTTTTTTTTTTTACAACTCATGTTTAAATGACTCACTGCTCAGTGCCCATAGGAGAAATTAAGAAGCAGTCAGCCCCACCTTGCTTTAAAAAAATAATAATTTACTCAAATACCAGTCCATTCTGTGTTTTTGATTGGATCCAACCAAAAATGAGAGAAATAATCTATCCATCCCAGATTAACATGTTAAAAGAAGAATTCCCTGCTATTGTGGAACTGCAACAGAGAGTCAGTGACTCGAGGTGAGTGAGGTAATATATTTTATTGGACCAACTTCTGTTGGCGAGAGAGACAAGCTTTGAAGCCCTGTGTAAGCTCAAAAACTTGTCTCTCTCAGCAACAGAAGTTGGTCCAATAAAAAGATATTACCTAACCCATCTTGTCTCTCTAATATCGTAGGACCAACACAGTTACAAGATTGCATACATGGAGAGTCAGTGACATCCATAGAGTTTTCAGCTCTTTAGCACCAACCACTTCAAGATACATTTTTCAGCTTCACTATTGAATAAAGCTCTGAACTACCCCCTGCAGAGCGTTTTCAGATGCCCAGGAGGCAGTTAATTTTTAGCCTCTTAAGGTCTGAAGTTATATAATCCTTACCTTTGTTTGAGTTGCATCGCCCTTCTCAAACATCATCTTTAGTTTGTTTAGTGGGATGTTATATTTCTCTATCTTCCCTGAAGAGTCCGGGTTTTCACTGGCCTCAGGTTTCCCTACTTCTTGTCTGGATTCTCTTACACAATTTTCCATTTTATCACTCTCCAGTGAGTAGATCTTAGACTCCTTGCTGTCAACACTTGGATATTTCAATTGGCCAAAGGTTCCAGAAGGCGATCGGAGTTGAGATTTAGTATAGACCCTTGATGTTTGGTCAGTTTCTGCTTCAGAAGCAGGGTTGGTTTCTACTCCAACAGTGGGGCTGGCAACCTTCTGCCTAACCTCAGTACAGTTGCTTTGTAGGGTTTCCGTCCCAGACTCTGTTCCCAATATTGGATTCTCCCACTTCTTCTTTAACACACTCAGAGTCCCCCTTTTAAAATGAGGGGGAAGATTTTCTGTGTTCTAAAAAGAACAAGAAGTTAATGCCAGTCAAACTGCCTGATGAAGCATTAAAGCACTTCTTTTCTGTACAAAAGGAAGTAAAGACTCAGTGCTGATCTTAGCCCGCTGCTCTTTCAGACAGCTGTGAATAGTTACAACTGTGCCACATGGAGAAAGCATCTAGGATAGGGGAGGGGGGGGAAGAGAAAAGCTAGAAGCTGAAGCAGGAAGTGATCAAACAGGATGGCCTTATAAGGAAAAAAAGGGAATCAAGGTCTAATGAGCGTTAAAGACGACACAAAAGGCTTGAATCCACACACTGATCTAACGAAATCTAAGGAAATCTAACAGAATCAATACCAGCAGACTTTAGAATGAGAGACTTATGTTAACAATGGGAAAAGCAGGCACATGGGGAGGGGTGCTATGCCAAATGTTGCAATGTTTTCCATCTGCTCTAAGGGAAGCAGGGAGAACAATTAACTATCTATTCCAAGAACTAAAGATTATCTTTCAGAAACCACTATTACTTTGGATTTATGCATTTCTACTTTCAGTTAGTGGCAGCATTTCAGTGCCAACAGGCCTCTAAACACAATATTTTACACCACCCAATACAAATTAAACATTACAATTCTTTTGCATCCATTTATAAAATCTGATCATATAGTGGAATATTTAATTCTTCTACTAAAGGTAACATTGTGATCACTGAACGACACATACTCATGCACGTAAGTTACATCCTACAAGCATTGCCACACCACCGCCATAAGCCAACAGAACATATTCTGGGCTACCTGGTAGTGACCCACAGCAATACTACCCCTCAGATTCAAGTACCTTCAGACTACTTCTGCTCAACAGTGATTACCCCACATACAAACAGAACCCCGCATTTAGCAAATTCACATCTAATACCTGCCAGCGCTGCATTTTTGTGGTCTGCTCCTTTTGGATCCTACCATAAGTGAAACTAACTGCAAGTAGAACAGGTCTGCAAGGCTTTAGGGAATTAAACAGGATTAGCAGCTATATTGGGATTTAAGTCTCTCACCCCATTACTCTTCTAGTCACATTCTGAATGCTTCTTTACAAACTAACTAGAATCCACCTAAGCTTCAGGAAAAGATCAGTTTATTTGCTCACTGTATTTAAAGCAAGTACCAAAGTTGTAGGGAAAATGGCACAATGTATTAAAGAGGTAACAAAGGTCCCCCACGTGAAGGGTTTTCAGAACAAAATTAGACACAAGTTCCTGCAGCTAAAGTTTCCTTGAATCCCAGGTGCACTGCTGCATATGGAGTTCTGGCATGCATCATACCATGAGTCATTCTGTGCTTAGGCTCTGCTTTGCCCTGCCCATACAAGTGATGCAATAGCTTCCAGTAGTGAGCTGGCATTCTTCCCTATTAACGCTGAGAGATTACATCCTGCAAAGCACCCCACAACTTGCTCTTATAAATAGGTTTAAATATAAATGTTTTAAGCAAGAATTATTGACCTACATGATCATCCAAAGACTTACTGAGACCTGACAGAGTATGGGAATGAAGGAGCATTGAACAGGCTCCTGCCCGGTCTCTCTTGCCCTGGCTACAGTGACCCAGAGACAAGACATGCAATGCTTATTAAGTGTGCCATCGAATTGCTCACTTATGACTGAGGAAGATTGCTCAGAGAGGGAATTGCTCATTCCTTCTGGACACCGTAGTTAACGCTGTACATTTTAAATGAAGAATAAGCAGAGATTCTGCTTGTAAATGCAGACTTGCCATCTTAGTGCATTCTCACCCACCGGAGTCCCCTGATCCCAGAGCAGTGGGAGGAAGCAAAACTGTAATAGCAGAGCCAAACAGAATGGCTCTCTCCTCCCCCAAGGCAAGTAAGTCCAAATAATTTAAAAATCTACTTCAGAGAAGGGTCCCCTAAATGGATTCTGTAGTTAGAAAGGAAAACAACAAATTAGAACTATTGGAAGCTGACAGCATCCCTTTAAGCTTCAAAATTTTAGATAAGAAATGAGCAAACAAGCATAGAAACCATACAGCTGCCTACAGCTCAGAACACAGAGGTGGCCATTCATGTTTTGTCATTAGAACAGAGGACTCAGAGCCAGCTGCATCTTGGCTTCTACTTAGAACTGAACCAATGATTCAGTGTGTGACCTCGGGCAAGTCACTTGACTTCCTTGTGCTTCAGTCAACCCAGTGGGGGAATACAGGCCAAAAGCAAGCCCTTAGTGAAAAAAGGCAAACACTGCATCTGAGCCAAGTATTCTTGCAAACACAAGGTACAAAAAATCCACAGAGCATGTATGGGTTGTTTAGCTTCCCTCACAGAAGTCTCAGGAAAGGTGTAACATAGCTAGTCACCCTAGTTTACATGATGCTTCTCTTTCCAAAAGGATCATAAATACGTACATTTCTTTTTTTCTCTGCAGTAGCTTCTTCTGCTGCTTTCTGATACCTTTTGGGAAAGGGGGGGAAAAAAATAATTAACTGGACTACAAAGTTCCAAATCTTTTGGTGGGAGCACATTCACCCCGCAACAAGGATATTACATACTTTCCAGACCTCATGAACAAAAAACTTGAGATCTCGAACACTTATCAGTATGATTGGTTGATTGTCATGGAAAAAGTGGTAAAAGACACAAAAGCGTATGAACAATGTAACAAGGTACAGTGACATGTTCTTTTGAGCAATACAACTAGGGTGACCAGACAGCAAATCTGAAAAATCGGGACAGGGGGTGAGGGGTAATAGGAGCCTATATAAGAAAGACCCAAAAATCGGGACTGTCCCTATAAAATCAGGACATCTGGTCACCCTAAATACAACTCTTACAGACAAAAAAGATATTTAAAACCCATTAACTAGCAAAGCCATTTAAAAACCCAGCAGCCATTCCACACTTCATTGACCTGGACAGATAGAACCAAAGCTAAGAGATCGTGAAAGACCTTCTCAGTTGGTTGCAAAGACTAAAAGAGAGCCCAAATAAATTGTAAAAAAGCCATAGGTTTTCCCACCAAAATGTTGTCGCGACAAACAACTTTATTTATAGTAATTAAAGTTCTACTTTTCCGAAGCAATGGATGGTAGCCTGTTTCCTATTTGGGTACATTTATATTCTGCCTCTGAATTCCCCAGTGTACCATTCAGGAGCCTTACAACTCCAGCTGTCTTGCAGTCACATTCATGCCATCATATCGTTGGAATCAAACACACCACTTAGATCTCTCTTGCCTGCTTGGGGCCTGATGCTGAAAGATGCTTAAGTAACCTAAGAACAGATTGCATATATGATCTCTTAGGCTTTGCAAATCATCCTTATTATTCTCTAGCCTCTGAACATATCATATATGAGAGTTTTTTAAAAGTTAAATCACAAATCTGTTTGGAGGTTTAATTTTAAAAGCCAAATTGTCAGCAAGTTACAGCCAGTTAGTGACACAGTAGCAGATTTGAAAGGACATTATAAACTCACAGTTCTTGAAATATCTGCTGGTGCCACCCCCATGACTAAATCTTATCTGGTGGCCTAATCCAGTAGAAGAAACAATCTCTTACCACCCTGCCTATATTTGTTCTCGATCACTGATTTTTGTATCAGGCCATTTGTTTACAGTGTGTGCTGGATTTGTGCATCTTGCATGGGAGGTTTCTCCCTCCCTCTCCTCCTTTGTTAGTCTCAGCAGAAAGCCTGTGCTGCTCTCCCACTCCATGAGCTGCACAAGCAGCTTCCATTCTGAAGGACAGAAGAAAACCACACAAGCGCCTGCACTTGATGGATGTAGTTACGGTGGTCCAAGCCTTTGATGATCTAGGGCAGTGATTCTCAAACCTTTGCAGTGGTGACCCCTTTCACACAGCAAGCCTGTGCATGTGACACACCCTTATAAATTAAAAACAATTCTGTATATATTTAACCCCATTATAAATGCTGGATGCAAAGCAGGGTTTGTGGTGGAGGCTGACAGCTTGTGACCCCCCCATGTAATAACCTCGTGACCCCCTGAGGAGCCCCAACCCCCAGTTTGAGAACCCCCGATCTAGGGTGTACTGTGCTACAAAGCTCACAAGTTTGTCTTCCCAACACAGTTCCTCCATGGCAAGGCACAGAACTGAAGTGAGCAACAAACGGGGCAAGTCCCTTGCTGCTCTGCCTCTTCCTGGATAGAGACACAAAGATACACTGGAGAAAACAGACTGAAAGTATGTCAGAGGGTGGGGTGGCCCTTTAAGGGAGCTGGCTTAGCCCCACCTCTGACGAATTAGATGCATCCCAGGTGATTGGATGTCAGGCATCACGTGATCATCAGCAGGTCACCTGATCCTCAGATAAAAGGCCAACGAACAGCTCAGTTGGGAGCAGAGAGCTGGGCAGGGAACAGTTAGGCTGGTGCTCGAAAGCTATTTTATTTGGCTGCTGAAATGAAGTGTGTGCAGAGTAAAAGCCACTGCAAACACCTGATTCTTGGAAAGACCGACAGCCCCAGGTAGCTAACTTCCATGACAATGGAGCATATGGCAGACATACATTTGTGTAACCTGGAGCTCAGGCTTGTGCAGAGCCAAGACTTAATTCAAAACCTTAACTGATTTTTCAAAATAAGGAAATGCCTGTAGAAGGAATGTGATCAGTTTATGGAAACATGGGCCAAGATTGTCAGCCCTGCATATTTGAGTGTAACTTCACTGGAGTCAAGGGAGCTGCAGTCACTGGTAGCATGGCAGAATTTGGACCTAATCTATCAATAGCCACTCATTGGGGGAGGGGGACAATTATATTCCCCAAATTTAGTGTTTAATTTCTAGGAGAGTAAGTTTAATCTCTTCTATCTCATTTTTTGGCTGATTCTTTTGCCCATCACAACGCCTGAACACTAGCAATACCCAAAGAGTATCCATCACTGAAACAAAGTACTGATTTCAGTGTGTCTGGTAACAAATTTGTGTCTCTGCTGTTCAAAGGAGTACACTACAGTTGTAGTCTACAAGGTAAGACGAGATGGCGAGGTTCAATCTAGCATATTGGATTTATGTATTAGTTTTGCACCTTTTGAAAGCTTTTGCTCAAATCCCGATTGGCCACTTGCAACAATTAACATGGTGATCTCATCCGAATCGATGCGAAATCTCTCCATTTTTGTACAACTGACTACCATTGCTGGATAAGCCCAGGACTGGAAATGGCAGGGCAACTGCATGGGTGGAACAAGGTTCGTTGGCAGAGTTGTGCATGAGACCCAGGCAAAGAGTGAGGTGCATTGGAAAAAAATATCAGAAGACTGAAGGAGAAGGCAGCCTGGAAAGACATGGATGTTGCAGGCAGGGACTGAGGTATTGTGCCAGCATTGGAAAGGAGTCTGCACAATGCATGGTTTAAATCTGCACTAACAGCCCCTCAATTTCACTAATAGTTAGTCACAAACTTATAAACAAGTTGAGAAGAGCCAGGCAGTTTGCATGGTATTTTGGGATATAAAAATGGTTTTAAAAGCAGTAGATTTAGCTGAAAGAGCTGTAGTAGGATTATGTTTCCTGCTGTGGATTTCAAGATTGGTGAACCAATTGGGAACTGAAGTCACCTTTTCTAAATAGCCCTGCCATGGCTTTCATGAGGGTAGGGAAGCCCTGCTTGGTTAAAGTATAGTGTGGTGAATAACTCCAGTAAATGCCATTTTAAAGGATTATTAAAGTTTAGCAAATTGACCAGGCTCAATTTCAAAATCACAGCTAGAGGCAATTGAATCACTGACTATGGCCATAACAAGCATTTTCTTCCTTGCACTCAACACTTCTAAAGAACAAAATGTTCCAGGAATGGACTAGAGATCAGGTATTTAAAAAAATATTTCAGAGGAGCAGCCTCTCATGTGAGGCTTCCACACATCCCATTACCAATTACAGAAGTTGATACCAGGCAATAGTATTAAAATAGGCTGGGATTTTCAAAGCAGCCCAAGGGAGTTAGGTGCCCAACTTACACTGAAGGTCCCCACCTGTGGTCTGCACATTTCTCAAGTACCAATGACATGCATTTCCAGCAAGCACACTTAATGTAAGTGTTTGCTTAGTAGGGCTGCCTTCTTCCTTGGTTACAAGAAAGCATTATTGTTTGAATGGGAAACCAATGTAAAATTCCACAGTCTACCTTGCCTCTCTGCAAGTGAACACGCCTCTAATAAAGAAAGATTAGAAGAGGCTAAGGGGGAGATCTATGAAGAACCCTTTGTTAAAATATTGTTTCTAGACTAGCCCTTTTAACCCCTTGGGTTTCCTATCAGGAAATCTATCACTGGCAACTGTCAGACTGAGCTTCAAACTGGAATTATACTGTAGTTGTGAGAGGGGATCCTGCTCTCCACCATGCCTTGCAGAAAGTGTACGACTGGTGAACTTTGCATCTCATACAAAGGATGCAAAGATTTGTTTCTGATGAAAGAGTAAATCCATGGGTGGTAGCTACAAAACCCCAACTATGGATGCCTAATAGACTATCATGAATCAACCGTCAAGGTTGCACCTTCTCTTCCAGCAGGAGGGGGTGCTAGTGCTCACAATGGCAGCCAGAAAGGGGTATTGTAGTTCTATGGCTAATGCATCAGGATTTGCCAACTGCCTGAAGCACATTCTAAGAGTATTTTATTGCACAGAGGATGGGGTTTAACTGAATTTTAAAAAGGTAAGCAGTGCAGACGGGGAACTGTCACCATCAGCTCGCAAGGTGTTAGCTGCTAGGCTACACACCTGTTTTTGAACTAAAGCTTCACAGCACTTACTTGGAGAACCTCTCAAGGAGAGCTGATGACTTATTCTTGTTGACTAGAGAAAGCTCTTTGGCAGTTATTCTCAGAGACTGTGAAGTCCATTGTCTTCTGTTAAATGGAGATGGCTCCATCTTGTGAAAGCAGAAATATCTATGAAAAACAAAGCAAAGAAATAATCAATATGAAATAGTGATCCAAAAAGGATTTGGAGTGAGTGGCTACAAATGGTCAGTCTTTATTTGGGCATTACAAGCATGTCATATCATTGTTGCCAAGTAACAGTCACTGCAGGCTCCTTGGATCAAGTCGATAAAAAACTAAATCAATAGCTCTAGATTAAAAAAACATCTTCAAGGAACTTTAATCTATTTTACTGGTAAAAACACTGACCATTGCAACAGAATGGGAAGAGAAGACAAGCTCAGAGTGAAAAGGATGCTAACATGAGACCCCCTGCAATTCAGATCCATAGGCTCCATGGCACAAATAAGCTCCAGGAAGCCCTGTCTGCCCTTTCCCACTCTGGTTTCTAAAACAAACCTTCAGGCATTTATGTAAGAAGGTTAGAGTTATGAAACCTAAGAGGATGTAATTCCTATGCAAACATTGCTAATTTATTGTCATGGTCTTCAGATTTAATGCAGCAGCTACTTCCTTTGTGAGTTGGAACAAGTCCTCCGCTCATGGGCAGGTCTGCAAGCTTGATATTACAACAGCTCTCAGTTACCTAAAGGAATGGCTTTAAACATCCAGTTTACAGCAGTACAGAGACATGGTTTTGAACAGCTCTTCAGCATGGAAGCTGTCAGAAAGCAAAACCAGAATTTATGCACATCTAATTATTATTATTTATTTTTTTTTAAGAACAGTTTTGCGGGCCCCATGATAACTCCACAAATGATTTGGCTCCTAATGGCATGTTGCTTGTTCCTCCTTTCTGTGATATTGGGGAGCAGAATATCAGTTGATCACGCCGGTGACACTGTTTAAGGCAACATCTCTTCTCACATGTCTGAAGATTGCTCCCATAAGATATGGGAGCATAAATTGATAGAGGGATCCTTATAGTGTTATGGTAAAGAAATACTACCTAGATTGATATTTTTTCATCAGTTTCATGTATTTAATTTGCTCCATTCACAAGTGAAAAAAAAAGATTTATTTACTAGACGCTGACGAGCCCTCAGAATATAGTGCCACAGATCCACTCTTGGAGTAAAAATCACACCTGAAATGGAAGCACTAAGAAAATTTTACCGTGTCACCACAACTAAAGGCAGAGAACTAGCACACCTCTCTAGGGACTTTTTTCTAACCCATGCAAAAAAGGACCCAGAATAGGGAAAAATGTGTATCATAACCTACTTTATGATACGATGCACTCATGATTACTTCCTGGTTTGAAAGCAGACACTTTGCAAGCACAGCAAATCCAGGCTGCACTACCATTGGATGGATTTCAGATTAATCCTGTCAGGCTACACTCCTGATGCAGTTTGAGCACAACTCTTAAAAATCTGTAGGTGAACAAGTCAATACATTCTAACTTTTTCCAACTTCAAGTACTGGAGACGGTAACCACTGCCCACCAGGAACCATCCATGGATGTGTCTCCACCAAGGACAGGGATCTTCAGAACAGCCCATTTGAATTTCACTGGGACAATGGTCTGAAAGGTCTACAAGACTATTGTACTATCCAAGACAGCACATACTGACAAACCAGTGCCAAAACTAGAGTTTGCATATGAAAGCAAAACTTCCTATTAGCCACAATATCAAACAGTAAAAACAAACAAACAAACAACAACAAAAGCATACTGCTGGGTCCTCAAATGGTAGGGGGGGGGGGGAGAGAGAATAAACAAGGAATTACTGTGTAATTTACTACTGTGCCAAACCTCAGAGATTTTCTATGTCCAGCTGAAATTTTCAAGGGCCAAGTTTCAAATCCCTGAAAAGGGTCATAAGGGGGCCTATAACTGTAATTTCAGTTCTGGATGGATTTAATATTACTGATGTCAGTCTCTTGACACTTTCCAAACTATATACTCTGAAACATCTTTGCATAGTTAGGGCTAGGGTGACCAGACAGCAAGTGTGAAAAATCGGGACAGGGGGTGGGGGGTAATAGGAGCCTATATAAGAAAAAGACCCAAAAATCGGGATTGTCCCTATAAAATCGGGACATCTGGTCACCCTAGTTAGGGCAGACAGTGCATGTGTTCACAAGATGAAAAGTTACTCAAAGTACTTGCTTATAAAGTCTCGTCTCATGACACACTGAAAATCCAGTGAAACTAGCCTGTAGGAGCCCTTTCTAGCACAGAAAGGAAGCATGTAGTGAAGCCCACTTCATAGCAAACCACTTAGCGGCAAGATTCTTCCATACACAAATAATGTTGCACTAAATGTCTATAGACATTAAGGCCTTGCTACAGCAAGGCTGCTGTGCTCCAGTGTAAGTGGAGGTTAAAAGGTACACAAGTTCTAGATACATTCTTCCACATTAACAAGGCCTTGTCTACACCAAGAGATTTTCCTCAATTACAGCCATCACTGAGTAGCTGCTTTTGTGCACACTGCAGCATAGGCAGACAAGGCCACTGTTTGCACGGGAATAATGCCTGTTTATGTATGGCTATAACCAAAGAAACTTTCATTGTAGAAGAGTCTCTAGTCACCAGTTAGTCTGTTCCCTTCCTTCCAAGAAGGCCAAGTAAACAAGAGACAATGAACAGGCACAGCTGAGATTTGGATGTAAGTGTAATCCATGTGCTAATATATCCCTCTCTTAACTACACAGAAATGCTTGTTAAAACAGGGTCAGTTTCTCCATGCCTTGTACCTTGCACTTTTACATGTAATGCAACATACCTGTGCTTCACAGGATTAAGCCTGCTGTCTAATGTTAGCTGAACACGACTGACATGCTCTAAACAGGGAGCATGTAACAAAGCTGTATTTCACTTTCAGTTAACTATGTAATTTTGCATTTTCACCCTAATTTGGGTGTACAATTCGGTGGAATAGTGACAAGAGTGGAATTAGTTCATTTTTTAAGCAATTAAGATGTATACAAAGAGACTTTTCTTTTCCAGTTTTTAATTTGTTGAAGGTCAGATCATTTACAGGAAAATCCTGTTACCAAGAGGAGGTGGCCAGCTGACACTGACATTAAGATGCCGCACTGTTGTAACAGAAAGAATATGCAAGGGAAGTTGAAAGTAAATAGGAATGTTTAAACAACACACCTTGTTTTAAGCACTAACATTCTGTTCGCTTACCTTTGATAGTAATAATTTTGACTTCCAACAGATAACACATGCATTACATTTCAGATACCACTCCTTTACCTACAGTCACATCTGTGTTAAAACAATCATGACTCATTCCAGCAAACATCTCTTCCATAATGGGAGCAATCGCTGTTAATTTTTTTCAAAACGGAAACAAAGTAGCCTGCTTAATCTTGAATGACTACAGAATGCGTGCGTGCACACACACAATGAAAGTTGTCATGAAGATGTTAACAAACCTGTGTTTCCATATTCTTAACACCTTCCAATATCTTACTTTGTTTAAAGATTCATCATGTTTCTAAAGCATCCATGCTACTTTCTAGCCCCTTCTGGGTAATTCATTCCAGAAAGCAATATTAATTGACTACTATGAGTATTAGTTTACTACAGGGGTAGGCAACCTATGGTACGGGTGCCGAAGGCGGCACGCGAGCTGATTTTCAGTGGCACTCACACTGCCCAGGTCCTGGCCACCGGTCCGGGGGGCTCTGCATTTTAATTTAATTTTAAATGAAGCTTCTTAAACATTTTAAAAAGCTTATTTACTTTACATACAACAATAGTTTAGTTATATATTATAGACTTATAGAAAGACATTCTAAAAATGTTAAAATGTATTACTGGCACACGAAACCTTAAATTAGAGTGAATAAATGAAGACTCGGCACACCACTTCTGAAAGGTTGCCGACCCCTGGTTTACTATCTGTTTTGTACAAACATGATCTGTGCTGCACAATACACACACATTCTCTGCCCCAGAGATTCACAATCTAAAGGACACAGACAAGGCATGCAGAAGCGTAGATAATAAAGGGGTTACTTGCCAGCAGCAATGTCTGTACTCCAAATGTATTTGCCTCCACAGTCCCCTGTAGAAGTCATGTGCCCAGCTGCATGGTTATGGAACCTTTTTGAGCAGTATTTGCCTGATAGGAGGCATGAGAAATTCCCTCAAGCTACACATTCCATAGGGAGAATACATAAATAACCTGCCTCATCAGCTCCTTTCTATCTGCCTGACGCATCATGGAACCAACTTCTTCCCTGCTCCATTCAAATCTGGCTGTAAATAATTTACATTGTTAGCATTAAAGATTAAAAGTGTTTATTTTAGCTTTTCAACTGTTTTGTTGTATTTTTTGGTAGTGTAGTTCTGAGTTTCCTTGAGTTTTGTCCAACATGGTTGACTAGTCTTATAAAAGAAGAGTCGCAATAGCAAGAACGAGGATTTAAGAAATGTTCCTCTTGGACAATAAACTGTATTCTGCCTCAGACCACAATGAGAAATTCCTCTTGCATGTTGTGGAAAGGCACTCAAGTAAAATCTGTAACAACTGCGAGGCCTTCTTTACAAGGGCTCCAAAGGACCATAAGACTAACCCATTAGCCTAGTCCAGTAAGAGATTCTCTACAAAATGAGTCTCCCAAGCATGACTAGCTATGCCAATGGGGTTATCACCTTGTGACGGTATCCCATGAAAATCATCAAAACAGATTTTAGGGGTTACAGAACCATGCTCCTGGGATGGAGGTAAGGAAAGCACCCCCATTACTCCCTCTTTGGATCTGTTGGAGGAGAGCTGAAGTTCTCGCTGGAGTATTCTCCACTTGGATAATGAGCCCTCACTGGCATGGAAACTACAGTTCTGGAGTAAGATGGTAGCATATATGGAACCAGGTGGGTGCATGGTTCCTGTCAGATCCAAGCTTGGTACCATGGACTTCTCTGAACTGAGAAAAGCAGGTTCCCTGGCACACCACTGCAATGCCACCTCAAGAGGAAACTAGCTCAGACACAGGAACATCTGACTTGAATACTCATAGTACAAGTCTCTACAAGATTACAGGTTTAGTGAATATTTTAGTTTGTTTTATGTAATGATACCTAGAACTCTGAAATAGCATTACAGGTCTGTCTCATCTTACGCTGGGGTTACGTTCCGCGGTCAGCGCGTAAAGCGAAAACTGCGTATAGTCAAAATCCCATTGAGTGTAATGGCGGGCGGAATCGCCCGCACTACAGGAACAGTACATAAATTGCTGTTTTTCCCTTTTTTGTTTTTGTTTTTGCCGACCGCGTAAAGCTGAATTCGCACATGTTAAATGCGCGTAAGATGAGACAGACCTGTATAACTGTCTAATACACTAATCACTCAAATTAAGATAACTATTAAAACAGCCTTGCAAAATTCATCTTGAGCTGAGTGTTAGTGTGGTATGTGTGTGGGGTGGGGGTGGGGGGGGGTGTTTAAATGGGTTAGTAAACTAGCATTTTTATCATCATTGTGGAAGGGTGGATGAGAATATTTGGAACCTGGCAAGTCTTCATGACAATTTACCAAAAGGTGGAGTAGAAAATGGTGCCTCAGCCATAGCTAAACTTCACCATTTGCATCACAGCCACTGTAAATTAAAACTTTACATTTACCATAGTAGAGTAAAACCCATATATATGTTGGAAGATCTAGAGAAAATATTTATACACAGATTCAACTCCCTATTAGTTAGCTGCCTCAAGGTAGGGCTGAGTGGTTTGTTTTTAGAGCCATTTATATTGAGGTGTCTGCAAAAAGAAGCATCTGCTGTAACAGCTCATTAGTTAATAGCAAAGGGGACATCAGAGCTGAGCAGTGGGACCAACAAAGTAAAATCAACTGAAGCAGAGCAGAGGTATACACTGACCATAGAATCAGACGATTAGGGTTGGAAGAGACCTCAGGAGGTCATTTAGTCCAACCCCCTGCTCAAAGCAGGACCAACACCAATTAAATCATCCCATTGATGACCCACTAATCCACCAATTCATTACCCAAAATCTTTTTTAAAAAATCAAAATAAAATATACACCTCTAAAATATGCACATCTATAAAGTTTATTTTTCTGATGATAACCTACATTGTAGCCATGTTGATCCCAGGATATTAGGGAGACAATGTGGGTGAGGTAGTATCTTTTATTGGACTAACTTCTGTTGGAGAGAGTGACAAGCTTTCGTGCTTACACAGAGCTCTTCTTCGGGTCAACAGTTATAGGCAGTAGATGCACTTTCAGGTTTAATGTATATTGCTCAGTGTTGTATCTTTCTGCACTCACAGGAAGGTACTAGGATTTTTAGAAGTTCATTTGGTTGTCATCTAAATAGTAACTTATCAGGATTACTACTCATTAGGTCAGAGGTGGGCAAACTACGGCCCGCGGACCGTCCTGCCCGGCCCCCGAGCTCCTTGCCCAGGAGGCTAGCCCCCAGGCCCTCCCCTGCTGTCCCCTCCCCCCCGCAGCCTCAGCTTGCTCGCTCCGCCACCGGCGCAATGCTCTGGGCGGCAGGGCTGTGAGCTCCTGGGGCAGCGCAGCTGCAGAGCCCGGCCTGACTCAGTCTCTGTGCTGCATGGTGGTGGCGGCGGCATGGCCCGGCTCCAGCCAGGTGACGCAGCTATAGGCAGTGCGGTAAGGGGCCAGAGAGCGGGGGGGCTTGGATAGAGAGCAGGGGAGTTCGGGGTGGTGGTCAGGGGTGTGGATAGGGATCAGGGTGGTCAGGGGAGGAACAGGGGGTTGAATGGGGGCAGAGGTCCCGGGGGGGGATTGAATGAGGGGGCAGGGGTTCCGGGGGCAGTTAGGGGACAGGGAGAAGGGGTGGTTGAATGGGGGCAGGGGTCCTGGGGGGACAGCATCAGGAATGAGAGGAGAGGTTGGATGGGGCGGCAGGGATCCAGGGGCGGTCAGGGGACAAGGAGCGGGGGTGTGTGGATGGGGCAGGGGTCCCAGAGGAGCCGGCAGGGAACAGGGGGGGTTGGATGGGGCAGGGGTCCCGGGGGGGCAGATAGGAAGTGGGGGCCAGGCCACGACCCCCTCCCCTAACCGGCCCTCCATAGAATTTACGAAACCCGATGCAGCCCTCAGGCCAAAAAGTTTGCCTCCCCTGCATTAGGTCATCGTATGAAGAAAAATCTTCAATAGCTGGGCATGTAACAAACAAGAGATACAAAACACCAGGTCATTTTGCTGAACTTTGGCACCATAGAATACAGAAACAAACATCTCCCTGCCAGTTTTCTGATCTACAGAGACTTTGAAGCCATTTTCTCAGAAATAACAGCACCTACGTCCCAGATATTTACTGCTCAGAATGACAACTTTCTGGGAATGGCATTCACAATTCTTATTTTAAACATGATGTAAAAACCTAGATTTAAGACTCAGAGGTAGTACAAGCATTTGCTGTTAAGACCAGACAAGTGATCTAAAATGTGTGTGTTAAATCAGCGGGAACATATTCAAATATGAGAGGTTAACATACTGAATAATGGACTTATTTTCATACAAAGTGTTCTTTGGTAAAAAGCTCAGACATCTGCATCAACACAAAAACCTGATTCTGCCTGGGGCTCAGAGACTCAAGACTCTTAACTGTCTAGCTACCAAGCTATTGGCTTCAGTGCCAATAGTACACTGAAGTAGCAGTAGCTACCACAACCTCTCATTTAGCTTCTTCACATTTACTAATAGGGCAAGTCTACACTACAGCCAGGATCGAGGCTCTGAGATCAATCCACTGGCGGTCGATTTAGTGGGTCTAGTGAAGACCCACCAAATCGACAGCAGATCGCTCTCCAGTCGACCCCTGGACACTACCCCTGACGAGACGAGTAAGGTAAGTCGACGGGAGAAACTCCCCCCACAGTGTAGACCCCGCGGTAACTCGACCTAAGGTACGTCAACTCCAGCTATGTTATTCACGTAGCTGGAGTTGCGTAGCGTAGGTCGACTTACCACGGTAGTGTAGACATAGCCTAAGATTCAAGCTCCTTTAGGAACAGGCTTTGCTTGTACAATTCAAATATTCAGTTCAAAGTTGAACATGTAAAAATTACATTTTTAACCAGTACTGTCACCCCAAGAAATATCAGACCAATTATTATAAATATATTTGTGTCACATTCTACTGAACCACCGGGGGCACTGCATATCACAAAAAAACAAACAGAAGACCATCCTCTAAAAAAATTAATGTTTAATTTCATTGGTTGAATGCTAGTTTACAAGTTGGTCAAGCTAAAAATACAGAGAGATACACCTGTTGAATCACTGACTTTCTAACAGAAGTTTATTAAAGTAGATACAGTAGGAATTGTAGAAATATTCCTACTGCCCAAGGAAGACCAATGGAGGTACAGGTGCTCCTAAGCTGATAAAGATACCAGCTATGATACTGTTTATAGAAGACAAATTAAGATTTATACTTACCACCACAACAGCAGAATTCTCTCTCTATAGAGCCTACTTTAAAAATTCTGTGTATTACCATAACATAGTAGCTTGAACTAAAAGTTACCTCCCCCTTGAGAAATTCTGAAAGAATAAGGCTCTTTGGGTTCACTATACAGTCTAATCTTTCAACTAATGGAATAAGATCAAAGTCTGCAGTCAGAATTACATCTGAAGACACCACAAACTTAATATTCCAGAACAGGACAAAATGCTAACTGCACTATTTCCTGGGATTGTGGGAGGTCAATCTGAATGTTTTCTTGTTTTTCATTTTTGAAGGTAAGTTTTCAGTTTTCTAACCGCTCAATTCAAAATTCAGAACTATTCCTTGACTTCCTACCCTGAACAAATAAGTCCACACTTGAGGAGGACAGGTGGCCATGAACAAGTCACTTGAGATAACCACCTTGTAGTTTCTGTGTAAAGTTATCAAATTAGGATGTGACCTACAACCATAACACTGTAGCACACAAAGATACTGTGGTCCAGATTTGTACCAAAGCTGGAGAAGGGAGGATAACCCTAAACATTTTTCCTCTTTAATGGTGGTGAGAGGCTCGTAACAGCAAAATAATTATTACTGGGGCTTTTTTCTTAAATTGCATTTCAAAGAGTTCACCTAGTATTTAGGGCATATACTGAAAGAACGTGAAGACTGTATGTACCATGCCCATTACTAAACATTTGTTAGCAGCCTATATTAAACAGGCTCTCCACAAACGTATCAAGATGCCATCAGACACCTTTCATTTCTTTGAAAGAAGGGAGCAAACAACTTTCATTGCTGAATTTTCAATACTGCATAGCACAGAAGAGGAGAAAATAAACACAGGTGATCAGACCATTTATATTATGAGCTCAGTGAAACCTTGTTATGGATTGAGTTAAAACCTCATTGAGACTGATAGAGTAATGGTAATTGAATGGTGACCTAAGGATAAACCCCCACCTAAAACAAAATAAATGTGAAACCACCAAGGAGCTTTTGCTGAGTACTGTTTTGGGTAGGTGGTACATGCATGGGAAGGCAAAACAGACAAACTGGAAAAAGAGAGAGTGAAAGACAACTGGAAAGAGCAGTTGAAAGAATATAGCTGACCCTAGAAGAAATCTGGGGAGAAGTTTCTGGGTTGGGGTACAGGCTGCTTGGGGCTGTGAGTTAAAAAAAATGGTTTCTGCTTCTTGATTCTTAATACATTCTTTGTAAATAAAGAAGAGTGCATTAAAGAAATACCTGACTATCACCAATTTCTACGCCCAATTAGAACCACCTACTAGACTCCAGAGTTTTTTTAAGCTAGCCACTAAGGCCAAACAGGGTAACAATATGAAGAAACCATTTCGGTTTTGTTTCATTTTGAACATGGAGGTGGCCAATCTATCCAAGATTTATGCAGTTATGAGAACTTTATACAGCAAAAGCTCCTAAGGGCATTGATTTACTATAACAGTACAATACATAGCTCAGTGCTAAACCCAGGGTTGTGAGTTCAATCCTTGAGGGGGCCACTTAGGGATCTGGGGCAAAATTGGTCCTGCTAGTGAAGGCAGGGGGCTGGACTCGATGACCCTTCGGGGTCCCTTCCAGCTCTATGAGATAGGTATATCTCAATATATATTATATTATTATAACAGCACAGCTTTAGAGCAGTACAATCTTTTAGTTTTTTAAACTAGCTAAAGCAAGCAAAGGGTCCCATATCCAGCTTTCATTTCAGAAAAAATCCCCACTGTGGACATGAATAGCGGCTTCCTCCTCCTATGGCTCAGCGAGTAGATTTCCAGGACTCAGGTGGGGCAGGAAATGAATCCAGGGCACACCCACGGGTTAAAGGCATATGTCAGTGCGGATTCATGCGCCTCTGGCAGGTGCACAGGCGCGGTTACGTCTCACATCTGGCTCCCCTCCCACACCCCTAGGACAGGTGCTTGCGGGAGGGACCGAGCCAGCCCCTGCCCCGCCAAGGGAGCCCGCCAGGCAGGCAGGGGAGCGTCGCTTCACCGCTGGGGCGGCTGCCGGCAGGGCGCTCAGGGCACGGGGGCAGGTCGGGCCGGCAGGCCACAGGGATAGGAGCCGGGGGTGAGGGGGGCAAGGCCCGGGGCGCCCCAGCCCCACAACCCGGCCCCGGCGCCACCGCTCCTCAGGGGCTGCGCGGGGAGGCGGCCTGGGCCAGAACCGCGGAGGGAGTCCGGGCTCCGACGGGCCGAAGCCGCCCCGGGATCCGAACCCGCCGCCGGGGGGTGTCTGGGAGGGAACCGGCCCGGCCCGGGAAGGAGGGAGCCGGACCGGCCGGGACCCAATTCCTCGGCCGGACCCGCCCCAGGCGCCGCAGCAAGCAGGGGACCGGAGCCCTGAGGGGAACCAGGCGGCTCCGAACCGGGCCAGGCGGCCCCAGCGCCCGCAACGACCCACCTGTGCCGGGCGGCGACCGGGACCAGCACCGCGCACCTGTCGCTGCTGAGGAGACGGCGGCGGTACCTAGAGCAGCGGTGGTGGCTCCGCCAGGGGAGCTTTGGCCACACCCCCTCCTGCCGCTAGCCACGCCCAACCAGAAGCCTTAGCCACGCCCCGTCTCCCTGTCCGGGTCCTCCTGCGCGCATGCGCCCACCTTGCCTGCGCTGTCCCTAGGTGCGCATGCGCATTTTTTTCCCCTTGCCCCTCCTTGGCAAAGCTTCTGTGCACATGCGCACTAATCTCTCCCTGTTCTGCTCCCCTCTCCTTGCAGAGGACTGAGTGTCCCCTGGCTGCCTGCAGCCTGGCACACGAGGCCTGGCACAGAGCTTTCATAGAGGGCCACCAGGGTTAACAGGAGGGTTTCTGGATCCATGGATTGTGTCCTTAGCCTAGCTCTGCTCACGATGGCCCCAATCCTGGTGCCAAGCGGCCCTGGAATGATCGATGGTTTTGCACCAAAGTGCGGGAAGTCGCACAGACCCACCCGGAGTCAGCAGCACCAGGAGGCAGAGGAGGCCCTGCCTGCACTAGGGAATTTTTGTACCAATATAGCTGCCCCCGTGCAAATCCCTCATATAAACAACTGGGTTTGGGGAAATTGATACACGGTTCCCAGTTCTGCCACAGATTCCCTGTGTGATCTTGGGCCAAGGTGGGTGAGGTAATACTTTCTATTGGACCAACTTCTGTTGGTGAGCAAGATAAACTTTTGAGCTACACAGCTCTTTTCCAGTCACACAAGCTCTGCCTCCATTTCCCCTCCTGTAAAATGGAGATAATTATATTCTTTGTCTGTCTTACCTATTTAGATCGTAAACTGTTCTGCACAGAAACTCTGTGGGTGGGGCAGCATCTAGCACCATGGAGTTAAGAGTGGGGCACCACATGCTACCATAAAACAAACATAATAATAGTAATACTATAAACCATAAGGAATGCTGCTCTAATGCCTGATAGTAGTAACCATGAATAAAGACGATCTCCCACCTTTTATTTATTGGTTCGTTAGCTTCGAGGAGGTAGCATTCAGAGTGGAAAAAAGAACTGCACATCAGAGAAAACTGAGGCTGAGTGATTGTTTAGCCAGCTCTTCATTTTCTGCTTGTAAGTAGATAGTTCTCCAGCAGCCAAACAAGATCATCTGCATTCCTCTTCCTATACTAAATACTGAGATGTTGGCAGTTTTGTGTATCTCCATTAGCATGGTATGTGTGTGCTCTCTCTTCAGCCAGCAGAGTGGCTCCTCCAGATGTTTATCTATATAAAAACCTTGGCATAGCTTTCGCTGCTCTTTTGCTCTAGTTCTTCATAAACGGAAAGGCCCAAATCAATAATAAAAATAAGGTTTAGTCTGCCCTGCTCCAAATCTCCCCAACACAGGCATCCTGGTTGGGAGTCTAAGGTGGCCTTCCTCATGCAGAAATTCTGGGTCCATTGCTGGTTGTCCCAGGTCTAGTGACAATGTGATTCCATCACTCTGTGCTTGTGGCCCTGCTCCAGAACTACCGTTCAGCATAGGAGGATTTACAGCTATTAAAACTTGCATCAGTTGTCTTCACTGCTCCATGTCTGCATGCAGCCTGCATGATCTCCTTAGCAAGGCACACCACCACTTTCTCAGGGCAACAGGCTGCTGCCAAAATGACCCTGCATGTCTCATGCCCTGTGTCTGCCTCCTGGTTCCAAAGTGAGAATTACATTAATGCCAACAGTTGGAACAGGTCATTATTCTGAGTTGGATCTATGCCTTACCACTAGCTGGAAAAGAGGCCATGGACAGAAGTCTAGAGCATGCCAAGCTGGGAGTGGTTTGCCTTTCTGGATTGGTGAGCTAAGGGCACTTCCACAGAGAGGCCCATGAAGGACAGACAAGTTCTCCCACAATACACTGCAAAATAATTTATAGAGTGACACAGCTTAGTGCATGCTAAGAAGCAGAGAACATGATTGCAGATGTCTGAATGCCTCACACAAGTGTATGCAGCACCAGTGTGGATGCAACAACTCCAGTGTGCTTTGCAGTGGGGTTGCTCACATCAGGACCAGGCTAACCCAGGTGCTGATCACCTGGGTTAACTCTGCAGACTGCAGTGGAGACATACCCTAAGAGAAGAAACCAAGGGCTGAATGTAGACAGGGAGAGGAAAGTCCCCTCTCCTACCTAGATGTGGTCCTGCCAGGGTGGTGCTGAGGACCACGGGCAGTGCGGGGGGAGGAGAAGAGCTTGCCTTGCTGTGTTCCATGCATGCCTGTCCTGCAGATAAAGAGACAAATTTGTCTCCAGGGCTGTTAATTTGGCATCTTTCACTAGCATTATAATCTCACACATTGATTCTCTAACCCTCATCTACACACACATTTTAACTGGTTTAGATAAATTGATCCAAACCCGTGTGGATGCTCTTATTTCATCCTTAGAGCAGGTTCTTTCAGTTTAGCTTAAACCTGTTCCTAACCAACTTAAACTAAATTGATATAAGCCTGGTTAAACCAAAATAAGAGCATTCTCAGAGCCTTTTGCATCAGTTTAATCAAATGGGTTTAAAATCACATCTTTGGTTGAACTGGTGCAACTCTGAGTGTGGAAGAGTCATCAGACTCCTTTGAAAATCCCACCTCAAATTATTATTATTACTGTAGCACCAGTGGGAGCTAGATGGGGCAAACGTTTCCTGTGCCAACCCAACTGAAGCTTTCAAGGATCCTTATATTTATTTTACAAACACAAGGAAATTCCCCCACACAAAAATCTTTATTAACTTAGACTTAAGGTTGTTGAAGAAATGAATGTAACTCAGACACAATACAGACCATTACACACCCGAATCACTAAGAAGACAGGAAATTACTAGCTAGTTTACATTAATTACAGTAATATCAGTATTGATATGTGCACCTTACATAGTCCAATAATAACCTGAACTCTGACACAGAAGATAGACACATCACCAATTACACACACACACAGACGGGTGATCTATATGGTGAAAGCATTTGTAAGAATGTCTTGATGGAGGAAGGTTGCGGCTGTTATCGGAATCTGTAAAGTAAACTTGCTCAAGTCAATCTTATTAATGAAATGTACAAAATATAAAGGAAATAGTATGTTTATGTAAGTTACCTTCGTTGGTCGTTTCCTTTCTTTCTAATGTATACATTCTTCAATGGTAATGCTGTAGTTATGTATTTTAATTAAAGGTTACATTAATAATAATATTATATTAATTACTTCAACAAACAACTGCAATTTAAGAACATTTTTTCCATGGGGATTGCATCTATCTGTGCATCCAGCTTCTATTATTAGTAATAATAATAATTAATAATGTATATTATGGTAATGTTTAAGGGCCAACCAAGAGTGGGGCCCCTTGTGCTAGGTGCTCTATGAACACACAGTAACAGGTGAGTTGCTGCCCTGAAGAGTTTACAGTCCAAATAGACAAGACAGACACAGGATCAGGGGAGGGGTAGAACACCCCTGCGGAGTGAACAATGTGATGTCAGCAAATGGCATATAAATTCCATCACTGTTTTGGGGCGGGGGAGTTTATTGAGGAGGGGATCAGCTAAACAGGAAGAAAAGGGAAGAGGTGAGGGGGACAGGGCAGGGGAGAAAAGGGTAATAGGGTCAGGTCTAGAGTAAAGCTGAAGTGAAGAGACTGAAGGTGTAGGGGAGTTGAAGCACAGGACAGAGAAAGTCCATTCAAAACTGTAGAAACTTCTCCACATGCTTCTCTTGCTGCTTCTGTCCCTACTGGTTAGAGTCTCTGGCTGGCTCCTCTCTGCTGTCTTCTCCAAGGCCCACATGGAGGGAGGGGCGGTACCATCTGGGTCCCAGTGCCCCAAGAATGGGGGGGTTTCCCCTGCACAGTTCTGGATCCAGTGGGATGCTGGGAGGAGGGGTGGCTCCCACTGGATCCCATTTTACCCCCTCCCCTGAGTGCAATAGTCCATGATTCTCCTTAAATATACAAATGTAAAAGTTATTATTTTTAAGCATTGTAATTAAAATAATTCTCTTTTATTTAAGGATTCCCCTGCAGTGTTGGGAATCCTAACAGAAGATACTTGAGATAGTGCACAAGAACCAGAAAGTGAAATTAGCGAGTTTAGTTTCACTGCTCAAATAGTAAAAGATAAACAGACTTTTTAGCACATTACTTATTTGCATTACAGTAGCATTCAGAGGCCACAATCAGAATTAGGACCCCAGGCCATTATATAAACATATAGTAAAAGTCAGTCCCAGTTCCAAAGAAATTACAGTCTAAAGCCCCAATCCTGATGATAGTACAACATGTGTAGACTTCTCCATCCATGTGGAGCCCTATTGACTTCAAGAGAGCTCCATGAGGGCGCAGAGATCTGCCCAGAGCTGCTTGCAGGATCAGGACCTAAATCAGGACAAGATCTGACAAGGGACATGGCACACAACAAGAAGGGGGCGAGGGGGTGCAAGGAGGCAGCCATAACAAGACACAAGGTTGCCTAGATGAGGTATATGTATAATTTGCACTGCATGCTTTAATGTAATTTAATTTAAAGTGTCTGTGATGTTTATTTGTTTTAATAAATGATTGTAATGAATCTCTAACAGGCCATCTGTTTATGACATCATAATAAATGGTGAAAACTCAGTGAGATTTTAACCATTCTTTCTGGATTGACAATCTCAGGTATAGTCAGTAACATAGGAACAGGGTTTTGTTTTGTTTTTAAATTGGTCTGGATTCTCCTCTTACATTACGCTTAGAGCAGTGGAATTCAATCGACTTCAGTAGAGTTTTTCCTAATTGGCATGGGAGAGGAGAATCAAGACCAATGTTTATTTTTGTCTCAATAGTCTGTTTAATATTTCACCTAGGGTCAATCCTGACCTATGCTGGCACTCTGTGATGGAGGCTGAGTCCTTTCATTGATTCCCAATCAGTTGTTGAGGCTGTTCAGCTCCCTATAGGATGGTCTCAGCATGCTGCAAAATTGGGCAGCTATGATTTGAGGGCAGCATTCAGTGATATGGCCAGTGCTTAGAACTACACCCAGTCAATTAACTTCAAAAAGTCCCTCCCAACACTGGTTTAATCAGTGACTAAACTGGAATTTTACTTTATTTCCAAGCAGTCTCTATCAGTATATACATTCCTCTTTCTATGGAGCCAAGGCAACAGAAAAACAAGCATAACAACCATTACAGTGGCAATCAGGAGGGCTGTATAAAAAGTCCCAGGAGAGATCTCACACAGCTCATATGTCAGAAAAGCATGTGCAGATTTGGGACTGAAGATCAGAGGTTCTAGGCAGGAGGGAAACATAGTGCTCCAGAAAACATGTGTAAGAAGTTAGAACTGACTCTTTATGGAGCATGCAAGCACAGGATCAGATCCTAGTGTCCTTATTCAGTCCACACTCAGGCAAATAGCGTATGCCCCCGCCCACCGTTCCTTACCCCTAATGACAAGAATGCAATCTCAACCAATTAACCAACATCTTAATTTTACCAGATAAAATCAATTGAGAAAAAGTTCAGTAGCATTTTACAGTCAAACCAGTTAACTGATTGCAATACATACAAAAGTCATTGTATATTATCACAAGCCAGATTCTTGACTGCAGCAGAGCTGCTCGGGCATAACAGAGAGCAGAAAGCTGGCCCCGTATCTGCCACGATCATCTTGAGCCCATATTTACTCTGCAAATCTAGAGTAACATTAGAGTTACTCCAGATTTACAGGGGTGTAACTCAAGGCAGATTTTAGGAGGTTTGATTGAATAAATACTAATTAGGGACTGATTCTCATTTACACTAAGTCCCCTTTACAACTTCTCTAGCTGTATAGGGGCAGGGCCTTAAAATGGGTTTAAATTATGATTATACTGGCAGAGCAGGGTAAAGAGCCTCAGAATTAGGCCTTCAAATGAAGGATTTGGTCTGAGATATCCAGTCACGTGAGAGGTTAATAAGGCAAAAGCCACTATTACATCCTGGGGAAAGAATTCCAGCCTCCCTCAGACACAGAACATTTCAGAGCCGCAGTGCAAGGATGGACGGATAGGTTCCCCAGTCTGTTCCAATCATCCTTTGTCATGTGCTTTCTTGCTATGGGCTCGTTAACTCTAACATATACTGTCACTTTCACATGATGAATTACAGAATTCCTTTCCACTCAGCTCTCCTCAGGGATTGAGAAAGAGGCCGGATCTGCCTGACAGGCATAGCTTTTGATTTCTTTCCCAGTGTACGCATTTCTTTATAGTGGAGGCCGAAGTAAATCTCTAATAAACTACTACCTCCTTAATGCCACAGGTCTCAAGTCACTGTTAATGGCTATTGGATCTCCATTTAACCCAGTGGTTCATTGTATCTCTCTATGCTCTGCTTTTAATCCCTTGTCCATATGCACAGTATGCAGTGCAGGGGGAGGGGAGGGGACCAAACTGGGAGTGAATGGCGCAAACACCTTCATGGAGGGGTTTTCAGCTGAAATTTGTGGTTTATGCAAATAAAAAGGAAATATAGAAACACCCTGCAAGGACTTGGCTGGTGTGTGGCCTCTACTTGAAAAGATAAACAACGTAAGTACTGAAGAGTGCCCTCATAGGCTGCATTCTGCTATCAGCTAATGGTGATTCTCCTGTAGCTCTTTTGGTAGGGGCTCTTGCTTTTGGAGAAGGGGAATTTGAGTTCCATTTCTGTCATTGCAAAGTTCCAAGAGACTGTGTCAAGCAGCACTGTGACAAGCCTCGAATCATAGAAATGTAGGACTGGAAGGGACCTCAAGAGGTCTCTAGTCCAGTCCCCTGCATTGAGGCAGGACTAATTATTATCTAGACCATCCCTGACAGATGTTTGTCTAACCTAGAACGATGAAGATTCCACAACCTCCCTAGGTAATTTGTTCCAGTGATTAACTACCCTTACAACTAGGAAGTTTTTCCTAATGTCTAACTTAAATCTCCCTTGCTGCAATTTAAGCCCATTACTTCTTGCCTGGTCCTCAATGGATAAAAATAATGATTTACCACCCTCCTCTTTATAACAACCTTTTACGTACTTTAACACTGTTATCAGTGTTAAATCAGGGGGAGGGATAGCTCAGTGGTTTGAGCATTGGCCTGCTAAAACCCAGGGTTGAGAGTTCAATCCTTGAGGGGGCCACTTAGGGATCTGGGGCAAAAAAATTGGTCCTGCTAGTGAAGGCAGGGGGCTGGACTCAATGACCCTTCGGGGTCCCTTCCAGCTCTATGAGAGAGGTGTATCTCCATATATTATATTTATATTATCATGTCCCCCCTCAGTCTTCTCTTCTTCAGACTAAACAAACTAATTTTTGTCAATCTTTCCTTATAGGTCATGTTTTCTAGACCTTTAACCATTTTTGTTGCTCTTCTCTGGACTTTCGCTAATTTCCCCACATCTTTCCCAGAGTGTGGTGCCCAGCAGAGGGCTCCTAGCTAGCCACGGATTTATTACAATCCTGTGCTAGTGATTTGCCTCTGCACTTCCACCTATGGATCTCAGAGTACTTCGGTAACAATCATTGACTGAGAGGCAGGTCAACATTATCTCCATTTTACAAATGGGCGTTCTGATGGACAGGAAGGGGAAGTGACTTGCCAAAGGTTATACAGTAAGTCAGTGTTAGAGTTGAGAACAGAACTTGGAGTTCTCCCAATCCTGTGCTTTATCTACTAGATCTGCCTTCTGACTGAGGCTGTCAGGTGAAGATTTCATTCACCTTGGGAAGAGGAATTCAAGGTGGAGAAAAAGTGACCAACAATCCAAGGAAGAAGGGTGATCTTGGTTAGACACTACGTTATCGCCTTCACCCCCACCCCATGGTCTTTCCTTCTGGAGCTTATCAGTTGGATTGTGCTCTTTGGATTATGTTGTATGACAAAGCCACCAGGCCCTCATATCTGTGGTACAAGCAGCACAGTGGCTCCAGGGAGAGAAATACTCTTCACCTTCCCCTCCTCAAATCAACTTAAATGGAGTTAAACATTAATGTCCCTCCTGGCTGCTCACCGTGCAAGGTCCAAGAGGAAAAGCATGCTGAGTCAGCATCTGGCAACTGCAGTTCCTGTCCCTCCTGCCCCCAACGCCGCCCTCTCGACATGATTCGCTACTTTCTTCTCCCCTCTCCCCTCCCTCAGTGTCCTCAGACCTGGATGAAACCTAAGTAGAAGGCAGAGGGGTGCTGTAGCTGCCCTGACTCCTGAGCACTGGAGAGCTGCTCCTGATGTGTTTGATACTGAAAAACTCCCACTGGCTGTCCTAGGTAGTGGACTGATGGGGAACCCACTGTCTCTATATGTCTTGCTGTTTCTGTTTTAGTGCCATTGCTGAATTAACAGCCCCAGAGACTGAAGTATGTCAGAGGCAGAACTGGTACAGCATGGGCAGCAACAGAGCATGCTTCCTGTCATGCTGCCCTTGCCATTCAGCCTTTGTCCCCCCACTCTGTAGCCAGCGTTAACACTGTAACACACCCATGGTACAAATCGGTTACCATTTTCATGTCCAAGATGCAGCCATTTTGCCATCTGGATTGGTACGAGATCATTCTAACTCTGCCGTAGATAAAGTGGTCTCAATTACACCCACAGAATAACAAGCACTTCACTGTTGTCATGGTGCTGCACACTGTGACCATTTGGAATTTCACAACAGCAGTGGGGACAGAGCTCAGCTCCTCCTGCTCCAAAAGCCCAGTTTGAGCTAAGGGAGAATCTCCATCAGCTGCTAGCAGGATGGGGCCTATGCCACAGGATGGAACTGTTCTGATTCCATCCAGCAAAGACCAACAGGGAACATACACACCAGCCAGTTCATTATTCTCTCACTCTTTCTCCATACAGACTTTTTATACAGATACATTTTGAACCGATAAAGAGAACCCTTAGTACATCTGTGGTGGTTTTAGGAGGGTGGTCCAGAGGCATGGGAGGAGAGTGAGCAGAAGGTGAGAAAACCCATTAAATTGAATTTATCTGCCACAGAATATACACTTCAGCACTGCCAGGTTGCTGGATGTACCCAAAGCCTGACAAAGTGGATTGATTGCTCAATGCTGTTGCCGGGCTGTCTCTCAGAGCCAGACCTCTGTACTGTTTGCCTTGTACTAAAGTATGTTGGAATAAGACTGTAATTACTCCTCATCAGCTTTAAGGCTGCCAGGGTTACCTACCTCACAACAGGGGGACTGGTTTTGCCTGGGAAGTGAACCATTTACTCCAGCAGTAATAGAAGTTTCTGAAAATGCAACCATATGATCCATCAGGAGCTCTGATCCAGAAACAGAGCTGACATTCCCACAGGCTTTGTGGAAACCTTTGCTACAGTTACGACCCTTGTGGGATTGTTTGATGGTGCGGCTTCTCTCTACAACAGCCCTTGCCTCAGCTCCACTCTACAGTATAATCACACTTTGTACAGCTCCACACAGTCCCCACATCCAGGGTCTCATTTATTAATATTGGAAGTGGAGTTCAAGTCTGATAGAGGCAACACTTTCATTTCAGCCTCCACCTTTGGCTTGAGTTCCCTCAGGGCTCCTTCCCACCAAATCAGTCCACTCCCTAAGGCTTAATCCTTCCCAAGCAAATCCTGCTTCTCCCCAGCAGGGACCCACTGCTGGTCCTTCCCTAGACTCCAGTTACACGACACGCCAGACACAAGAGACTCCTGCACTCGGACACTCCTTCCAGCTCCCTCTCCCACTGAGAACAAACTGCTGCTAGTATCTCTCATCAACCCTGACTCTCAATCACATGCACTCAGTTCTCTAAGTCCCATGAATTAGGCGGAAAACCAGGCACAGGTCAGAGCTGGAAATGGGTCTCGTGTAAGAACCTGGAAAAGGGAGAATTGAAGGGTGAGGGAAGAGCAATAAGAAGTGTTGGTTGTAAATTTCTCCCGCTCCAGGAACCTCTCTTCCTTTTCATGAAGTTGCATTGTGGGCAGTGAGGGCATCCCTGGCTTTTCCGTGACCTCTCTCTCCTCTCTGCAACGTCATGAAAATCAGCATTTCCCAAACACTGCTCTCCAGCTGTCGTACCACCAGAGTTGCTTTCCATAGAGATGAAAGGAAATGGCTTAACATCCAAATTAATTTCCTGCCTTAAAATGAGATTTCAAGCCAGATGTTTCTGATAGGCTTGTGGACCCCAGCCTTTTCTGGGGATTGTACCCATATACCAGGTGGAGACAGCCAGTGTCCATTGCCTTCCATACTGTGTGTACCCTCTAACCGCCAACAGCTCCAGGCTTGCCTTGTGTTCACTAGAGAAGCTCTAGCTGCTTAATTGGTTACACTAGCACACACAACTGAGTGGGGGATGAGGAGAGACAATGCTGTGGGCTCACCTCTCCGGTGCACGGTGCAAGCTACGCAGGCTACTTCGTATCATTCATACTGCACAGCGTGGCTACGTGCATGCCACAGGTTTGATCAGGGGACAGAACTCGGACCCTTCTGTTCCAAGAACAATGGACCTGACCACTGCAGTTAAAGGAGTGCTTAGCTGTGCAGCTATCAGGTCTTACCTCCTCTGTGGGCTGCTAGACACAAACCCACATAGTAGACCGTTATTGTTATTACCTTTATGGTGCAGTAGCATCTAGAGGCCCCGTACAGCGAGGTGCTGCACACAAACATAACAGACAGTCCCTGTCCCAAAGCCACTCGTATGCTTGAGTAGATCTGACATTTCATCTAACAGGAGAGGCTGTATAAGCTGCCCTGCTGTGGAGGTATTTATACTGCACTCTCAGCCCATGTACCTGAGCTTCTCACCAGAGGCAGGGAGAACACATCTGTAACCTCAGCTCACACCGTGACCCATGTTAGACTCAGCTGCATGGTTTAAGATGGGGGAGAGACTCCTGGAAGAGCTTGCAGCCCAGATGTCAGAGCTTGGCTGCACTTCAAATAAAAGGAAGTTCTTCTTCACACAGCGCACAGTCAACCTGTGGAACTCCTTGCCTGAGGAGGTTGTGAAGGCTAGGATTATAACAGGGTTTAAAAGAGAACTAGATAAATTCATGGAGGTTAAGTCCATTAATGGCTATTAGTCAGGATGGGTAAGGAATGGTGTCCCTAGCTTCTGTTTGTCAGAGGGTGGAGATGGATAGTAGGAGAGAGATCACTTGATCATTGCCTGTTAGGTTCACTCCCTCTGGGGCACCTGGCATTGGCCACTGTCGGCAGACAAGATGCTGGGCTGGATGGACCCTTGGTCTGACCCAGTACAGCCGTTCTTATATTCACAGGTGTAAGTGGAACATTAGGAAAAGAGCTCTACATAAGTAGCTGCAGGGTTGGGAGGGATGCATTTCCATTGTGTCTGGGAGCAGCCAAAACCTCAGGGCTGCTGGGAGTGTGATTCTATCTCACACCCAGCAGTAATTTATCTTGATCCCATCTCAGCTACTCCAGGCCTCCTGACTACAGTAGTTATTAGTCATTTGCATTTGTCAGAGTGCCTGGTAGTTACAGTCTTTAACTTTTGGCCTCTTTTGGAAGCAAATTCCTGATGCTCTGCCCCCAGCGCTCCTTTGAGGTGGAGTTTCCTCTTGCAAAATGAATGTGAGGGGTGCTGAAAAAGCTATGCGTGGCCTAAGTCAATTGGTTCTGATGACTGTGAAAGATTTTGCTTTTGGTTCAAATACATATGTCACAAGCCTTATCACCATACTTCCCTAGCGCAGTAGTCAGGATGTTCTGAAGATGCTATTGTTCCAGGTCCTCTACTAGGAATACATGACACAACCCCACACCTCCATGCAAATAAGTGCAACTCCTATAGAGTGGCCAAGCAGGGCTAGGAGATCAGAACTCCTGAGTTCTAGCCCTGGCTCTGCCATTGGTATTCCTCCCCTTATCAATCACCTCAACCCACCAAAACGAGGTACAGCTTGCTATAGTCCAGCCCAAATCTATATCGAGCTAATGCTTGCCTGAAAAGCACAGCTTTTCACCTTGCCATTCAGTCCCTTTCACTATATAACCTCTTGATTTCAGTATATAGAGCACATGAATTTGGCTCTGTAACACACATGGGCAGAAGGTGCAATTGTTTCTGTTGCAGCCCCTTATTCAGCTAATAAGAGAAGGCCCAGGGGGATGGAGGGGCACATTCCTGAGCAGGAACAGAAATTCAGTGGAAGGACTGGAGTTCAACGGAAGTTGAGAATTCAATGGAACTCCCTTAGGAGCCTTTGACAATCCCAGCCTCAACAGACTGGAACATAAACTGCAGTCTTACAGTAAAGGCACATGGCCATGAAATAAACACAAAAATATACTTTATTTGCTTTCTACATACATTTCTGTTGTGCATTAAACTGCATCTGGACTATCCTATATTTACATGGGTTTTTACTTGTGTCCATATGTTTTCCATCTGGGAAGGTTCTGGATTCTAAAAAAAAAAAAAAAAAAAAGACAGGCTTATTGTAACAAAATACTAATTATTGAATAGCTATGCAGAGCCCAGGCCTGCACACCTGCTGCATCTAAAGTCAATGGGGTTGTATGTATGTAAGAACTAGGGACATTAGTGACTGATATCTACAAACAAAAGGACCAATCCTGCAACGTGCTGATTGACTGCAACACCCGCTGGTTTATTTGGGTGCTAAGAACACTCAGCACCTTACAGAGTCAGGCCTTTAAATAGTATGGGATGGTCAAATGGTCAGAGTGCAGGCCTGGACATTAGGAAATGGTGATGTCTAATCCTAGTGCTGACATCAACTCCCTTAGATACTCAGGGGTTGATTTTCAGAAATGCTAAGCACCTGCAGGTTCAGCTGGAGTTACGGGTGCTCAGCATTTCTGAAAATCAGGCTGTAACCTCTCTTGACTCTGTTTCTTCATTATTTTGATACCTTGACACTGTGGTAGGGGGTGCACTAGAAATTCATGAACAGATTCTGTGGATAAAGACAGATCTGTAAAACGGGGATAATACTTAACTACCACACAGCGGGTGTGTGAGGATTAATAGGTTAATGTTTGCAAAGCGCCTTGAAGATGAAAAGTGATAAGCCTTATTACATCTGGCGTGCACAGTAAATGAGAACATAGAACAGGATCCTGATCCCAGGCTGTAGCCATTAGGTACACAGCATCACTGAGGATATATCTACACAGCCTGTGGAAGTGAGCCTCACAGCCCAAGTCAACAGACATGGGCTAAAGGCGCTCACAACAGTGCTCTAAAAACAGCTGTGTAGTGAGTGCTTTGAAACTGTGGCTTGGGCAGGAGCTAAGGCTCTGAAGCCTAGAGAGAGAGGTGAGCTTCAGAGCCTGAGCCACAACTTCCAAGTGCTGTTGTCTACACAGCTTTTTTTTAGAGCACTAGCATGAGACCCGGGCTGGGAGGCTCACTGCTGCGGGCTGTAAAGACACACCTCGAATGTCACAGCAAATCAAGCTCTGAAAGGTATTTTAGTCTCACAGAGCCAAATCTTACAGTTCACCGTGAACGGTCCCTTAGAACATGTGCTAACTATTTATACTAAACTATCTATTCAATCTTGTATTTCGCTAGCACACTCTTAGTACCTTTCCCAGACTTGAAGAAGAGCTCTGTATAGCTTGAGAGCTTGTCTCTTTCATCAACAGAAGTTGGTCCAATAAAAGATATTACCTCACCCACCTTGACAATCTAAGGTCACACTCAGTCAGAAATCCCCTTGGTGTCCACTGGATGCATGCCATGACAGAGCCAGACAGTAACATTTCACGTGGTCTGCATATTTTGCTATAATTTCTTGTGCTGTTTTTATTCCACTTAAATTTGCTTCTCTCTCATTCTTATGCACATGTCTTAGAGACACTGGTCAGTGAAACTTCCACTGAACTGTGCCAGTTGGAGCCCACAGCCTGTGCAGGAACCTAATCTCTCAAATGGACTTTGATTACTCAACTCACTGTAACTCAGGTTCTGCCCCCACTGAGAATTCATGATAATGAGGGGCATTTATGAGGGGCAGGACAGGTAGGTAGGGGTGTGTGTGTGTGAGAGAGAGAGAAAGAAAGAAAGAAATCTGGTCCTGAAATGCCTATTCAGCCTCCAGAACTACAAATCTGCATCTTTCACCAGCACAAAATCCACTGGATCCCAAATAACTCCTCAGTCCCTCCCAGTTTGCCCTCCAGTTTGTGGGATCCTTTCCTGCTCTACCAGTGTGTGAACTTCTAGCAGAGAAAAGCCTCAGATTTCTTGCCCTGTAAAACCCACCTAAGAAGCACCACTTCCCTCTGCCCCTCCAGCTGGGTATGCAGAATGTCAGTGAGATCTGAGCATAGGAGCTAGGCATGTCTGTTTTTCTATTGTGTTTGCTTCTTGTAGCTGGTAAGATTCATTCCCAGTCCCACCAGACTGATACTCTCATTACCCTCAGAAGGTTTACCCACAGTTTTGTAGTATGAGCATCAGTATTGAAATAACTAGAACGATGGATTCCAACACCAAAGGACTCCAAAGGACTCTGCAGGCCCCTTCCAAGGCAGGTGACCTGGCTATCATACACTTTACTATGTGGGGAGCTTTCAGAGGAAGTCTTGAATCCATGGATACTGCCTGCTCTGTATGGACATTATAGATTCATAGATTCCAAGGCCAAAAGGGACCATTTTGGTCATCTAGTCTGATCTCCTGTATAACACAGGCCAGAGAACTTCCCAAAAATAATTTCTACAGCATATCTCTTAGAAGAACATCTAGTCTTGACTGAAAAATTGTCAGTGATGGAGAATCCACCACAACCATTGGTAAAGTGTTCCAGTGGTTAATTACTTTGACTGTTAAAAATTTACAGTTTATTTCCAGTCTGAATTTATCTAGCTTCAACTTCCAACCACTGGATCTTTTTATACATTTCTCTGATAGACTGAAGAGCCCATTATTAAATATTTGTTCCCCAGGTAGGTACTTATAGACTGTGATCAAGTCACCTCTTAACCTTCTCTTTGTTAAGCTAAATAGATTGAGCTCCTGGAGTCTATCACTATAAAGCATGTTTTCTAATCCTTTAATAACTCTTGTGACACGTCTCTAAACCCACTCCAATTTATCAACATCCTCTTGTATTGCTGGCACCAGAACTGAACACAGTATTCCAGCAGTGGTCACACCAGTGCCATATGTAAAGACAAAATAACCTGTTTACTGCCACTTGAGAGTCCCCTGGTTATGCACCCAATGAGCACATTAGCTCTTTTGGCCATAGTGTCGCACTAGAAGCTCATGTTCAGCTGATTATCTCCACTACGAACCCCAAATCTTTTTCAGAGTCACTGCTTCTCAGGATAGAGTCCTTCATCCTGTAAGTATGGCCGACATTCTTTGTTCCTACATGTATACATTTACATTTAGCCATATTAAAAGGCATATTGTTTGCTTGAGCCCAGCTTGATCACTCTATATCAGTGACCTGTCCCCTTCATTATTTACCACTCCCCCAATTTTGGTCTAATCTGCAAACTTTATCAGTGATGATTTAATGTTTTATTTCAGGTTATTGATACAAATGTTAAATGGAGTAGGGCCAAGAAGATCTTGGCACTTTTCACAAGAGTCAGGGTTTCCCAAACATTTCCCAAGCCCCACACCTGATGCTGTACAGCCTGACTGCTGCTCTCCACTCCAAAGGTGACTGGATTCTATGGGTACTGTGGCCATACGGTTTGTAAACAATGTTTGGATAAAAGGCACTCGGTGAATGTTGGAGAAGGTGAGCCCAGTTCTGCTGTTTTCTTCTGGAGGTACTTTCCACTCAACTCCCTTGCATCCTTGAATCATCAGATCAGTTTAAATGAGTAAATGTAATGAGATTTCATGCATGTGTGTGTAGCAATTAAACAAGGTTAAAGGTTGGGGATACAAATTCAATGCAGGCAGTGTCATTCTGAACACAAGGATGCTTTAAGCTTTGTGTGACTAAACAGTGACACCTACAGGCCACTCATGAAGAGAGACAGGAAGGGAGATTAACTCAACTCTCTAGTCCAGACAAAGGTGGCAGCAATGTGAGCACAAATCATGAGAGATAAGGGTCACATTTTCACCCCATATCATCTGCTGCTTCGGCCCTGGATTCAACGAGCATCTCTACTTGTCTGTGAGCGGGGAAAGGTTTTTTTTATCATATTCCTGCCTAGTCTTAGGGGTTTGCCCTGTGGTCTTTGGTTTGCTATGGGGAGGGGCAGAAGTGCCGTGGAAGCCAAAGTGACATTGACCAGGACAGAAGGAGGCAGAGAGGCCAGGTTGGCTGAAGAGGAGACAATTCTGGAGCCCAGAGCCCCACAACTGTCTGGATTTGCATGAGCATAGCTGGTCCTTTTAATCCATGCAAGCTTTTTGGATCTTGAGGGTCATGGGGAACAAATGGCTTGCCTTTCTCAGCTAAAAAAATGTGGTAATTCATCACATTTTGGGGTGCTCCTCCCCCATTCACAGGAATGAGTCTTGCCCCCTGCTCAGGTAGCTTTGAGCACCACCAGCAGGAGCCAGGACCAGCAGCATGTGAACCTGCAGCAACAGGCTGTGCAGAAGTTCTAAGAAGTTCCTGGAAGTCTGCCAAAGCTTTTGGCAGGGGGAGAAACACACACACCGAGCTAGCAGGGCAGAGCGACATCTGGCTGTGGGGGAACACAAGCAGTGTGGTGTGGATGGGAGGTGGATACACAGCCCATGTGGTGGGGAGCTAGCTGGGCTGTTATTAATATGTAATGCTAAGGTATTTTGTTAGCTTAGGCCTGGTCTACACTACGACTTTAGGTCGAATTTAGTAGCGTTACCTCGATTTAAGCCTGGACTCGTCCACACAATTAAGCCCTTTTATTCGACTTAAAGGGCTCTTTAAATCGATTTCTTTACACCACCTCCGACGACGGGAGTAGCGCTGAAATCGGTTTTGCCATTTCGAATTAGGGTTAGTGTGGCCGCAATTCGATGGTATTGGCCTCCGGGAACTATCCCACAGTGCACCATTGTGACCGCTCTGGACATCAATCTGAACTCGGATGCACTGGCCAGGTAGACAGGAAAAGCCCCGCGAACGTTTGAATTTCATTTCCTGTTTGCCCAGCGTGGAGAGCACAGGTGACCACGCAGAGCTCATCAGCACAGGTAACCATGATGGAGTCCCAGGATCGCAGAAGAGCTCCAGCATGGACCGAACGGGAGGTACGGGATCTGATCGCCATATGGGGAGACGAATCCGTGCTAGCGGAACTCCGTAGCAGTAAAAGAAATGCAAAAACATTTGAAAAAGTCTCAAAGGGCATGAAGGACAGAGGCCATAACAGGGATGCACAGCAGTGCCGCGTGAAAATTAAGGAGCTAAGGCAAGCCTACCAGAAAACCAGAGAGGCAAACGGAAGGTCCGGGGCACAGCCGCAGACATGCCGCTTCTACGCCGAGCTGCATGCCATGCTAGGGGGTGCAGCCACCACTATCCCAACCCTGTGCTATGACTCCGTCAATGGAGACTCACGCAACACAGAAGCGGGTTCTGGGGACGAGGAAGACGATGATGATGAACAGACGGGAGATGGCTCACAGCAAGGAGGCAGAGAAACCGTTTTCCCCAACAGCCAGGATCTGTTTATCACCCTGGACCTGGAGCCAGTAAACCCCGAACCCACCGAATCCCAAAGCGTGCTCGCAGACCCCGGAGAAGGGACCTCTGGTGAGTGTACCTTTGTAAATATTACACATGGTTTAAAAGCAAGCGTGTTTAATGATTAATTTGCCCTGGCATTCACGGCCAGGACAGCTACTGGAAAAGTCTGTTAACGTGTATGGGGATGGAGCGGAAATCCTCCAGGGACATCTCCAGAAAGCTCTCCTGGATGTACTCCCAAAGCCTTTGCAAAAGGTTTCTGGGGAGGGCTGCCTTATTCCGTCCGCCATGGTAGGACACTTTACCACGCCAGGCCAGTAGCACGTAGTCTGGAATCATTGCATAGCAAAGCATGGCAGCGTATGGTCCCGGTGTTTGCTGGCATTCAGACAACATCCATTCCTTATCTCTCTGTGTTATCCTCAGGAGAGTGATATCATTCATGGTCACCTGGTTGAAATAGGGTGCTTTTATTAAGGGGACATTCAGAGTGCCCGTTCCTGCTCGGCTGAACAGAAATGTTCCCCACTGTTAGCCACGCGGTGGGGGGAGGGGTGAAGTGATCATCCCAGGGAATTGGGTGTGTGTGGGGGGGGGGGGGGGGGTTAGTTGGGTTTGTGCTGCACGTTAACCCGGCAACCGCATCCCTCCCTCCTTTTAAATTGCCATACCATTTTAAATGGCCAACCCAACGGCTGCTTGGTATGGAAAATGAGGGTGCTGCTGTTTGAAACCATTCCCACATGTTATTAAGGTTAAAGAAGCCAAAAGACTGTGGCTTACCATGGCTGCCTGCAAGCCGAATTCTGTTGCCTGGCCCTGCGTGAGTGATCTCTCACACCAAATCGGCAGACCCTCAATATAAATAGAGGCAAAATACGACCTTGTAACGAAAGCATTTGTGCTATGTAATGTGAACAGCAAGGTTTAACGGGAAAGAGTGATCCTATTGTTCTCTAAAATGTGTCTTTTTAACTACCTATCTCCCTTTTCCCCCACCAGCTGCAAATGTTTCTCCTTCGCAGAGGCTAGTGAAGATTAGAAGGAGGAAGAAGAGAACTCGGGATGAAATGTTCTCGGAGCTCCAGACGGCCTCCCACGCTGACAGGGTTCAGCAGAATGCTTGGAGGCAGACAATGTCTGACTGCAGAAAAGCACAGTTTGAACGCGAGGAGAGGTGGCGGGCTGAATCGCGTGCTGAATCGGAGAGGTTGCGTGCTGAATCGCGGGCTGAATCTGAGAGGTGGCGTCAGATTGAGAACAGAAGGCAGGAGTCCATGCTCCGACTGCTGGAGCATCAAAGTGAGATGCTCCAGCGTATGGTTGAGCTGCAAGAAAGGCAGCAGGAGCACAGACCGCCACTACAGCCCCTGTGTAACCAACAGCCCTCCTCCCCAAGTTCCATGGCGTCCTCACCCAGACGCCCAAGAACGCGGTGGGGGGGCCTCCGGCCACCCAGCCACTCCACCCCAGAGGATTGCTCAAGCAGCAGAAGGCTGGCCTTCAATAAGTTTTGAAGTTTCTAATTTTTAAAGTTTTAAAGTTTTATAGTGCACGGTGTCCTTGTCCTTCCCTCCTCCCCCACCCCACCCAGCGCTTCCCTCCTCCCCCATCCCTCCTGGGCTACCTTGGCAGTTATCCTCCTATTTGTGTGAATTAATAAAGAATGCATGAATTTGAAGTAACAATGACTTTATTGCCTCTGCAAGCGGTGATCGAAGGGGGGAGGGGAGGGTGTCTAGCTTACAGTGAAGTAGAGTGAACCGGGCGGGGGCGGGGGGGAGGTTCATCAAGGAGAAACAAACAGAACTTTCACACCGTAGCCTGGCCAGTCATGAAACTGGTTTTCAAAGCTTCTCTGATGCGCACCGCACCCTGCTGTACTCTTCTAATCGCCCTGGTGTCTGGCTGCGCGTAATTAGCGGCCAGGCGATTTGCCTCAGCCTCCCACCCCGCCATAAACGTCTCCCCCTTACTCTCACAGATATTGTGGAGCGCACAACAAGCAGTAATAACAATGGGAATATTGTTTTCGCTGAGGTCTAACCGAGTCAGTAAACTGCGCCAGCGCGCTTTTAAACGTCCAAATGCACATTCTACCACCATTCTGCACTTGCTCAGCCTGTAGTTGAACAGGTCCTGACTACTGTCCAGGCTGCCTGTGTATGGCTTCATGAGCCATGGCATTAAGGGGTAGGCTGGGTCCCCAAGGATAACTATAGGCATTTCAACATCCCCAACGGTTATTTTCTGGTCTGGGAAGAAAGTCCCTTCCTGCAGCTTTTGAAACAGACCAGAGTTCCTGAAGACGCGAGCGTCATGTACCTTTCCTGGCCATCCCACGTTGATGTTGGTAAAACGTCCCTTGTGATCCACCAGTGCTTGCAGCAGCATTGAAAAGTACCCCTTTCGGTTTATGTACTCGCTGGCTTGGTGCTCCGGTGCCAAGATAGGGATATGGGTTCCATCTATCGCCCCACCACAGTTAGGGAATCCCATTGCAGCAAAGCCATCCACTATGACCTGCACATTTCCCAGAGTCACTACCCTTGATATCAGCAGCTCTTTGATTGCCCTGGCTACTTGAATCACAGCAGCCCCCACAGTAGATTTGCCCACTCCAAATTGATGTCCGACTGACCGGTAGCTGTCTGGCGTTGCAAGCTTCCACAGGGCTATGGCCACTCGCTTCTCAACTGTCAGGGCTGCTCTCATCTTGGTATTCTGGCGCTTCAGGGCAGGGGAAAGCAAGTCACAAAGTTCCATGAAAGTGCCCTTACGCATGCGAAAGTTTCGCAGCCACTGGGAATCGTCCCACACCTGCAGCACTATGCGGTCCCACCAGTCTGTGCTTGTTTCCCGGGCCCAGAATCGGCGTTCCACGGCATGAACCTGCCCCATTACCACCATGATTTTCACATTGCTGTGGCCCGTACTTTGTGAGAAGTCTATGTCTATTTCCTCATCACTCTCGTCACCGCGCTGCTGTTGCCTCTGCGCTGCTGTTGCCTCCTCCTCCTCCTCCTCCTGGTTTTGCTTTGACAGGTTCCGGCTATGCATATACTCCAGGATAATGCGCGTGGTTGTCATAGTGCTCATAATTGCCGCGGTGATCTGAGCGGGCTCCATGATCCCAGTGCTATGGCGTCTGGGCAGAAAAAAGGCGCGAAACGATTGTCTGCTGTTGCTTTCACGGAGGGAGGGAGGGAGGGAGGGAGGGAGTGGGGGCCTGACGACATGTACCCAGAATCACCCGCGACACTGTTTTTGCCCCATCAGGCATTGGGATCTCAACCCAGAATTCCAATGGGCGGCGGAGACTGCGGGAACTGTGGGATAGCTACCCACAGTGCAACGCTCCAGAAGTCGACGCTAGCCTCGGTACTGTGGACGAAGTCCGCCGACTTAATGCACTTAGAGCATTTTGTGTGGGGACACACACAATCGACTGTATAAAAACGATTTCTATAAAACCGACTTCTATAATTTCGACCTAATTTCGTAGTGTAGACATACCCTCAGTGTGCACCCATTACTCCCGGTTACTCTGATATGTGTATCCATGTGCAAGTATCAAGGAAACTCTTACATCTCTAATGTTGTGTCTGAAAATAATATTTTGGCCTTCTTCTTGGCCTCCACTCATAGCACATTTGCATCCTGCCTCCCTCCTCTCCCCCACAGGCCCTCTCTCACCTTCCTTTGCCCACCCCCTGCTCAAATACAGCTCTTTCTGCAGCATAAAACCAAGGAGACCAAGTGGCTTCAGTCAAAAAAGAAATCCCATTCAGCATGCAGAGAGGTGTAGGGTGGTCTAATGGTTAGAGCACCTGGATGGGTGTCACAAGAGCTGGGTTCTATTTCAGGCTCTGATACCGACTTGCTTTTCCCTCTGTGCCTCATTTTCCCCATCTGTAAAATGGGAATACAGAGGTTTCCCTAACCCACCTGGAAGTTTAACTCATTAATATTTGCAAAGCTTGGTGAGGTCTTTGGAAAGAGGGAATTAGAGATTGACACAGTCATATTATTATAACATGGTTCATCCTGCAGACTAAGGTAAAATAAAATGTAAGGCTGCTTACCGTGTCTGTAGAGACTTAAGGGGTTTGCTCCTAACTGAGCTCACGTCCAGTTCCAGAAATCTAGGGATATCTGGGAAACCAGCCTGGGACCAGAGCAGTGACACAGGGGGTTTTGGAACGATAGGAAAACTGTGAGAGATGACATCGGTCCTCCATACTGACTCTATCTGGTCACAAACCTGCTCACTGAAGGAGCACAAGAACGCAGTCATTTGGAAGCAATAAAAACTACTCAGCTACAAACCTATTAACACGGTAATGGGATGGGCCAAGCCATGGGCTCCTGGCTCAACCCAGAATGTACAAACAAGTGCTAAAGCTAGGCATTTCAACCCACATTTAAGCACCTACATAAGTGGCCCAGTGTTCTAAGAACTTCAGTGGGAGATGGAAGTGAGAAGTGCCTCTCAGGATTAGACTCCAAAGGGAGTTTGCTTGAGTCAATGACAGGACATGGCTCAGTAGCAATTGAGGGTGCTCAGCAGGATTGGGCTTCAAATGGTGGTTGGCAGCCCTGGAGACTGAAGTCCTCTGCGTAGCCACAGAGCAAGTACAGAGAGGAAGGGAAAAAGCTGAAACAGCCAAGATGGGAACACAGGGTATGTCTTATTCTGGCTGGAGGTCTTGAAAGAGGGAGACAGTGAAAAGGGGGAGAGGCCAAGTGGAATGCTGGGGCTCTTGGGGCTTGATCCTGGTAGAAGTTGAGCACCCTCAAAAGTCAGTGAGAGTTGTAGGTGCTCAGCCTCTTAGAGGAGGCAACCAGCACCTCACAGGATCAGGCCCATAATGAGGACCTGAGCATCAGACCACAATTTGGGGCTGTAGCAAGGCAGGGTGTGTTAATAAGGGCTGCCTTGAACATTTCCAGAACCCCATATACCTGACTCCAGCTGGATGCATAAAGTCTCTGACTTTCTTCACACATTCCAGGGGGCTTGGATAGCCAGGGGATTTGGATCTGGCATGGGCTGAGGACGGGAACTCCTTCTTCATTGCATCCACTGTTTTGATCATGAGTGGGGATGGGCTGTTGAGGTGGAGTTCAGAGCTCAGGCGGAGCTAATGGAACAACAAAGAAAAGGATCTGTCCTCCTGCTGCCAGTGCTTCTCCTTTCCCTTCTCTCAGTCACATTCAGAAATAACCTGAATGAAATCAAAAGGGCTACAAGGGGTAAAACTGGGTTAGGGGAGAGGAGAATCAGGTCCAATTAATCTGTACACTGGTAATAATAAATAATAATAATACTATCTAAATCCTCTGCCAGTAGGAGTTTGTCAGAGTAAGAACATAAGGATTGGAGTTTGTAATCATTAGTAAACGAATAGTAGAGATATTATAGTAATTATAGGCAAGTACCAAAGAGACAATCCCTGCCCCAGAGAGCTCACAATCTAGCTATTAGGATACAACAGGTGGACACAGCAGACAAATGGGGTGGGGAGCGGATTTGAAGGGGACGAGGGAACAATAAAACAAAGGTTAGCATAAAATAAAAGCAGAAGGCTCAGTTCGCTACTTGCCTAACCAATGCCAGGTGACAGTGATGTTTAGGCATCATGGCAGAGGTAGGTTTTATGGAGGGATTTAAAAGAGGAGAAGGTGGCACTTTAAATTTTTTTAGAGGGATTTATTAATTATTTCAAATCCCAGAAAGCTGCCAAGCACCCACAACTCCTGTTGGCTTTTCTGGAGGCTACAGGCAGTTAGCATGCTACTCAGTATCAGGCATAGTAACATGTTGCCTTTCTCCAGCTCCTTTCAATTGAAGGCAAAGTATTTATCTGGCCTCCATTACCATAGTACCTGAGCACCTAACAATCTTTAATGTATTCGTTCTCTGAGCACCCCCGTAGGGTAGTTATTATCCTGTTTGAAAATGGGTATCTGAGGCACAGCGATGCTAAGTGACTTGCCCAAGGTCACCCAGGAAGTCTGTGGCCGAGCAGGGACTTGAACCAAGTCTGAAACTAGTATCCTAATCTCGGGACCAGCCCTCTTCTTTGCAACCACAATTGCTCTTCAACACCCTTCCCACTCCCTGGAAGACTAGGATTCAAGGATAGATGGGAAATACCAGTAAAGGTGATGCACTACTTAAGTCCCACTTATGCCCTTTGGCATAGGCCTTGTGCTGGCATTTCTGCACGGGGGAAATTTCACCCTAGCCCCTTAAACGCTGTTTTTCTGTCTTGTTATCCCATTGGATATTTCTAATTTTAGAAACAAAAGTGACCAATCAAAACCAAGGGCCACACTCTTCTCTTGGTTACGCCAGTGATGTCAGCAGGATCATCTGTGGGAACCAAGAAGAGAACTTCGCTTCAAAAGTTCACCTGGGTAAACAAGGAAATCATCTTGCCAAGGCAGTGTCGACGTGCCTGCTCTGCTGTTTTCTGTTTGGCCACCCAGCACTGTAGCACCTTTTTCCGGTAAGCATCCACCCTCTCCACATATGTATACAAGTTCCGGACCTCAGCACCATCATTTACAGCTCTGGCAGCTTCCAATCTGGACATTAAGGTTTGTCTTGGAATAGAAAGAAAAGGAATTAAATTATGAGAAATGTTTCTTCTCCACAATAGAACCTATTTACATAGTTTGGTGTGTGTTCTGTTAGCAGGGGAGTGGGGAAGTATATGCAAACTGAGGGGTGCTTTGGTTTTAGGGTTCTGTCTAGCCATACATCCAGCCATCTCAGTTTTTCTAATGCCCTATTATCTTAATTTCTAGATGTTGCAGTACCTCGTTTGCATCTCTTTTAATTAGAGATGGTCCAGACCACAATCCTGTATCCAAGACTTTTGACCTTTGGGGTGTTTGAAATCCAAGCCCAAGGGCTGTGGCTTAAGTTCATCACTACCTTTTTCCCCAAAATTCACGGTTGGGGGTGGGATAAATGGTTCTGGGTTTGACCCATCTGTAATTCTGAGGCCAGGTTTTTCTGTCAGATCTGTACAATGGATCTCAGCCCTGATATTTCGGAGCATGGAAACCCCACTCATATCACTAGGTGATGAGACCATGTGGAGTTTCCTTTGTGCTGCTTTGAGCCTTTATCTACCAACCCTCCAAAAAATATATAGAGTTGATAGGCTAATCTGATTGATTTTCGGACAAATCCCAAGAGGCACCAACCACCCAGAACTGCCATAGAAGTAAAGGAAATGGTCTGTCTATTGCTGAGCTAGGGCCAAATCCTGAGAGATGCTGAGCATACTTTGCACAATCCTGTTCTGACTGAGATCAGTGAGAGTTTGACCACTGAGCTCAATAGAAGCAGACTTTAATGGGTGCTACACATGCTCAGCACCAGTCAGGATCTGATCCACTGGACCCCATCCTGGCTGCCCTGAGGAACAGCCGAACAAAGAGGCTGCAAAGCAGCAGTCCTTTGGAGAATACCCTGGTGCAAGACGTTATTTGAGCTCTTTAACAAAAGCCCCAGGTGGAGGGATATTCCAGGGTGTGTTTGTGTGTGTGGCATGTCATGAAGGGAGGGGGCATGAACTAGGTGTGTCTGCACCTTACTTATTCCCCAGCTGCCACAAGGCCTGTGGTCTGAATAAGGCCTTAGTAAGGACCTCAGGATTTGTCCCATTGGCTTCAATAGAAATTTTGCCTGTGTAAAGACTGAGCAAAGTCCTGCTCCCATTGAACTCAATGGACAGGCTCACATTGGCTTTGATGGCAGCAGGAACAGGTCCTTAGCAAGGATTTGGCCCCACATGGATAACAGTAGTCTGCATATGTTGGTACCTGACATGCAGGAGGTGGCAGAAGGAGATGTATTTGTGGAAGAGGAGAGCCAGCCTCTCAACATCAGTGTGCAGGGTCTCAGTGATAACTTCCTTCGCCTGCATGTGCAGGTGTGGGGGTAGTCTGCACTTTTGGGTTGCCTGGCCCAGCAGCACCAAGTTCTCCCTCTGAGCCTCCACATCCACCCAGTACCGCTTCTCTGACATGCTGGAGGGCACCAAGCTCTTCCCTTTGGTCTTCTGAGCCAGCGTCGGGAGCCAGCTAGTCTCCTCAGTAGACTGAGTTTGAGAGTGCAGGGATACTTTGCTCTGAGTGGGGACCATTTGCTGGGTAGAAGCCTTGAAATATTCATACAGTGGGACCTCTTCCTTTGCAATCTCTCTCCTTGGCCTTAGTGGGATCTGTTTTGTCAAGTGTTCCAGGGTCCCAGGCTCTCTGCTCCTGGGAACTGGTTTAGGCCTTGGGATCAGGTACTGCTCCTCCTGCATCTGTTTTTGCAGCAGCTCTTGCTGTTCATGCAACTGCTGTAGCTGCTCCTGCCACTGCTGCTGCCATAGCCTCTCCTGCTCCTGCTGCTTCACCTCCTGCTGCTGCCACTGCCTCAGCTGAAGGTCATGATCTTCCTGCTCCTGCTGCCACAGCAGCAGCTGCTCCTCCTGCTCCTCCTCCTGCTGCTGCCAGTGCTTCTCCTGCTCCTGCTGCTTCACCTCCTGCTGCTGCCACTGCCTCAGCTGAAGGTCATGTTCCTCCTGCTCCTGATGCCACAGCTGCCGCTGCTTCTCATGCTCCTCCACCTGCTGCTGCCAGTGCTTCTCCTGCTCCTGCTGCTTCACCTCCTGCTGCTGCCACTGCCTCAGCTGAAGGTCATGTTCTTCCTGCTCCTGCTGCTTCACCTCCTGCTGCTGCCACTGCCTCAGCTGAAGGTCATGTTCTTCCTGCTCCTGCTGCCACAGCAGCAGCTGCTCCTCATGCTCCTCCACCTGCTGCTGCCAGTGCCTTGCCTGCTGCTCATGCTCTTGCTCCTCCTGCTGCCACAGTTTCACATGCTCCTCCTGCTGCTCCCGCTGCTGCTGCTGCTCCTCCTCATGCTGCTGCCACAGCCTCTGCTGCTCTTCCTGCTGCTGCTGCCACAGTCTCTGCACCTCCTCCTGCTGCCGCCACAGCCTCTCCTGCTCCTCATGCTTTTCCTGCTGCTCTTCCTGCCACTGCTGATATAGCCTCTGCTGCTGCTCCAGCTGCTGCTGCCTCAGCCTCTGCTCCTCTGCTTGTTCCTCCAGCTGCTTCTTCCACTGCTTTTGCTTCTCTTCCTGCCACTCTTTCTGCCCTTCCTGCAATGGCTCCTGCTGTGGCTGCAGCTCCTCAAACTGATGCTCTTCCTGCTGCAGCTGCTCCACCTCTACCTTCTCCTTTACCCCTTGCAGCTGCTGCTGGAGCTGCTCCTCAGGCTGTGGTGGCTGCCATTGCACCTGGTACTGCTGCTCCTTCTGTATCTTCTTAAACCATTCCTGTTCCTCCTCCTGCCATTGCTCCTGCTGCTGTTGCTGCCATTGCTGCTGCCATTGCTTGGGAAATTGAAAATGTGCTGAGATATTAGGTTCCTTCAACAGGGCTGCAGGGAGTCCCCATTGTGAGATCACAGGAACTCTGGACTCCAAAAAGGGACTGTCAGGGTCACTCAACTGGATGGAGGGACCAGGGACTTCTTTCCCTGGAATGAAGATTCCAGGAAGAGCCTCCAAGGGTGGCTTTGCCTCCTCATCATGCTCTTCAGTCAGCTCCAGGCTCCTTGGAAGTTTCTGTTCCTCTAAGCTGCTGGAATATTTTATCTTCATTTTTGAGAAGCATTCTTCCAGTTTCCTCTCCAAGGCCATGTAGAGCCTTTGGGCTTCTGGGTCCTTGGGCAGCATCCTCTCTGCTTGCCTCTTCCCAGGAGAAGGACATTTCCATAGCTTCTCCATCTTCTGCTCCAGATAAGCCAGGATAGCTGAATTAAACCCATACAGTGCAGTGGATGGGTCCAGCATGCTTCTGCTGATAGGGCTCTGAGGCATTTTTGTATGTGTCTCCCCACTGCACAGGCTTTCCTTCTTCCTCCTCTGCTTTCCTTTCCTAGAGACCCCTTGGTATGGGAGCTCTGTTGGGGATGGGAGCCTTTCAATTTCTTCTTCACTGTCAGCCTTGAGCTCATGTTCATCTGGCAGGATCTCATGCCACTCACCAGTGACATCTTCAACAACTTCCTGGGTTCCACCCAGGAGGTTCACATCCCATTTGTCAGCAGCCTGTGTTTGCTCACTGTCCAGAGGTTGTTCATGCCGTCTTCCAGCCAGGTCTCCTGAAGTCTCTACTTGTTTTTCCACTGGGATGACTGCATCCCATTTGACAACAGTGTCTTGAGTTCTCTCTACTGGGGCTTTCTGTGCTTTCTGTTTGTCACTGGTGTCTTCACCTCTCTCTGTCGAGACTTTCAGTGCTGGCTTTTTATCTAGAAGCTTTGTATCCTGTTTGTTACTGGTGTCTTCACCTCTCTCTATTGAGGCTTTCAGTGCTGGCTTTTTATCTAGAAGCTTTGTATCCCGTTTGTCACTGGTGTCTTCTGTTCTCTCTACCAATGGTCTCTGAAGCTGCTTTTTATCTGGTACCTTTGCCTCCCTTTTCCCACTGGGGGATTTAGCAAGGTTTGCCTGGGATTTCCATGACAGCTTTTCAGCTGACAGATTCGCATCCTTTCCCCTACTCAGATGTTTATCATCTTCCTGGGATTTCCTTTCATAAGAAGCCCTCACCCCAAATTTCATGTCTCTTAAAGACGGTTCTGTCTTTACTGCTGCTTTTTCCTTCACCTTGTGCAGTTCTTTTTGCATTTCCTCATTTGCTATGAAAAGCATCTTGTATTTGTGTTCAATGCTTTGGACTCGAGCCTCCAAAGATGCCTTTTTCTCATTAAGCACCTGTACTTCCTTTTGAAGGTTCACATACTGAACTTCCTGCTTCCTGGATTCCTGGGATGCTAAGGTATCATACTTTGCTTGCAGGCCATGGGACTGTTTGGTTAGCAGAGTGAAGGCTTTGGTGAGATTGGCCACCATTGTCACTATATATTTAACAACAACAACTTCTGCTTTGTTGAACAGTGTGGACCCTACAAATTCCTGTAACATGGTAAGGAGCTCAGAAGTCTTGGAGAAAGTTACAGATTCATCTTCTAGCATTTGTTCAGGGCTCAAGGGCTGGGCTTCCTGAGGTTTCTGTGCAACTTTCTCTCGCCATGCTCTCCACATGCCGGTTTTGGGAACAACTGGGAAAGTTAGACACACAAAGAGAAAGAATTAGGGTCTATAATGAAATGAAGGATGGTCCTATGGTTAAGGCTCTGGGATAAAACTCAGAAGATCTGGGTTCAATGTATGGCTCTGCCACAAACTCTCTGTTCGACATTAGGCTAGATTCTTCACTGCTCAGTCCCCCCTATTTAAAATGGGGATAATAATCCTTTCTGTATCCAGCTTATCTACTTAGTTTGCCTCTGACTGGGAAAACACTTTGGGGTGCTCTCAATAAAGCATATTGAAAATCTGGCTGCATATGCATCAGATCTTTGTTCCTCCAAATTAATTAGAAATATTAATTTTCCCCCTTTTCTTATTCCAAGATGTTTGAAACACATACTTGATTTCCCCCTCTTTTTCCTTCTGTGTTCCACAAGAGGTGTGCAGAGATTGATTAGCTGCATTATACATCCTTCTGTATAATCAAGGGAGGTCAGCAGCTTGGTCTCCATATCATTGACCCACTGGACAGTGGGGGTGTCCCCTACTTGTTCTTTGCCTTCTGACAACATTTCACCTTGAAAATAGCCAAAGCAAAAAGGGGAATGAAGCTCACGTTAATTACCTTCCAGCAGAAAATCAAACCCTTATTAAATGACACAAAAGATCTCGACCTGATGGTTAGCAATTTATATGTGACATGTCTACAGCCAGGTGTGAGATGGAGTCTTAGGGCGTTCTGTAAGGGCCTCTGAGAGGGCTAAGGAGGTGGGCAAGCGGGTGTCTCCCTTTGTTGGTGAGAAGGAGGTGGGGATCATGTTTGGAGACAGAGTGTGTGAAAGGTATTAAAAACTAATATAACTCATCTTAGATCCTTCAGTGGAGAACCATGAGGGCAAATCACCTGATTCCTGGTATTCTAAAGGTTAAATTCAAGATGGTCCTGTAAATCAGACCCCCCCACTATATAGCTGCAGGGTTTGAGCAGAGATGGGTGTGACAATTGGGGTCCAGACACCCCATGGGGAGAACAAGAAGTTTAAACCCTCAAAATAAGCAGTTAAATCAACTGATTGCATACTGTCATTGTACTATAAAAATATACCAAGTAAGGTTTTGATAAAACTTGTAATGTTCTGAACTTGATGGTCATTATGAGATATGTATATAGACCATGATTATTAATGTACATATGTGTATACACAGAAAATTGTAAATTGTAACTGTGGGGCAACTTTAGCATGGCCTCAAAACAGGGCGATGAAGCAATCAGGCAGGGATAGGCTACCTCCCAAGCCAGTTGCTTACATTATACCAGCTTCAAGTACCTATCCATTGTCCAGCCCAGGAAAGGATAATGGTAGACCATTAATGTTAATGGAAAGACATTGAGATAACTGGAAATTTCCCTAGTCTGAATAACCAGGATTCACCATAGTCTGAGAGAAAAAAAAATGATACAGGTCTGTCTCATCTTACGCTGGGGTTACGTTCCGCGGTCAGCGCGTAAAGAGAAAACCGCGTATAGTCAACATTACATTGAGTGTAATGGCGGGCAGAATCGCCCGCACTACAGAAACAGTATTTAAATTGTTATTTTTCTCTTTTCTTTTTGTTTTTTTTCTTGTTTTTGCTGACCGCGTAAAGCTGAAATCGCACATGTTAAATGCGCCTAAGATGCGACAGACCTGTAAAAATATATATATTTTTGAAAGGAGCCTTGAAGCTGAAGTTTTCATCCAACTGAGGGAGGTCCGCCTCTAAGTGAGAAGCTGTCTGTGAAACACTGGATCCCCCAACAGTTAGGAGGCATGCTGGGAAACTGTTTAAAGGCAATAGGTAACTTGTATTAGAAAAAAGATTTTAACTAATATAGAAGACATCTGAAGCTGTGTCTTTATGTTTATTTACTGTGTAACTTGTACATGTTTGCTTTCTCTTACTATTTCATCTTTGAATCTGTGGTTTTTCTATTAAATAAACAATTTGTTTGTTTTTACCCAAGCAGTTCTCGGGTGTGCAAACTGTGAGGAGTGTGTGTGGCAAAGTGAGATGATAATTGGGAGCCTAGTTTCATGCCTTTGGGGGTCATGAACTAGAGGGGAAAAATCAGACTGTCTGGGGAAAGGATGGATTTGGGGAAACACAGGCCTATAAGAACTGTTGGTGTTACCCTGGAAGGAGGAGGCCAGTGAAAGCCAGGGTAAGACCTTGTGCTTGTGAGCAAGCTACTGGTGTCTGGGATCTGAGCCATAGCAGCACAGCATTAAAGCACTCCAAGGTTATAGCAGAAGGTGGTGACCGAACTCCTTACCAGCATGGGTGATCACCCAAACATCACAATGGGATCAAACTATGAAGTTGGAATCCAGCTCAAAACTTCCCCAAAGTTCAGAGGCTTTTGGATCCAGGTTTTTGACTGACCCCATGATAGAGATATAGGGGCCAGGTGGAGAGCATAGTTCCAGACATGCCTAAAGTTTAGGGCTATGGCTCTAGAGCTGCCTGTACTCTGGAGCATCCCAGAGGCCATCTGTCTCCATTAACTTACCCCATTCTTTTAATGATTCCAGAACGAACTTTAAATCTTTCCCTTGAGCTGTGCTGGCGTTGATCAAGATGGCTACTTTGTCCAGTAGAAGTGCCCTCCGTTTCCTCTCAGCCCAAGTGCCGGAGAGGAAGAACTGTTCTTCTATCTCTGGGTCCATCCCTTCGTCCCCTTTGAAGCGGTCACATACCCGGTTCACATTGTCCAGAATTACAAACAGTTGCTTAAAAACCTCCTAAAGAGACAGGATGGGGCCTTAATAATACTGTTTCTAGAACACCCTGCATGTAAGGAGCTCAAGCCCAGGTAAGTAAATCCACTGGACTGGGACTCAGGAGAGCTAGGTTTCATTCTGCCACAGACTCCTTGTGTGACCTTGGGCGAGTCACTTAAATTTCTATGTGAGATAATACTTCCTTTCTCCCACCTTTTGTTTGACTTCTCTATTCAGATTGTAAACTCTTTGAGGCAGGAGCTGCCTCTCATTATGTCCTGCCTAGTACAATGAGGCTCTGATCTCAGTTAGGAGATCTGGGTGCTATAGTAACATATAACAGGGGATGAGCTAGGAACAGAACCTAGCTAGGGTGGGTCTCAGCACTGCAAATGGGAGTGCTTAACACTTCCCAGGATCATGTCCCTTTATTTCTAAATGACAAATATCAGGAAGCAAATATTCTGCTCCTCAAATTGCTGATAAAACCAACTGGCAGTGGACATGAGCTGTTCACTAAAAATGGAAAGCAACTCAAGACCCCTAATGGGAATATTTAGTGGGGCATAAAATCTGAGACCTCCACCTATCTCTGGTGCCTCTCCTACAAAGGGCTAGTCTCCCTTGCATCCTACTCACAGGAGGCATTCAGCAGCCCCAAAGATCAGGTGCTCGGTGTCAACATGTACCTTCCTGGCTCTGTCGAGCTGGGCAGCATCAATTTTCTCCAGTATGTTCTTCACTGAGGGGGGGATTTCAGTGAGAGGACTGATAGTGAGTTCCAATTTAGAGGCTGCAGCTTCAGGTTCAGGTTCTGAGTTTGTTTCAGATTCATATGAGCTTCCTGATGATGATGATGATGATGATAAAGATGATGATTCCTGCACTACCATGTTTAGGACCTGGTAGTTTTCCTGCACTAAGAATAAACTTCTGACAATTCCAAACTGAATCACAGGGTAAGCCTGTTTAGTTTCCTCGTTCTAGAGGTGTAGTTGGAGGTCCAGTTTCTCTGGCTGTTAGCTCAACAGCAGAGGGGCAAATGGACATGTCACCAAGAGATGAGAATATTCTATTTGTCTGGGTGATGTCATAATAACCTTTCCTCTGGTTCTATCCTGATATCGTCAGGCACAGTGAATGGAATGTACATAGATAAGACACCTACCAAACAGGATTTACTAATGAAATAACCCCTAGGGAGATTTCAACAGGAGCGCTTAACAAGAAGGTTCTAGAACAGTTATATCCTAGAACAGTTATATCCCAGTCAGTACAGCTTTCTGGTAGAAGGTGACATTGCTGGCTGTACTACAAAAGTTCAGAGCTGCAGTTGTCCAATAATCTTTCTATCATTTATGTACTGCAAACACAAGTAGTCTTCGGTAGGACACATGTGAGTGTTTGCAGGGACAAGACTCTAGTGGTGCTGGACATTTTAAAAATAGAATTGCTTGTCAGAGTAATTTCAAATGAAGCCATTCCTGGAGAGGAGCTGCAGGGATTCCCTAACATAACTGGTGCTCAAGCTTTTAATGCTTTTTAAGGCTATTTAAGAAAAAGATTTTCATGGACTCACTTCCCCTCCCAACCCCCAATTTCCTACCTTTTGGCTATAAAATATTTCAGTCTGCAGACCAGCAGGAAAGGTGATCACAGGTGGCCCGTGGACCATACTTTGATTATCAGTGCAATATTGTGGCTGGAAATCATTGTTCTTGGATCCTTCTTGTACTCTTTGGAGATTTTTCTTTATTTAGCAGAACTCACTGCCCTGCCAAGCTGGCAAATTGAAATGTTGTATGCAGTGTTGTTGTAGCTGTGATGGTCCCAGGATATTAGGGAGATGATGGGTGATGTAATATCTTTTATTGGACCAACTTTTCTTGGTGAGAGAGACACGCTTTTGTGCTTACACAGAGCTCTTCAGACCTGAAGAAGAGCTCTGTATAAGCTTGAAAGCTTGTATCTCTCACTGTTGGTCCAGTAAGATATTACCTCACTCACCTTGTCTCTCTAAATTGAAATGTTGGCATTTGTTCCTTCTCCCCTGACCCACTTTCAGGACTCCACACAGTGAATTATTCCATTTCCCACTCCAAAGTTTCAGCTGTTTCTGCTCTTGATCTTATCCTACAAGTACAAAGAATTAAAGCTCTTTGCCACTTTGTGGTCTGTGAGTGGGGAAAGCAGATAATCCTTGGAATACAGGCCTCTGATGGCCTCCTATGAGTTACGGGAAAAGAGCATTAGGAACCTACGAATTGCCAGACAAGATCAGGAGTCCACCTACTGCAGTATCCTGTCTCCGATAGTGGCTAATACCAGATACTCAAAGATAGGTGAAAGAGTCCTAAAATGGAGCGCTGGACAAAAATGTACACAATTTTGTTGAATTTCTCATTATGCGATTTTCAAAAATCAACAATGTTTTGTATATTACAAGTTTTTCACAAATGTTTGTTTTACATCTTGGGGTTTTGGGTTTGTTTTCAGTTTTTCTTCCCCCGACATTCTTTCCCCTTTTTCTTTACTCTCTTCTTCCCCCTTTCACTCCCCCCCCCGCCTTTTTTTTTTGTTTTTTACCACTGAAAAAGGGAGGAAAAAAGGGAGAGAAAGTTTGAAAAAAAGAAAAGAAAAATTATAAACTAAAAACAGACTGAATGTTCTTCAAAGTTTTTTTTTAAAAAGGAAACAAAGAAAAAAATGTTCAAGAAAATGTCAGGTTTTGAAAAAAGGCCATTTTTTTGGAATTACAAAATTTCAACCAGCACTGCTTATGCTAATAGTCACCCTCTTCTACCCAAAACCCCAACCAATACCCCTCCACATCACAAAAAGAAAGCAAATTAATCGAATTCAATGAATAAACACTACCCCGAGCTTTGGAATTTTTACCCCATAAAGGGTGAAATGCCAGAGTCTTCACAAAGTGCACTGGGGATTTCACAGTTTAGTACTGCTTTTATGTGGAAGGCACTCAGATACTAAAGTGATGGGTGGCAGTATAGAACTATCCCAAAATAGACAGGAGAGATAACCGAGTGTCTGTGTATGTGTGTGCAAGCATGTGTGTATGAGTGAGTGTTTATTATTACAAATTATTTGTATTGATGGATCAGAGATCCCCACCATGCTAGGTAATATACAAGCATATACACAGGCATAGTTTGACTTCTATATATGGGGGGGGCAGCTCCAGTCAGGCCAATGAGGCTGCATGTGGCGATGTGTGTAAATTCTGTGCCTTCCCGAGGCTTGGAGTTGGGGGCGCAATGCCTGCTCCTCAATTATGCCCATGAACATATAAAAAAAAGTAGGTCCCTGCCCCAAAGAGTTTAGCCTGAGAGAGTCTATTTCTTTCAAAATTGGAGATTAATGTTGGTCTTTTTCACAGGTTACCTGTTATTCTGGGTAGATAATTTTTCTCCTCCTGAGGGTGGAGGACAGCTCCTCTGTCTCTGATAAAAAGGGTGACAAAACATCTGTTGGGGCCTGTGAAACAGAGCCACATTTCAGCATCTTGTGGGTCACAGTGATGTTTGAGTACAACATGACCCAGCTTTCTTGCCATCTCATGGCTCTGGTTGAGGCTCAGCAAGATCTTGATGTGATGCAGTGTTGTAAGTCTTGTGACTTGTCACAGGTATCACAATATTTGGTATTCTTCTTGAAGCCTCAGATCCTGGAGTCCTGAGATTACTGTGAGACTCTCGGCCTTTATCTCATGGTTGTGGAGAAAAGAGGGCAAACGTGAACCAGAAGTGCCCCAAGTGTATTGTTTTTAAGTCAGTCTCATGATTCTGAAGGCCTGACTCATGGTTTTGAAGGCTTGAGGTTGGTGATACTTGAAATCCACTTCCATGGCCCCAGGCTCAGCATGCTGTGGGGCCATGATGGCATCTCAATGGGGCATGATCCCACTTGGGGCCCTTTCATTGCTCTGTGCAGCCTTGACGTGAGGTCACCCTGTTTGGATGCTACATCATGGCTCTGTGCTGGGCACGTCCTGAGGTGGCACAATGGCCCCTTCAGGGGCACACAGAATGGTACATTCCCCCGTGCACCCCCACTGCGCCGAGAATGGCACGTTCCCCCCAACAGACAAACAAGGCGAGGACCACTCCAACGGATTCCCCCACCGAGATTGGTACATGCCCTCTGAACAACAGTCCCAATAGCGTAGAGAATGGTACACCCCCTCTGACACCTCATCCCATGCCACGCAGAATGGTTCATTCCCCTAGATTGGTGTGTCCCCCCCCCGGGCGATAGTACGTTCCCAAGAGGACCCTGGCTAGTTTCTTCCAACAGCCTTCGCTGACCCCGGAAGGACTTCTAGGTGGTGACCCGGCAGAGGCGGTGGCGGCGGCCGGGGAGAGGCGGAGGATCTGGAAGGGGCGGGGGCCCGGGCCCTGGCTGGCGGCAGCAGCCGGAGGCGGAGCCCGAGTGTCCTTATCGCTGGCGCTGCCGGAGCCTGCTTGGGAGCGGGGATCCGTCCGAGCCGGGATCCCAGGCCCGCTGGCCTCGGGGGGAGGCGGGAGAAGGAGGATGCTGCTGTTCGTGGAGGTGAGGCGGGGGCCAGGAGGAGGGGGCGGCGGCGAGGCCGCCCGGCCGCGTTCGGGGCCATGTGACTTTCCAGGCCGCACACGCTGCTGCCGCGGCTGGGCTCAGCCGGCCGGGCCCGGGGGGGAGGGGCCGGGCCTGACACAGCAAATCCGGCCCGGGGGAAGGGGCGGTGGGGTCCCCTCGAGGCGGGTGAGCGGGGAGAGCCGGGGGGGCCCTGGGGGGGCGCCAGGAGCGAGGGGGCTGAGGGGAGAGGGGCGGGTTGAGAGCGAAGGTGAACGATGGGGAGGGGGGGGGGCGGCGGCTGTGGGGCGGGATGGGGCTGGGGGGGTTAAGAAAAACTCGCCCCCTCTCTTCGTCCCCGGGAGGCTCTGTCAGTGGCCGGGCTCTCGGTGCCGGGCTAGTGAGAGGGAAAGCGGGTGGGGGGAGGGGAAGGCTTGAAAGGCACCGCAGTGACCTTTTGTAAAAGTTGCTCTGGTGGCTGCCTGGTGCATGGCGCGGCGCGTGTGAAGGTTGCACGGTGGGGGGTGGGCGAGAGACACCATTGGAAGTTTTTTTTAAATTTTATAATCTCGTAGATCTTTTTTTTTTTTTCTCTTTCGGCCCCCCCCCCCCATTTTTTTTTTAAAGCAGAGGCTGCCGTGGCATGTGTGCAATATAATCAGCTGATCCCTTGCTTTCTCTGCCTGGCTAATGCTTTGAGTAGATTCCAGAGCATATTGTTCTTTGCATTGTATAAACGTCAAACTAGCAAAGCTGCAACTTAGCAACTTGGCACTGGCTAACTGTGCCCATAAATAGAGCCGGTGGAAGGATTGTATCCCACAGGTTGTAAGGCAACTGTGGTGAGAAAGAGAATCAAATCTAGCAGGATCTCTTAATTGCGTGTATATTTTGCTGTAATTAGTTCCTATCAAACCATATCAAGTTGAAACGTTTTTTTTAATTCGAATATTTTTTTCTCTAATGTTTTCAAAGCATTTTGAAGACTAAAGGAATGGTGGAAGTGCCTTTGTAAAGTAACATATGGGAAACTTTTAATCCTAGAAAAAACAGTATATAGAGCAGGGGTAGGCAACCTATGGCACGTGTGCTGAAGGCAGCACACAAGCTGATTTTCAGTGGCACTCACACTGCCCGGGTCCTGGCCACCGGTCCAGGGGGCTCTGCATTTTAATTTAATTTTAAATGAAGCTTCTTAAACATTTTAAAAACCTTATTTACTTTACATGCAACAATAGTTTAGTTATATATTATAGACTTATAGAAAGAGACCTTCTAAAAACGTTAAAGTGTATTACCGGCACGCAAAACCTTAAATTAGAGTGAATAAATGAAGACTCGGCACACCACTTCTGAAAGGTTGCCGACCCCTGATATAGAGAGTAGAAAAGGGATAAACTATTAATTCTCTTTTAAGATTAGAATTTGTACTCTTGGACTTGCACTCTTTCTAATTTTTCTGAAGATTACATAAACTCAGCAATGTAGTTACTTGCAGCTCAGAAACTGGCTGCTTCCTTGTTTCAATGGACTTCCTGGTTTTCCTTAATTCAGCTGCTGTGGTTTAGTAAACTGAATTGAAAAAAAAATTGAAGCAATGCATTTTTTGGTAAACTTAAAGACTATATAATTTCATCAACTAAACCTAGTACATACAAGTGTATAGTGTTTCTGTACTTTGACCCTAAATACACATGGCACATTAAGGAACATTTCTTTTGAATCTGAAAACTTACAGCTATGCTTTTATTGTTGTTTTTATTGTGGTTTGTAGCCTTGATGGACAAAGTAGACTGCTTCTTTATTGCACCAGCAAATAAATTAGACCCACACTTTTAGGTAAAGTGTTTCCTCAGCCTTGGCTGTGTATGAAGTCCTTTGATTGTGTATTTGGATGTGATATCTGTTAGAGCCAAATGATCTCTCATCTACTATTACTGAAAGATCAATGTGTTTAGTAAACACTTTCTGCATCACTTTAGTGAAACTTAATTCCATTGTTTAGATTTCATAGTCTGTAGTGCACTTTTTGTGTAAATGTTCCAAATTGATTTGACTTAATTTACTGTAAGACAAATCAACATAATTGACAATCCATTTGTAAGCACTTAGAAGATAATAAGGTGATAAGTAACAGTTAAGAACAAATCATGTCAAACGGACCTAATATCCTTATTTGTCAGGGTAACAAGCCTTGTGAATGGGGGGAACTAGTAGATGTGATATATCTTGACATCAGTAAGGCTTTTGATACTATATCACATGAGTCTCATAAACAAACTAGAGAAATGTAGCCTAGATGAATCTACTATCTGTTGGGTGTGGAATTGGTTTGAAAACTACTCACTAGTTATCTGAGGTTCACAGGCAAGATGAAAGGGCATATGGAGTGGGGGTCCCACAGGGATCTGTCATTGGTCTGGTTCTATTCGATATCTTCATAAATGATTTGGTAATGGAGAGAATACACTTCTAAAGTTTGCTGGCGATACCACACTGGTAGGGGTTACAAGCGCTTTGGAGGACAGGATTAGAATTAAAAATGATCTTGACAAACTGGAGAAATGGTGTGATATAAATAGAATTAAATTCAAAGTACTGCACTTAGAAAGGAATAATCAATTGCACAAATACAAAATGGGAAATGACTCTAGGAAGGAGTACTGCAAAAAGGGATCTGGAGGTTATAGTAGAGCAGACTGATTCATATTAAATGTAATACTGGGGGGGGGGGGATATTATTCTGGAATATATTAGCAAGAGTGACTTCTGGTGTCTTGCTTATAACATTTTTCTACTCTACTCAGCACTGATAAGGCTGATGAGTTCACTTCTGAGCACCATGTTTTAGGAAAGATGTGGACAAATTAGAGAAAGTCCAGAGGATAGCAACAAAAATGGTTAAAGGTCTTGAAAACATGAGCTATGAGGAAAGTTTAGAAAAAATGGGGTTTAAGTCTGGGGAAAAGAAGATTAAGGGGGGAGTTAAGTCTTCAAGTACATAAAAGGTTGTTATAAAGAGGAGGGTGATAAACTGTTCTCCTTAACCACTGAGGACAGGACAAGAAGTAATGGGCTTAAATTGTGACAAGGGAGATTTATTTTAGATCTTAGGAAAAGCTTCCTAACTGTAAGGGTAGTTAAGCACTGAAACAAATTTGGAATCTCCATCATTGGAGGGTTTTGAGAGCAGATTAGACAAACACCTTTCAGGGATGGTCTGATAATAATTAGTCCTGTCTCAGTGCAGGGGACTGGACTAGATACTGATCTGTGATTTCTATGTTCACGTTAATTATAGAATTGAACATACTAGGGTTCGGAATAATTGACCTGAGGTTAATTGGTCATGTACTATTAGTTTATAATATGGTAGTTTTGTTAATATTTCAGATAAGTAGTTAAATTTGTACTGTGGTTAAGAATGCTTAAAGAAAGGGACTGGGGAACCCCCTAACTTTCTTGAAAGCCATTTAAGTTTTGGAATGAATATTGTTTGTGTCACTTTGGCTCTGTGGTAAGATCATTTTTCCATAGTGCTTTGATTTAGTTTTTTTCTTTTTTCTTTTTCCATTTTTGGTTAAATTGCAGAGTTGCTCTTCAAATCCACAGGCTGATAACTAACACTATTTAAAGTTGTGAACAGCTGTCTACACCTGTAACTGACCACAGGGTAAAAAAGTTAAATTTATAGGTGAGGAGCTAGTTATTTCTGAGCAGCAAATGCTTTGAGGCAGACCCTAGAATTAAAATAATTTGACAGAAATGAGGCACCATAATAGGAATAGGGCTTAGACTTTAAATTAGCTTGAGCAAGTAGGAATCTGTGTATCCAGGGAGTGACTGTCTGAAGATTCAGCAAGTCTTATGCTATAACTTGGTTAATATTAGTTGCTTTGTTTGATCTACTCCTTTCCCTTCTGCTGATAAGCTATATGTCATCCATGATTAACTTCTGTTATCTTCATATGACTGGTCAAATTCTACTGCTACACCGGAGTTCAAGGCAGTTAATCCAGTTTGGGACTGGTGTACCTCAGCAGTATTTGGCACAGCAGCTTTATACCATATATACAAAACAAGGTTGTATTTGAGATCAAGATGCTCATGGGGAAGGTTAGCTGGTAACTGTAAACTGTTTTTGTTAAAACACAACTGAAATTCATTATTCATGCACACAGTGCTAATTAGGAATAGGAGTACTGATGCACTGAGATGTACAGATGATGAGCTAAACGTGGCCATGTTGCTCAGTTTGAACTTGTAGAGTTCATAAATCCTGACTCTGCGCTCCTGCTGTAGACAGGAGCATACTGCTTTGACATAGAATATTTCACACATGTAGAAGTCAATTTGGCTCTTTCTGTGAGGTCTGCATGAGTCTTATTTCCTACTAGGGGAACAGTTAGAATCATAGAATATTACGGTTGGAAGAGACCTCAGGAGGTCATCTAGTCCAATCCCCTGCTCAAAGCAGGAGCAACACCAACTAAATCATCCCAGCCAAGGCTTTGTCAAGCTGGGCCTTAAAAACCTCTAAGGTGGAGATTCCACCCCCTCCCTAGGTAACCCGTTCCAGTGCTTCACCACCCTCCGAGTGAAATAGTGTTTCCTAATATCCAACCTAGACCTCCCCCACTGCAACTTGAGACCATTGCGTCTTGTTCTGTCATCTGCCACCTCTGGTAGTTGAAGGCTGCTATCGAATCCCCCCTCACTCTTCTCTTCTGCAGACTAAATAACCCCAGTTCCCTCAGCCTCTCCTCATAAATTCAGCCCAAAGGATTGAGTGAGGAGGAAAATCTCAATAATGCACTCATGTTAACCATGTCACTGCTGCCTGTTCTCACTTTCCTTCCCCCCGCTCCTGTATTCTTCTGCTTATCGTTCATGAAAGGGGAAAACTTAGCTGTGACTAACCAAACTTGATACTTCTAGTTCTAAATTCTTCTTACCTTGAAGTGTGTCCTCCGTTTTCCAGAATCAGCTACGGCAATCACTGTCTCTCCCTTGACCATAAACCTGTTGAAAACTTTATATTTCTAGGACATTGTTACATGTAGCTTAATGCCATAAACTTACTAATACATTGAAAATAAGATGCTTTGGAGCTTTGTATGAACCTTGGCAGAGATAAATAGAATTATTCCTATGGCTAACTAGACAGTTTCCTTATCCTTGTCCTATTTTCAAGGCACAGTACTAAGCTACTCCTTAATGCTAGATACTCTAGAAGGCTAAACTCTGATACATCCAACTTCCTGATTTTGTGGTTCTTTAGGGAAACTTTATGCCAGGACAAGCAGCTCTCTCTTCCACTATCATACTATTGGCATGAATTAAGATGGCCATCTTTAGTAAGTGTTTCGTGATGGTTCACTTGTGTTTTTTCAAGGAAACTTTTGATTAGGCATTTTGGGATCGAGGCTCTTCCATTTCTAACAGCTGGAGGAACACTTTCAAAAGCATTCTGATTTTGTTGTCTTGGAGTTTGGTTTTGGGGAGGGGGGGGGAGGAGTGTGGAAAGAGGTAGTAATGTGGCGGCGGGAATATCACTGAAACTCTTGGGAACCATTGCAGGGTTTTAGGCTATAGGCTTTTTTGCAGTTAAACTCACTGACATAGAGAAGATGCCTTAACAGAGAATTGTGGGGAAGTTACTTTGTTTTCCATATAACCTCTTTCAAGCACTCTGTATTGGCTTCCTTCACTCCTTTGGATATGGTATCTATGGACTAGTACTCAGTTTTGCTGCCTTCCTAATTTCCTATCTCTTGAAGTCATTGTGCATCCCATAACTCTGGACTGGGGGAATTGTTGCTGCAGGAAACTTTACCTGTAAATATTTGTTTTCTAGTTACTGAACTGGAATATCTCCTCGAGATGCTCAGCACTTAAGTAGCTATTCTAAATTTGTGGTTTTTTTTTTTTTTTTTTTGTCTCTCAGTATCAAAATTTAACCTCATGGGAGTTGTGGCAGGCTGTGGCTGAGCAGAAAACTTTTTTCCAGGTGCCGCAATAAATTTCTCCCTTTGTTTCCTACTCTGAGTGGGAGAGATCTGCTAACTGTGACTAAGGGGCAGAAATGCTTGCAGGAAACAACTTTATTCTTGCCTAGCTGACAGGTGGTGCTTTGTCAGGGCTGAGTTGCATGGTTGAACACTTCTCTCACTCCACACACACCACAGGTTCCCTGTCTCCAGAGCACAGTGCAGTATCATGGGCTGCCTTCCATCTCTCTCAAGGAAGAGGTTGGAGTGGGGCGATTTCCCCCCTCTTTTACCAAGGGGGTGGAGGATTATGGATGAGTCAGACATTTTGTGTAAAATCTTGACTTCCCTCTACTTGCAAAAAATCCCCATACTAATGCCATTGCCCTAGTCACTGCATGGCTAAACATTACTCATAAAATGGAGGTAAAAAAGGGAGAAGAGGGCCATCACATCTGTTTATGGAATGGGAAACAAGATACTATAAACTGTCAAGGGACTTAATTTTTCCATTAGTCTGACTTTTGTCTAAGAACCTATTCTCTCTTGGAAGGTGAAAGTCTGTTTTCTGCCTCTTTGGTCATTTAGACGCTTCTAAACTGTGAAACTGTCTTAAAGAAAGCACTATACTAAACTGTAATAACTGCCCTAACTACTTTCTAATCCTTCTTGGATTATTTTTGCAAATAATTTACTTTTGTCTCTTCAGCAGGTAACATCAAAAGGTACTGGCTTAAATCCAAATGCAAAAGTGTGGCAAGAAGATCCACAGGGAAGCACTGAAGCTGCACCAGTGACCAATGGCACTGAGCATTTGTGGCAAGAAACAGCTGCTCCACCAGGAACTCATAGTGAGGGTGAGATGTCTAAACGCAAATGATGGCTTAATCCCTTGCTTAGTTCGGATTGTGCATATTCTGTATGAACCTAAATCCAGCAGTAAGAAGCAACCAATGTTGTTGTCCTTGAAAGAACAGCTCTAGAGGCTGATGTAGGAGCCAATATGGGTTGAATATGACAAGTTTTCTGAAGCCGTTTACTGCCCATTAACTGCATCAGTAAATAGTAGGGACTGCAGAAAGGTCTGATCTGAATGAACTTTAGTTTAAGACTCTGAGTTGGTACCTCAAGCTGTACTGAGGAAGAACAGGCAGGATATGAAAAGTAATCCACTAAGGGAACAGCGTGTTATGGCCCCTATAACACTTAAAAGGCCCAGTGATGACCAAGTATCGCGCTACGAGGGAAACAAGCTGCTAAATGTGCCGAAATGGATTCTATACTCTGTCTCCACCCTTTTTTTCCCCTTCTTGATTATTTCTTCCTTTCTCGCTTTGTCTCTGTTGCTTTCTCTCACCATTGCTGCACTTTAGTATATACTTGACCCTGTGAACAGAAAGATTATGAGATCTGAGGGCCACACACAATCCAGATAAATTATGGAGCTATTCCACAGTTACGCTTCAACTGGAATGTATGCTGCAGAGCAATTAAAAGGCAATTGCTTGCTTAAAGCTTAGACTGTACTTGTGTAAATCTTTACTAACTTTGTTAAATCTACTTGTCCATAAGGAGGGTGTTGTTTTTTTTTAGTTTGTTTATTTATTTTTAAAGTTCAGGTGGTAAAACACTTCTGGGTGAATCTTTGTATCCATATACAAACGAAGGGCTGGTCTACACTGTGAACTTACGATGGCATAGTTACATCTCTCAGGGGTGTGAAAAATCCACTGAGAGATGCAGATATGCCGACTTAACCTCCTAGACAGTGCTACGTCGATGGAAGAATTCTTCTGTCGACCTAGCTGCCACTTCTTGAGGAGGTGGATTACCTAGGCCAACAGGAGAACCTCTCCCACTGGGGTAGGGAGTGTCTGCAGTGAAGCACTACAGCAGCGCAGCTGCAGCGATGCAAGTGTAGACATACACTAGCAAATGCCTTTAAAAACTTGGGATAAGTGAAGAATCATCTGGTGACAGGAATCTTATTCCTCTACAAATCAGTAGCTCTTCCAGCATGGGTCCTTTACTGAGCAAAAAATTCCATTCATGGCAGCCAGCCATTTTGCCTTGATGAATTGCACTGTAGTCTTTGAGTGCTGCTACTGCATGTAAATTGGGTGTGATTTAATCCTATAAACTGAACACCAGCTCTTTGGTGCTGAGAAATGAATAACCATGATTTACTTCATGTTTTTTCTGTTCTGACACTACTTAATTAGCAGCTATATATGCCACCATTTTATCTTTAAACAGCTTTGAATATTGGCCTGTTCCTGTGATATAAATGTCTTGTGTAAACTCACACAATCATCCTGCTTAAGCTATACTGGCATAATTAAAGCTGTGCAGCACCTATAGTGTGAAAGTGGTTATAATGATGAAAGCACATTTAAACTGGTGTAACTTCACTCAGATTAGAAGTTGTAATGGTATAATTCTTTTTAAAAAAAACTAAAAAAACCCTTGAACCAATATAATTATGCTTATTTAATAATAAATAAATAAATAACCCCCCTGTAGACCAGGGATGTGATGGGGAGTAAGATGGAAAAGCTCTAAGGAAACAATGCTCATGTTCAGCTTTTCAGAAATTAAAATATATTCCTGTCAAATATCTGGCTAAAGGAGAATAGGAAGGTTATGAATCAGTCTCCATATCAGCTGCTGTGTATCAGTACCTTGTGGGAATGCCAAGCCTTAAAGACATCTGCTCACCTGTGAGAGCAGGTGAGAATATCCCTGGGAAGGAGTGGCTTTGCTGTCGGTGTATTAGCAAGGTCTACCTTTGCTCTGGCATCATGGAGTCTCTAGACAGCTGCTAGAGAAGAATAAACACCACATCTCCTTAGTCTAAAATTGTCCATTTGCTGTCAGTTATTTGAAGTTCTCAGTCTGAGTGTAGCTAAGTACCAGGTGACTCCTGCAGAGGAACTCTACCAACCCCTATGGGATGGATGGCCAAAGGTCTTAAGCCAAGACTTCCAGGTAAGTGGTAATAACTGGTGAGATCACTTCTCCTGCAGAAGGAGGGACGTAGTAACGGAACACTGAGGTTTCCTTCACTGCATTTCCCCAACATTGCTTTGACAGAGTCCTGGAGATCAGAATGCACTTTGGGTATATGCTCAAGGCCCTGTGCTTCTGTTATCTCTCCTGGCTCCCTGTGCCCCACTCTCTGCTATCATCTCTGTGGCAGAGCCATTCAGACAGATTCTCCAGCTGGTCACAGCACAGGAGTCTTTCTGATGCAGAGGGATTCTGTAGGAGAAGGTAGTGTAGGGTGGATTAACGCTGCATTTGATTTAATGCGCTACTGTGAGTAGGGGAAGAATACATGCAATTCTCTAGTCCTTCTAGCACGACCTGCTCCCTATCCCTGCTTTAGGTCTCTCTGCAAATGTGAGTGGCCCCATCCACTTCCCCAAATCCCAGGTCCAAAAAAGCTAAAATTCAGGTGAAAATTGGTAAAAACCCACATGCTTTTCCCACCCAAAAACTAGGAAATTATGGGGGCAAATTGGTAAATACCAATAATAATAAAAGGCCTCGGAGGTTAATTGTGGCAACAGTTTAAAAAAAAAAAAATCTGATAAGAGTTTTTAAAAACTCTGCTCCCAGAACAGGTGCATTCATTCTTTAGCTCAGTGCAAGAACCATGTCTTTAATTTTTGTAAATGTATAGTGAAAAGGTTTATATATAAACATTCAATATCACAGGAAAAGTAGTGTATTTTTATTTTCCAGTGGAAGCAATGTGTAGTTGGCTATATTAATTTACGCCAATCATAAGCAAATATTTGCTTGGCAATAATAATCCCAAGGTTAACTCAGATTTGCTGTTGTGTAGCATTGAAGAGTTCTAGGCAGTTGAAACAATGAGGAAGTAGAAGGTTGCTATCTTGCTACCTCAAGGAACTTAATCTAATGATCTCATCCTGTGAGATGCTCAGCACCTCCAACTCCCACATATGTCACTGAGAGTTGAATGAATTGAACATTTAACTTGCAGTTAAAGTTGCAGGATCCAAAGCTCACAGAAGCCAATGGACTTTGGATCAGGTCACTGTTTCACATAGTTCAGGAGTATCTAACTTTAAATTCATTAGCTGGCATTCTGTGTGAATTTGTTTGAAGCCTATTTTGTCTTACCTTGGATAAGAGATCACCCCTTTGTTATATGGAATGTCAGACTTGCTTAACACTAGAATCCACCTCATGAGTCCAAATCTAGACAGCGTTAAGATTATCAAATTGATATTTAGATTATAGGTTGGTAAATGATACAGACCGTGATCTTCAAATAATTATGAGACTGGCTAAATTCCTGAAAAACGGTTTGTGTAAGCTCAAAAGCTTGTCTCTCTCACCAATAGAAGTTGGTCCAATAAAAGATATTACTTCTTTAATAAACATGAAAACACCAAGATTTTTTTTTTAATTTATCTTTTGAATGGCTAAAAATATTTCATACTCCTGTATGCTGCTTAAAAAAGCTAAAGCATATTTCTCCAAATGTGCCCTTTACTTGTCTTCATGCTGTTTCTTCTGTACTTAAGTGCATTTCACCAATAATGTCCTTTACTGCTAACGTGACTTTGAATTGGTTAATGAAAGTTATGGTAGACCTGGAAAAGACCTATTTGATCAGAGTCAGTCCTTCTGCAAGTAAACTTTCCCCCGTTCCACCCCAACCACATCAGATACTAAACTGAAAGTACATTCCATTCTATCCCAAATAGCTTGTGGAAAAGGCTAATAAATTCTCTAATATCCACATCCTTCCAGTGTGTTTTATAATCACACTAAGTTGACAGTCCTGAGTATTTATTATATAAAAAGATCAGATAATACATGCAGCTCTTTCTGTGGCATAAGTGCTGCATGTTTAGGGACTCAACTTGATGCTTATTTGAAGAAAAATATTTGTTTCAGATGCTACAGTAGTTCTGGGCTCCCTGCCGTGGTTTTATTTTCCTGTTTCCCAAAAATGTTGAGACCAGTACAAACAAGGGAAACAAAGAAAAACTGCCTATACACAGTGCTATCAAATACAAAGAAACAAACTAAAAAAATATGAGTCTTTCAGTTGCTGTATTCTTCGGTGTTCTTTGTAACAATGGCAGACAATACATTTTTCAGATAGAAAATATTCTTAAACTGATGTGTCCTTTCTATTTACTGGGCATGTTCTCTTGCCAGGTAATGTAGAGATTGTGGAGGATAGCTGTAAGCAGTATGAAGTGATGTATTCTCCATCTAGTGAAGCTACAAGAAATGGCGCTGGTGTTGAGGAAGCAGCTGCTAATGGAATGGCCCTGGCAACTGAGGATCTTGGATACCAAATTTATGATATTTCTGGTGAGTGTTCAAGCTACAGTAGCATTTTATGTTCTATGTTGTCTTCAACTCCTGTAGTCTTAAGGGATCTCTCACTGTTAATGTTCACACACCCAGAATGTGATCTGCTTTTCTTTTTCTAGACTTTTTAAAGTCCACAGCTTAATGCAATTGCTTATGCTGTAAATCAGGGGTCGGTAAGCTTTCAGAAGTGGTGTGCCGAGTCTTCATTTATTCACTCTAATTTAAGGTTTCGCGTGCCAGTAGTACATTTTAACATTTTTAGAAGGTCTCTTCCTATAAGTCTATAATATATAACTAAACTATTGTATGTAAAGTAAATAAGGTTTTTTAAATGTTTAAGCAGCTTCATTTAAAATTAAATTAAAACGCAGCGCCTGCGAGACCGGTGGCCAGAACCCGGGCAGTGTGAGTGCCTCTGAAAATCGGCTCGCGTGCCGTCTTCGACACACGTGCCATAGGTTGCCTACCCCTGCTGTAAATGCACAAATGCTGTCTTCTCTTCATCGGTTATCACTTATAGCATAAATAGCCGAGGCACTGAACAAAGCAGAAGATCGCTTCTCTGTAGAGCTTACAAGTGGAATAATTGTTATCGCAGGACTATTCATGTTAATCTAATACATAATATACAAGAGAAACAAAGTTATGTAAGCAAAGACTAATAGAGCCTCTTAAGCTCAAAATACAGGTCTTCTACTGCCTCTGCAGCCTTAGAAAATTACTTTAACTAATAGCATTGCCAAAGACATTGCTAGGGAGTAGTATTGGAGGGCAGAAGAGAGTGTGGTATAGTTGGGACAGAGACTTGAAGAACCCTTCACAGTGGGACTTCAGGGTGGAGCTGCAGGGAGGGAAGAAGGGAAGCAACAGGTATCTGAGATTCAGAAGACCGTGTTCATTCACTCATCAAATAGCAGTGTTAAGGAACTTGTCTGTGATATTATCCTGTGAGCAGTGTGTTGCTTTTAATAAACTTAGCCTTTGCAATAAATAGGACTTTATAAAATTTCTCAACCTTCTTCATCTAGAATCAAACCTCTTTCTGCAGGATAAGAGTGTTGTATGCACTCCCCCTGAAATGAATAGGACATGTCAAAGATCTTGCTTTCCTTTGCTTACAATACCCTCTTAGGACAACATCTCATGTGAAGATGTTTTTTGCATGCATGGAAACTTTTTTTCCTAAATAAATATATATGGAGATAGGTATATCTCATAGAGCTGGAAGGGACCCCAAAGGGTCATCGAGTCCAGCCCCCTTCCTTCACTAGCAGGACCAATTTTGCCCCAGATCCCGAAGTGGCCCCCTCAAGGATTGAACTCACAACCCTGGGTTTAGCAGGCCAATGCTCAAACCACTGAGCTATCCCTCCCCCCATCATCTAACCCAGAGGAGTTGGTTCGGTGGTGGGTGGAGTGTAATGTGTGTATACACTAATTTGTGCACCCCTTTTGGTATGATAAGACTTCTGTGAATGCAAGGAAGCATTTCTATTGGGAAGCAAAAATAAACATGGCTTTACTTGTTTCCTTGGATTTGCATTATTGATGATGGGAGGAATGTGCGCAGCTCTGAGAACAGTGTTAATTACCTGCTGCGGTGTATCAGGTGAGCTTATGTTCATCTCTCACTTTGGTGACCTATGGGGGTTGGGGCAGGGACTTTTGGACCACATTCTGAATGAATTCTTGTGTTCTGGTCACCAAGACAGCGAAGTTAGTGTATGTCTCCCCAGTAACCTGCTGCGGGAAGGTTCATGTGTGTGGTTGCATTTATTACATGCAACAGTCTATAACACGGGGAGAAAGTTTACTAAAATCATATACAAATAGTCCCACTTTCATCCTGCATTTTCACTAATTGATTTTAAGATTGTCAGTTGCTGTTATGGTGGGAAAAGGTCTTATGTGTGTGAAACTTAGTTTAGATTTTTCTAGTGAAATCCAGTATGTTCAGATCCCTTTGATGCTGATGTAAAAATGAGTGTGGAGATTAATCTGGTCCTTGTGTCCATGTCTTGAAGCCTTTTAACATTTGAGCCACAATCATAGAACTGCAATTGTTTGTGCACAAATGTCTGAACAAGTACTATGTTTGTATGCGCAATCAGTATTCCTTAACACAAAGGGTTTAATTAGTTACTTGCATAAACATCAGAGTGGTAATTTACGCATATGTACCTTTGTCCAAATAGTTCTAAAAATGTGGTCCTTGTTTTTTAAAGTCCTCTTTTGAACGCTATCTGGTCTTTAAGAGACCATTTTAAAATTAAAAGTTTTCCCGTACTTTGAATCCTCTCTTGAAGGCTTCTGTTGTCAGGGGAAGGGATCCAAACGGGCAAAAATACATGGACAAATAGGTCGACTCAAAACGATAAAACAATTGGAGAGCCGTATATCTCAGACTTCCATTCCTCTCATGTTATACTGGAGGATATTTAATTTTTTCACTTTTTGCACAACTAAAATTCACTTTTGAATTATATTCTGGGTTACACGATTGGGATCCAGTGGGGGTATGCTAATTTAATGCCTCTTTCAGGTGAAGGCAACTCTGCTGTGTCTACAGAAGACCTGAAAGAATGTTTGAAGAAACAACTCGAATTCTGCTTCTCACGGTATTGTGTGAAGAATTCATTCAACATCTGATAAATGCTTTGTGAAAGTTGCAGCTAAATGACCCCATGTTTTGGTTACACATGTCCTATGCTCTGGGTCTTAGTTTCTTTTTACCGTGAAAAGGGGGTTATAAACCAGGAGATCAGAGGTCAAATCCTGATCTCACTTGCTGTTGGGGTAGCAGGCAGTATCTGAGTAATGTATTCAGCTCCAGGGAAGATGGCATTTTGTCATGATGTCAGGGCAGTCTCCTTGAGTCAACTTGTATTGGATATTGGGTATGTATATACATCTGCAGGAGATAGTTTTAGCATGAAAGATGCAGTTACTGTGTTTTGTCTTGAAGCCACAGGGTTGAAGTTTCAGGTCTTGATCTTGATTCTCTGCTGAACTAGGCCAGCTCAAAGACCTAGATGGATAAAATGAAGTACTTCTGTGGAGTTGGAAGCTAGGGAAGAATGTTATTCTCCCTCTAAAGAGGGTTGTGGAATTAACTGCTAGTTGTCAGGGGTGGTAGGATGGGTGTATTCTTCCTCTAGGACTTAATCCTTTGAGTAACTGATGGTATAAGTGCAAGTGGGTGCAACTAATTTTGTAACTGTCAGGTCAGCTCCACTAGTAAATGCGGTTATGCCAGGTTTGATTCTGCCACAGGCTACACTCTGTGGAAAGCTGTTAACAGAGACCACTGACAGGAATGCGCTCAGCATACAGTGCATGTACAGCCTTTCCTGTTCACACAATGGCTGCAAGCATTTGTTGCATTGGTCATTTGTAATGCCTAAGGTGAGATCCTCCAGTTCTGCTGCAGCTTGTCTTTTCTCCCTAATTTTGGACAAGAAGCTAGAAGTGTTGGAGCTGAACCAGTTCAGCTGGCCCTGCCAACTCCATCTGACAATGCACACCTGCAGCTCATGTCCGGAAACTACCCAACCACTACTTCTTCCAACAAAGTGCTGGGTGCTGTGGGAGGGGTTCCAGAATGCAATGGTCCAGAAAGACCTGTAAGTGACGCTGTGTGGATGTGCCACAATAATTCTGTTGGTGCTGATTGGGACCTCTGAAACATTGCAAGGGCAAAGCCAGCCAGCCAGCCATCTCCTACAGAGCCTGACCCTGCAATGTTGTCCTTGTTTAGTGAAGACTAATTTTCTGTATTTCACAAATCTAGGAGGTTGAGGCTACTTAATTGCATACTGGTAAGTAGCTCCTTGGGATGGATGTTGTACGCGCAGGGTAATATGCCAGCAACTTAGCCTTGGACACCTTTCAGCTGCCCTTTCACTTTATTTTCATTGCCTTGATTTTGCTTTGTTTGCATTTATTCCCAAGAGTGAAAACTTGTGGGAGCATGTGCAACTTGATTAGAATGGCAGTTATTTTGTTTTTTAAATCTTAAAACAGTAGTTGTCCTATCACTCCAAGCTTTTTTCCTAACGCCTAGAATTTGCCTAAAATGTATATTTTATTCTCTTCTAGTGAGAACCTTTCTAAGGATCTTTACTTGATGTCTCAAATGGACAGTGATCAGTTTGTTCCAATATGGACAATTGCCAACATGGAAGGAATTAAGAAACTGACCACCAATATGGACCTTATTCTTGAAGTATTGAGATGTATGTGTCTTTTTTTTTTTTTTATATTAAAACCTTTTCTAGATCAATAGAAAAAACGTGCTGCTAAAAGCTCTAAATACAAGGAGCTCTCAGTTTTAAAGAAACCAGTTGTATTGTTTTTCTTTCTGTGGGACTGGTCTCTGGCATATAGCTACCGATTTTGTTCATGGAAAAATCGGGTTGTGATTAATTCTTCTTGGAGGAAACTAAGCTGTCCAAAGCAGATCCATATAAGAGTAGCTACCTCAGTCTCTTGTATCTTGTATTTAGTAAACTTCCTCAAATTTGTCTTGAAAGAAATAGCTTTCAGGAGGACTGAGTTTTGTTAACCAAAAGCAAAAATCTTACTCCCTGAATGTAAAGAATGACAAGTCTGCTCTTCTGGCTTAATGTAGAAAGTTCACTAGAATGGGTAGTTCTCCTGTGGTACTGACTCTGCACACCACCTCTTCTGTAAAACAGTTTGAATCAACTGCTTTGCAACGTTTACTTTGAATCCATAAATGTTTTTCCCTGTTCCCATCTGAATTTCTCAGTAGGACTCTGCTTAAGAATTTCAAAAAATTAACTCCCTTCCCTGAGTTCAAACCAGCCCCTTAGTCTAATTTGTTGTTGTCTTTAGATTAGTTTTGTAGGCAGAGAAACACTGAATTGGGATGGGAGGCAGTATCCATTTCCCTTTGATGTGTCCATGTAACATTGAGCTATGTTCACATTGGTGGAATAATAGATCATTTAAGCTCTTGCACTCTATCACTTCCCCCTTCTCCACCCACTCACAAGTGGAGAAATGCCTACACTTAAGATTTCTCTCTCTTCTTATTGACTGGTAATTCAAACATCTGTCTCTTGTTACCAGCCAAAGACACAGATTTTACAAGATTTGTTTATCACTCTCCTGGAACTCTCTCCCTTCACATGTAAATGTGAAATTCAAAAACGTCAACTCTTCCTGGTGCATGTCTGATGCCAAGAAAAAAACCCTAAAATTGATTTCTGTTCAGTTGGGAGCATGTTTTTTCTGATTCTTTCAAAGGTACTGAGCATCCACAACTCACATTGATCTGGGGAGTTGCAAGTGCTTAGTGCCTTTGAATATTAGGAGAATGTGTATATTGCATTGTGTAGTGCATGTGTAAATGAATTCATGACTCCAGATAATTCAAGAACTCATCATTCAGTTACTCAAACTATCCACCAATATCTGCCCAGGAGCAGGGTTGATATGTGATCGCTATTTAAAAAAATAGCTGCATAACATTTTTTTTAGCCACAGTTCATGGTCTTACGATACAAGATTAGTTACATGATTTCCATTGTTAGTACTGAGAATACACTCTGGTTGCCCATAGCTAGTCAATACAGACCTTGTGGTGCCAAAAGGCCTGCTGACTTCGCTGTGCGAGAAGTGCAGATTTGTTCCCTTAGTGATATTTGTTTCTGAACTGAACAATATGAATGGAGACAGGCACCTATTATAAAAATAAAAAGTGCAGTGCCAGTTGGGGAAAATGCTGTTTTTGGTGAAAGCTTAAACGCCTAACTACCAAATATGATTTGAAAATTTAGGTTTTACTTTGACTTTTCACACACCTCTGCCTCTCTCCTATTAAGATTGAGATTCGTCACAGTTGGTTTTGTCTATAATCTCTACAGGTAACTAAAGAGATGTCAAGATCTCTAACAGTATATGTAGGCAATGAAACAGTCATGTTTCTTCCCAAATTCAAAGCACACTTTACAGTCAGTCTCATGCTCATTTGCCAGTGTTGTGTTTTCTGATATTTGAATTGTGAACAATTTCAGAATTTGAAACGTTCTTCACTTTGTCTCTTACTTGGCTACTCTGAGGGATAGGCTTCTGAATTGTTGTTTCGATATGTATATGTGGACCAAGTTGTGAAAAATTAGATACTAACCAAAGGAGATCCTTAATGCCTACAAATATGTCAAAATATTAATCGATTTGAATCTTGTTGCTGACTGTTCTGTGTGTATTGCAGAGAGTCTTACAGCTACTAATGTCCAATTGTATCTTAATTTTAGCTTCCCCTATGGTACAAGTAGATGAGAGAGGGGAGAAAGTAAGACCAAACCATAAGCGATGCATTATTATTCTTCGTGAGATCCCTGAAACAACACCTATCGAGGTAAAAAATAATCTCATGGTTTACAGTAAGTATATCGGGACTTGAAAACATTGCTTTAAGCTGCAACAAAAAGAGCTATGTGCTTTTTAGAAAACTGGCAACTTAAGTTGTAGATAAAATTTAATTCAACTGAGTGATATTTCTTGTAAACAGCTTCTAGTTTTTTCTTTCTTGAAGCAATGTGAAATCCAAAGACCATATCTCATTCCACTGATATCCTTTTCCATTATGTTATTAACACAGTAAAATGCTCTTTGTTACATGAAATCTATTCTGTTCCACTGAAGACTATGGAGCTATCTGAGCTCTTCTGGAAGGCAGGTTGAATTGGTTTCCTTTCAGATCCAAAATCAGTCCAGAGAATAACTTGGATTTCAGGCAAAAATTTTCACAGCAGGCACTTTGCATTAAGTCAGAGGGTTGTTTTGGCAGATACAAACATTAATAAACATTTCTTATTCATTGTGATCCAGTTTGAGCCAAGCTCATTATGGTGATAGAAAGAGGATAATAAAATGCCTGCTGATATTTGGCTGACAGAGCTGTTAGTTAATGAATTTTTTTAGAAGATTTTAGAGCTGTAATGCGAGGCATTTGTGTAGTGGCACTTTAAATTAGCAATACTAATGCAATTCTAGATGAACAGATTTGTCCTTGTAAATCTCTGAAGTCTGTTGCTCCTTTTAAAAGCTGTAACCCATTGTGACACCAGCAACTTCTTGCAAAACTGTTACTTTTCTGGAAGTTAAGAATCTTGCTTCAGAAGGACCTCTGTCAAGGTAACTTGGCTAACTTGAAGCCACAGTGGATGAGGTAATATCTTTTATTGGATCAACTACTGTTGGTGAGTTAGACAAGCTTGTGAGCCACACAAAGTTCTTCTTCAGGTCAGGGAAAGGTACTCCAACTGAGCATCACAGCTAAATGCAAGGTGGAAAAGATTATTTAGCATAAGTAGTTAATGCATATTCTAAGGGACCATTCAAGGTAGAGTACATTGCATACAACTTGAAGCCAGTTACTCATAATGCTTCCTTGCCAGCTTAATGCTGCAATATCTTCCTTTATCCCATAGTCCCCTCACCAAAATTTTTGGTTTTGTTTTTCGTTGTTTTTAATCTGGGTAGCTCATGAGTGCAAGACTGATGATAAAAGCAGCAAAGAATCCTGTGGCACCTTATAGACTAACAGAGGTTTTGCAGCATNTGATGTTCTCTTAGAGAACTCCACAGATGTACTTGTCCTGTAGGTAGAAATCTCAAAGAATTAAACTTTCTAAAGTCACTTTTGGGCATCTCATTCTCATTACAAATGTATCTATATGCATGTCTGATATTGAAGAAAACTCAATATTGCATAACAAAACCTAAGCTTGTGTTGTGCTCTGACATATAGGAGACCTGCCTGCTTCCAGTTCCCTTCCTACACAGGTTGGCAAGGCTCGAGTGCTGCTGCAGCAGCTGCATATTCAGCCCCTGGGATGGGTGATAGGATCCTTGTAAGAGACACTTTCTGCTGATTAAGAGCAGTTCTGAAGGGCATTAGTGGGGATCTCAGGGTTTGGAAGTGGAAAATGTTATCTTGGAGAATGTGTGAATCAACACATAAACCAACATATCCATGTAGTATCTGGAGAAATATACCAACATTTTAATGTTTGTATCTTCAGCTAGACCAGTGCCAGTCTAGTAAGGAGAGAGATAACATGGCAGTTATATGTTTCTACTAGGAGGTTGGACGTATTCCTGGCTACAGCATGAGCCTTCAGTAATGCAGGATGTAGAACAAAAACTTCCCCTGGTGGGAGTGGACATTAAATCTCCCAGTTGGTTTGCAATGATAGTTTTGGGGACCCAGTCCTAACAAGTTTCCTTTTCTTCAGGAGGTTAAGGCGCTGTTTAAAAACGAAAACTGTCCCAGAGTGATAAGCTGTGAGTTTGCTCACAATAACAACTGGTACGTTACATTCCAGTCAGATACTGATGCACAACAGGTAAGACTCCATTCGATTTGAAGGCAATCTCTATTCTTTAATTGAACCTTCCCTGTTATTCTTGGGAACTGCACATCTGGTGCATGATAAAATATGCGCCACAAGGGAGAGTTAATGTAATTTATTAATGTATGCAGCACCTATTGCCTGGGGAGCTAGGAGCTTATTTACAAAGTTGAATTCAGTTTAACTGATAGAGAAATTCAGGTGATTAGGGATGACTGCTGTTCTTGGGCTACATTTCTACTGTCTGCCTCTTTTACCATGTGTGCTGCTTCTATTTGGTCTCTCTTGCTACTCTTGACAATTAAATAATAGCGTCTAGTTAATGGAAATGTTGTTGGATACTGGATCTAGTATCCTGTATCTGAAATGCTGGCTTTGTTTAAACTAGAGCTAGTTAAAAGGGGGAACAATCTACATGGGCATCACATTAATTTCTGTAGTTCTTACAGTTGCACTGTTGGGACAAATGGGTACAATTGGGCTTTTATAGAAAGCTTAAGAGTAATACATGAATTCTTTCTGTTGGAAACTCTTCTCAAATGCACATCCTGCTGCAGTCACAACAACTAAAGCTTGCAGTTTTGTGCTACTGCATGAGAACCTGAAAGCAAAACTGTATAGAAATTGACTGGACAGGAAAATGAAACTGAAGCTTTTTTCATTGAACAAGCAGAGAAGTGGGTGGTTTAAAAAAAGAAGGCCAATTAAGTATCCCTGTAAATAACTTGATGGGCAATGATTTTTTTTTTTTTGCTGCCATAGGAAAAAATAGGTGTTTTGCAGTGAAGGCAACATAATATTACAAACCAGGGTTTGACTTAGTACAAATTCTCCCTTTGGTGTGGTTTCTCAATGTCACTCAAATATTGAAATGCCATTGCAGTGGCACACTTAAGGCAAGCACTCTTCTGTTTAACCCTTGCAACAGAGATTAAATACTTACTCTTTGATAGCAACATGATATGGTCATGTCCGTGTTAGGATTTAAGAAAGATGGATCAAGGCAGGAAGGCGTGTGTGCTAACACATTGCAGCTTGGTCTGCGTGAGGAACCACGAACTGTTGATGCTTTGAATAACACAATGGCTTTTCCTCTTGTAAAATTGTCATAAAGTTATCAAAATATAATGCAACTTGAATTCAGGCCTAGCTATGTTTATATTAGTCAGTTTCTAAAGACTGTCTTTGAAGTGCAGTTTTACCAAAATGATCCTCAATAAATGTCTTTTTATACACAGGCATTTAAATACTTAAGGGAAGAAGTGAAAACCTTTCAGGGCAAGCCAATAATGGTAAGACTCTATATTTAATATGGGTATGGGGAGATTTCAGGGCAAAATCTTTGATGTCTTTCTTTGGCCAGCACTGTAAACTTATTAAAAATTAGTTTTGGGATGCAGAGCCTTTCCTCTGTAGGACACTAGCTTGAACCCAATTTAAGAGTGTGTGTGGTGGGTGATCCCAAGTGCAGTTTCTACTGGAGATGTGGTGTAGATATATAGATATGTAGGTATATAGGTATAGATATTTTAAGCTTCCAAACTGGCATCCTTGTTTGTAAGACTCAGCAGAGGGATTAAAGACTTTGATTCTCTTCATTTTGTAGAGCTCGCTCCTCTAGAATGACATTTAGACAACCTGGCTGTGCAGTGTGGGGGAAGCTTGCCCTGCCTGCTGCTCCTGGTCCTGTACCTAATCTGCTGAGAAGTGAAGACTTCAGTTCCTATAGTTGTCAATCTGGCATCTTTCACAGCACTGACTTTTGCTTAAATTCTGAGTTAGTCTCAGATTATAGGGCAGTTATTGCCACAGAAGGCAGCATAAAGTTTAAAGCTTTGGGTGATCCATTGGTTTAAGATACCCACCCTTAATTTTAGCACTTTATTGTAAGAAGGGATAACCAACACTGCAACATAGTCTGTCACACAAGGTTTATGCTTGTAGTCAGCAGTTAACCTAGTTTTTCCTTACCTACATTATAATAAAAATAAGGGAAAGAAAAAACTCACGTCTTTCCTCTTGCTCTCCCCTCCTCACATATGGCACACATAACTTGGTTTGATCTCTCTTACAGGCAAGGATAAAAGCCATCAACACATTTTTTGCTAAAAATGGCTACCGGGTAGTGGATTCCAGTGTGTATACTCAGCCAGTTCAAACACAAGCACAGTTTGCCTCACCACTGTTTATGCAGCCTGTATATAGTCCTCAGCAGTACTCTATTTACAGTATTGTGCCTCAGACTTGGTCTCCAAACCCTGCACCTTACTTTGAAACACCACTGGTAAGTAACTGCTGCCAATTTTCATAACATGGGAGGGTTTTTGTTATCAACACTGATGGGCAATACATTTGGAATATTGTCCCAAAAATCTACTCTGAGAGCTTGAGTAACAAATTGGCCTGTGTTGATTGGGTTGACTTCTCACTATCTTGCAAGAGACATGGGTCTGGTCACCGCTTCCATGTGGTGTTGGTTACTGACCATTGGCTTCAGTTGGTGATGGTCCAGATCCAATAAGATAAGGCTCTAAAAGGCACCCTATCCTATCACCAGCGTCAGTTAAATCTCAGGGGCCTCTGGTGTAAGCTCAGTTTATCCCAAGCAAACCTGGGGAGGTGGGGAGGGATTTTCTTGGCTCTTCTTGGAGAAAGATCATGAGACGGTAGTGACTTTACAAACTATAGACCTAGGGAGAATTTTTTTTTTTCTTTGAATGAGGGATTGTAATAATGGAATGTGATGTCACAGGGTTGAGGTATAAAACATTCTGGATAAAGCAGCAAGTTCAGTTGATGTCAGCAGTGCAGGGAAGGGCCAAACAACCATGAGCATCTTTTCTTTTTATCTTTAGACTTGGTTCAACTCTTGACAGCCTGATATTCTTGTCTCTGCATTGCAGGCCCCTTTTCCTAATGGTGGATTCGTGAATGGCTTTAATTCACCAGGATCATATAAGATGAATGCTGCTTCCTTGAGCATAGGTCGCCCATTCCATAGAAACCGGTAAGAGAAAATCAGGAAGCTGGCTGTGCTGTTAGAATTTGCAGTTTCCAGAACTTTTAATGAGTCGTCAAGGAATGCTTATTACCAAGGGCGTAATGCTTTGTAGTTGATCTAAATCACTTGTCTCCTTGTTTGCTAAATCTAGGTGGAATTTTTTTGGAAACTAAATTTAGCATAAAATCCAGGCCAACGTTCATGAGGCCATACAATAACAAATCTGTGTGTGCTAGAGAGAACAAAGGTAAGGACTCACTTGAAAGCTTCAGAGGGGTTACCATTAAGAGGCATGTGTTTAAGTCTGAAACCAAGATAGCTTCCTCTTAAAAACTGGTGCTTCTAACTCTTGGCTGCCGTATTTCCTAAACAGAAACTCCCACAAGACAAATTCAGCTTCTGTAGTGAGAGTAACATTGTAGAGCCACTCACCTTATACAACTTCAGAGACGCAGGCTCTTACTATTAGATAAATTCAGCATTCAGCAATTTTATCACTGTAATTCATTTACCACATCAGTCTCTCTCCTGATATAATTTTAGAGTGAGCTCAAATGCATTTTATTTGCAGAGGAGGAAAACAACCTTGTGTGGCATTGGAGCAATGCTCTATAATTACAAAAGACTATAGTACTCTTGCCTTGTGTGGGTGGAAACTTTTATTTGCAGGCTTTCCTACTGAACGCAGCAAGCAGGCCGATTAGCACAGTAATCGCTTTTATGTTTGAGACTTCACTTGACAACTGCCTGTGCTGTAAACATTTGGTAATGAAGTTAAAGTTCATGGCCATAAATTGACGTGATCAGTGGAGGATGGACTTTGAAATTGGGTCTTCAGGAGCAGAGTGAAGTGTTTATTGCTTCATTTGGGACAAGCAAGGCAGCTGAATTTAGAAATAGAATTGTTTCTAATGGGGGCAGATCCTGCACAACTGCCACTGAGCTGTGTTAGAGCCGTGCCTGTTTATCAGCATCCTGTTGATTATTAAAACTTAAATGGAGCATTTTTATAGGATTTCTTGTGTTTGTAGACCTAGATTTTTGACTATTGTCCAGCCCAGCTGGTATGTACAGTAAGGGTAAAAACCTTCTAGATGGGCAAATATATCCACTTCCTAATTATCAGATGGAAGTAATCCACATAATTTTTGCCTTTTGAAACTGTGCTCTTTCTCCAGCAATCTTGACTCAGCCTCCATTCTAGGCTGGCAGCCAAAGCAACCCTATCAGATCCTCTTGGGGCAAGGCCCCCCGTGATTCCTTGCAGGAAAGATTTAAGTATACTTGGCATCAGCACTGTACAATCATAATCACATAGAATCATAGAAGTGTAGAATTGGAAGGGACCTCAAGAGTCCATGTAGTCCAGTCCCTTGCACTCAGGCAGCACTGCATAATAACTAGACCACTCCTGACACATGTTTCTCTATCCTGTCCTTAAAAACCTCCAATGAGGGAGATTCCACACCCTCCCTAGGCAGTTTGTTCCAGTGCTTAACTACCCTGCCAGTTAAGAAGTTTTCTTAACATACAACCTAAATCTCCCTTCCTGCAATTTAAGCCCATTGCTTCTTGTCCTGTCCTCTGAAGTTAACAAGAACAATTTTTCACCCTCCTCCTTGTAACAATCTTTGATGTACTTGAAAACTTTTATGTCCTCCCCCTTCTCTTCTCCAGGCTAAATAAACCCAATTTCAATCTTTCCTCAAAGTTAATGTTTTCTCTGACTTAACTAGCTTTTTTTTATAGGAGTTGTCTGTCCAGCCCTCAAAGGAGGAGGGGGATATCTCAGAGGGCAAGTGCTTCCCTCTCTCATTTTGGCTGTTGACCAAAGGGACTGGTCCATATAGTTGAAGGAGACACATCTCCTTATGTAGAACTTCTCATTCTAATAATCAAAGGTTCCTTAAGTTCACCATCGACCCCTATTCTTAAGGCTTTTGAGACAGAGATTCTGGCCTGAATCTTAGCAAAGCATAGTGTAAACTTTTACTATTAGATAAGTCATCTAATTTCATACTGAGTCCAGGGTTGGCCAGAAACCATACCAAATAATGTAATGGCTCTAGATAAGAGCTCCATATCCACTGGTGACAAGAAGTTACAACACGTGCTTACTCCTAGGTAGCTCCTGCTTTATTGTGGGAATTCTATTGCATGATGCAGACTCTGGAAGAGAAACTCTCTTCAGAACAGTAGGAATTTTAAAGGGTTAAGACTCTCTTAAATGAGAGTCTCTACTGTAATAAGCCTTTTCTTTAGTAGAGAAACATAAAGTTGAGTTATTTGAGCTCCTTCCTTCTCCACAAATGGAGCTCTGATCTTTCTAGGTAGTAGAAGGATGGAGGTAGCTTTATTGCACACACTACGGTGGAATCTGGTTCCAAACACGTTTTGTCTAGGATGTGCTCTAGCCTTCCCTACGTCAGTGTTAGCTTAGTGTGAAGCTTTCCTTATGCCATTGCAACTTTAAAGCCTGTTTCCAGGATTTCAAATGTTCTAGTTAAGGAGGATAGTGGAAGCCTCTGAGAAACATTCCCTCTCTGCTGGGATGCTAGCAAAATAAGTGAGATGTAGGCTGAGGGTTGGCCCAGTGATGATCAAGTATCGCGCTCAGAGAGAACAGGTCTAACATTCAAAAGTCTGGGCATCTCTCATTTCATGCACACTCTCCTTGCTCACTTTCTTACTGCTTCCTTTCTTCTCTTTGCTTTCTCTTATCTTCTGCACTTTTCTCCTGTACTTTTCGTTCTTCTGCCCAGACCAAGATTGTGTGGCCTTCTCAATGACAGGTGAGATTATGAGATCTGAGGGCTGAATCATACAGCTAGAAACTTTTCCTTCACTTTGAATGAATGGATTCAAAAATGGCAAACTTAAGTGACTTGACTAAGATCTGCTTTCCATGCCTATTGTAGATGCTAAAGCCTATTAAGTGCTCTAGCAACCTCCCTGCCAATGAACATTTATTTCATGTTGTCCACGTACCAGTCTAATTTTACATGTCCCAAGCAGCAAGGATTCCTCTATTTCCCTGGACTGTCCCTAACTGGTATGTAAAGGATGCTCTGTATATTTGTTTGTTTAAATGTGACATGTTCAAGGAGTTCCTTAAAGTCTCAGCCCTCCTTGATAATTGGTATGCTTTTTAAAGTTCACGTTGCTTTTTATTCCTCTGCAGCATGGGCCCGTGAAATCGGTTGGAATAGACCAGATGGATTAGCAAATTGTGGGAGACTTTTTTTTCTGTTGTAATATGGGGTTCCAGTCTGGAAAGAACTGAGATCCACTGATGCATTAGACTTAAATTTTTCAATCTTCTATATTTAGTACCGTTTATGCACGATGGGGTTTGTTCCCCCCCCCCCCCCTTTCCTCTGTTCAGTTTGGGCAATAAACAACTTTCACTCTTTCTAGGCTGCTTCATGAATTCTTGTGATAGCACAATGTAGTAGTGTTTGGGTTGCTGGCGAATCTTTAGAATTGAAGGCAATAGAATTTAACATTTGCACAGGAGTCCACATTAGATTCACAGTGGTTCCTTCTGGGCTTAAATTTTATGAATCTGACCAGCCAATGTTTAATCATTGAATCAAAAAATGATAAACTCTTCTGTTTTTAAAAATATAAATAAATAAAATCATTGAGCCTAAACTGTCACTTTAAGTCTCTTTGCCTCTGCCTCATTTTGTTGATGGAGAAAAGCTACTTATTGGGTGGCTGAGGATTGTTTCATAAAGTTTGTTGGAGGTAAGAAGTACTAGGCGATCTCTGTTCAACATGACTACTCTTCTCCTTCAATCCCAGAAAACTTCCTCCAGGGAGAAGGTTGCATGCTGCTTCCCCTGTATAGCTTTTTGTCCTGTGGGCTAAGCTTAATTTATCTCATCATGTGGGTAGTCACTAGTCTAATATTAAATATTGGCTGTTTTGTCTTTAAAGTAAACCAACATTTGTTTAAACCAATCACATTTATTTGGGCCTGAAATGTTGCAACGTGTGTGCAGGAGTGAAAGGTTCACACCCTGTGACAAACTCCCAAATTGTTGTCAGACTTAATCAGCTTCCTTGTCTTGTGGATGTGAGGACAGTAGCGTGAGAATGACATTGGCAAGATAGGCTGGGCTTCAAAACAATCAGAATATGGTTCTTCAGCACATGGGTTGCTGAGATTTAAAATGAAGGGTGGATGACTTTCCTGATATACTTCCTACATTAGAGAGCCAAAGAGGCACCTTTGTAGCCATTAGATCGACCAAGCTGTGCAGGAGCCACCCAAAGGAAGTAGTGGCAAAATTGTCATTTGTCACTTAAAGTGGCATTGGAAGATATAGTATAGAGCACAGGGAAGAATCTTGCACTGTCAAGATTAGATTACTAATCTATCTCTCTCATTTCTGGTTCCATGGTTTGCTATTAGCAGATGATAACTTGCTGAAGACATTCGGTTCCCCTCTGCTGAAGAGAAAGGAAGATAGATCCTTGAAAGAACTTGATAGTAGAAGGGAATCTACCTCTTTACTAGCCAGTCTAGAATTCCTTGCATTTGGAGACTGCCCTTGGACATTCTCTGTGTCACAGGGATGCATAGATTTTTGAAAATACACCTCTACCCCGATATAAAGCGGCCCGATATAACATGAATTCGGATATAACGCGGTAAAGCAGTGCTCTGGGGGGGCGGGGCTGCGCACTCCGGCGGATAAAAGCAAGTTCGATATAACGCGGTTTCACCTATAACGCGGTAAGAATTTTTGGCTCCGAGGACAGCATTATATTGGGGTAGAGGTGTACATAAAATCCTGTGCTCCAAACGTGGTGGTTCTTGAGATTTGCTGGGGGGGCGGGGGGGACACTGGAGGAAGCCAAAGTGTGTGGGAGAGTTGGAGGGGGATTGCAAGGAGGGAATCCAGTCTGTTTAGATAGTGGGAGATAGGGTAAATATTTAGACTCGAACATTTAGTATATATTAAAGTTATATTACTTGTCACTCAGGCTGCTTTCCAAGGGGAAACTTTCTCTTAGCTGTGAATTGGATGCTCCTGTGTTGTCTGAAATACTTTGTTTGGCATCATCTGCTTGTATTTTGCAGAGGATATGTGCAACTGTCATTAGGTAGACACTGAAGTAACAAATTTGTTACGCTGAGTGTGGTGGAATTAAGTCTCTGTATTTGTTCTTGCTCTCACATAGGCAAATACCACCTTTTTTTTTTTTAATACTCCTTTGTTGCTATAGACTAATCATGGCCCATCTCCCTCTGTTTCACATGTATGTTAGTGATAGTGTGTTAGCTGCCTAACTCTCTTGAGCTTTTTGCAGGATTTTCTGTTGTCTTTATAGTCACAATTTGAGTCAGTTGGGACTTCTGGAAGACTACTCAGGATTACTAAGAAAAGATGGGTTGAGGGTGCCTAATTACATGGTTTGGGAGCTGCACAATGGAGCATTTTGTCCTTGGACCATGAAGTCATGGCAAGGGTGCATGGTACCACGTGGGATATTGTTTTAACAATGGAGGAGTAACATTTATTTGTCTCTTTAATTACTTCAGATCATATCAGATCATATGCTCTAGTTTGGGAGAGAACTCTGCTTATTGGTCCTTATGTTGTGGTGATGACAACCTCTTATTGTATCTCATACAGTGTGAAGCCTCATTTCCGATCATCAAGCAGCTCGGAACACTGTGCAGAGGGTACAGCTGTGGTTGGCACAGTGTCGATGGGGGATGGACCACTGAACAGAACCAACGTGAGGAATTTTGGTATGGAACGACATACCAATACATTAACAGGACACCAGGAACAAGGCTGTTCTCAGAAGGATTATCCCACCTCGCAGATGGAGCAGAATGGAGACTACAGTATTGGCAGGGGCAGGTAAAAAAATTGCAGCAATGAGAACCATACGTTACAGTGAAAGCAGTGTGTGGTTGGAGAAACACTGAGCCATAGTGTTGGGAAAAGATTGCCGAACTAGCTATAGATTAATTTTCATAAGCCAAAATAACTTCAGGTGCTGAACACAACTGTTCAGTTATCGGTGGAGTGGTCTAGGGAGGGAATTGCTATTCAATTAAACAAGCAAATGGAGCATAATACATTTTGAACTTTTCTAAGTGAGATTGAAAACTTTTTGACTCGCCATTCAGTTTTACAGGCTGTAATGGTAGGAAATCCATACAGCTGGTAGTAAATAGGGATGTCCTTGTAGAAGTTAAAAATGGTTTATTAAAGAAAAACATGTTTCTGTACAAACTCCGTTCTACATAACACTTACAATCTGAGTGTAGTGTTAAGACTTTAAGGCTTATGTTTGTTTCATTATTGTAAAACATGCCGCAAGTCTCTCCTGACTCATAGTATGAATGTGGGGGGAGCTCATGCATGTTAGCAATTACCTTCAGTTAGTAGTTAAAGCAAAACGTTAGAAACAACTTCTCATGTAAAGCAAATGGAGAGTATTTCCCCCCCTTCCCCTACCACTCACTTGGCACCCCCCCCCCCCCCCCCCTCTCTCTTAAGGCAGCTGTGCTAACTCTGGGCTTTTCTTTGTTCTAAGATTCAAATAGCTTGTAGGTAGTGCAAAGACAGGTTTCACTATGTTGTAAGGACTAGATTGTGACCACAACTCTATTTATGACTGGCCTACAGAATACAAGCAATCCATTAAGTAAAACTATGGCCTTTGGGGTTACATTAAATTTTAAACAAGTACCAAAGTCCTCTGGGCTCAGTGGCTGGGAGCTTCAAACGTTTATCTTCTGAGATAAAGCCAGTTGTCTGTTAGTACTGTGGTTCTGACCCTCTCTAAACAACTTGCTGACCAAAAATTCCCAAGCACGGCTGTTGCTACAGTATAGGTTTTTAAAGCGAACCAAAGTAACAGTTGTTCACTGTAGTAAAGTCTAATCTCCAGCAGGTACATTGTGTCCTAAAAAAGTAGGTCTAAAGACCTTTCCTTGTAACAGAAAAGACACCTGTTCAGTCTGCAAAATAAGTTAATGCACTGAGAAACAAAGTTAGACCCCTAAGAATGGAGAAGAGGTGTGTCTTGGGTCTGATCAATAGGCACTATTATAGTTTGACTTTTACATCAGCCGTAGGAAGAAGAATGGGCACTTAGGTGCATGCTCCCCTTTATGGGGGATATAATTAGGAGCTAGACTAATATGCTTGCTGAGGTTTGTCTTCACTTCCCTCCTTTTTCCTTTAAAGGAGGAACTTCTTCAGAGGTCGGAGAAGACGAGAAGATGACCGTCTTTCAGTAAGTTCCATTTTCATTATTTCATGGGGGGGAGGGGACGGGTAGAGGGGAGGGACCTAGGCAGTGAAATGGGCTCTGCCTTACCACTTCATGTACCTCCCCCTCCCTCTAGTGTTGACCTGAATTTGATGGATTAGTTGTTATGGCTTGCCACTGATCGCATCCGACCAGAAGATTTATAGGTTCTTGTCCTATTCAGACTACGGGGTTCAAGAACTCAGAGAGTTCTATATCGGGAGAAGACTCTCCGGGTGCTTGGCAAAAACACTCACACTGAGGACAATACCAAATTGATAAAACTTTATTGAGATTAACAGAAGAATAATAAATGGTATGAAACTTATGACTGCAAAACAATAAAAGAATTCCAAAACTCCTGGTGGTAACATTTATATTATAAGTACCTTAACTTAACATACTCTCACCCTTCCTTGAGGACCCGGTAATAGGAGGTGAAGGACCAGCCTTACTCCTGGCATGCCCGATAATACGATGGTGCTGGCTTCCCCAATAGTTAGGAATGTTGAGTAATACTATGCTGCACAAGCTGAGCTGATAGCATGATAGAAGATAGAATGATAGAATATAGAAGAACAAAGAAAAGAGAGGGCTAAAGACTAAAAGAGCTAGAAGAGCTAAAAGAGCTAAAAAAAAAAAAAAAGAAAGCCCCAAAAGAGCTAAAAGAAGCGCTCCCTATGATATCCTTACAAGGTATTTTATAGGATCCTGACACTATGTACTTCAGGCCCAACCTACTATACCCAAATCTTATTTCTGTACCCTAAGAAATTTATGGGTACCCTTATCCTATAGGTTAGTGGATTATGACACTTACTCTCTATATATTAATAAGGATTATCTCACTCCAAAAACTGCCAATCTAGGCTCTCTTGGCGACTACCCTGCGGTTACCAACCGGTTGTAGATGCCGGATAAGCCTGCTCAGTGTTGTGTATAGTTCCTCCCTTTGGTTCCCCAAAGTTCAGGGACCATTCCCATCTATGCCAAAGGTTACCAGCTTTTATGCTGACTTACTCTTAACTGATGATACTTTTAGCTATTAAGCGGATCTTACCGGATACAGGCTGGTAGGCTTCTTGCATTTCAGCAAAACTTATTTTATGTATATTAGGAAACACACATCATATGCCTCAACACATCCTAAATTCATAGGAATTAATACTGATAAAATATAAGAATAAAATGGATTAATTCAGAAAATAGCTAGCAAAGTAATCCTATGGGCTGCACTAGTTCCTGTCTGAGGCTGTGAAGATAGAATGTGTATGCTTGCCTGACAAGTGAAAATACATCAGTCTCTTGGTTCCAGCCATTACTTCCTGTTTCTTTTTTTAGAGCCTGTCTTATCTCTTTAATAACAGGTGTATCCTATAGGAAACCTTGTTGCTGAGTGCTCTTCCAAAAGTGTGCTGCTCCACATTGACCACTAGGTGGAACTCATTGCAACTTGCTCCTATTATCTCTCCCTTTATAATAGGATGCTGAAGACCTGATCCTCTTCCCATAGAAGTAATTGTCAAAAGTCCTGTTGGTTTCAATGGAAGCCTGACTGGGACCTGAGATGACCTATTCAAAGGGAGTGCAAGAAGTTAGGCTTATGGGCAGTTAGTTATTTAGCATTTATGGTCAGACCCTGGTTTGTGGCTTGTTTCTTTTATGGGGACAGAAAATGTTGAATAGTCTGATCAGCACCTGCCTTAGCAATGCCTTATTCAGGCCAATGCTGTTGTTTCAGGACTGCTAAAATAATGCATGTAAAATAAATGCATAATTAACCTGTGGGAGACCCAGCCACAAGATACCACTGAGGCAAAGAGTTTGGTAGGATTCATACAGCTGCTGTGTGGCAGTTCATTTGTTTGTAACATTTTTACTAAGAAAAGAGATGCATCTTGTTCTTCTTCCAAAAAGATGTTTTCTTGGGCTGAGACCGGAGCACTATAGCACACTGGTCTGCAGAGCTCGCCAACAGGCAGCCGTTGCTGATTAGAATTTTAATGTTGCTGCTCTTGTACTATTCTGTATAGCTATCCAGGGCTCACCTCGCCTGCTATGAAGATGCTACCGCTTCTCATGTTATAACTTGGCAACCCTTTTGTTTATCTCTGCAGGCTGCATTAGATGGTGGACTCATTGGCTTGTGTGATCGCAGCTGGTATCACTATGTGCTGTGCTTCATGACTGCAGGTATCTTGCATACCTGTCAAAGTGCAGCACGCAATAGAGGGACTGAGTTACACCTTGCAGTTCAATTCTATCCCCTTTTCTGATGCCCCATCTCTTTTCAGGGATCATTCTCACAAGGCTGTATTAATTCAAGAAGTTCAGTTTGTTACCGCTAGAGGCTGTAGAAGATATACTGTCTCAATCTTGGGGGAAGGGATTTTATTCCTGATACTTTCTCAAATCAGTCTTCAGACTTATTCTAGAACTGTGAAATGTTAACCGATACATTAAGAAAATCAAGTTTTGTATGGTTACCTGTCTTCTGTTATCCTCTTCCTTTCTCTGACTTTCTTGCTAATCTCCACTTAAAGGATGCGTACTTCTATGCAGCTGTATGCCAGAGCCACACAAAATTCTTAAGGTTTGTCATAGCAGTTGTTCGTTATCAGTTCATGGTCCCTCAGTTTAGTCAGGCTGTGGCCCCCTAAGATTTCCATGAAGTGCATGGCGGTGGTAGCAGCTTTCCGAAAGGTGGGAGTCCAGGTGTATTCATACCTGGACAATTGATTGATCCATGGTCAGTAAGGTACACTTCTACCAGGTACACTTTCCTTACGAAGTAGAGGAGGTTCTCTATTTGGTCTTGACATAAATAGAAACCCATGAAGGAAGTGTAGTCTTTTATTCTGTATTTTCTGCTTGGCTTAAAAGAGAGAAGTCTCTCAAGTAGTTCACTGAGGATCCACCTGGCTGCAATCCCAGCATTTCCCGCACCTGTAGATGGCAGGTCTGTGTTTTCCAACTCTGTCAAATTCTTAAATGGTTTGGACGGACTTTCTCCCCACCTATTAAAGATCCTACTCTGTCCTAGGATTTAAACTTAGTTCTCACAGGATTGAAGAGACCTCCTTTTGAATCCATGGCCACATGCTCGTTGTCTCCTCGCTCGATTAAATGTGGCATTTCTAATAGCCATTACTTAAGCTAGGAAGTTTGCTGAGCTTTGATGGCTCACCCTCCTTGTACGATTTTTTACAAAGACAATGTTGCCCTGCATCAGTACCCCAAATTTCTCACTAAAGTTTCAGATTTTCATTTGAATCAAACTCTTTGTTTGCCAGTCTTTCCCAAGCCTCACTCTCTCACAGATAGAGGCTACATATCTTTGAAGTTCATGACGGGTTATCTTTTTACTTGGACAGGTCTAAGGGGTTTAGTTTTATCTCCTCCGTTACACGTTTCCTTTGTTGAGCGAATGAAAGGGAAACCTGTTTGCTCTGAGAGCATCTCGTCCTGGATTTCCTTCTGCATTTGTGTCTACTACAACATTGCAAACGTTCTCTACTTCAAAGAATTTTAGCATATTCTATGTGGACTCTCTGCATTTGCAGAGCTGTTACCTGGTCTTCAGTTTGGTTCAGTTGCTTACCACTGATTGTTTCTCTCCCAGTCCTCCAGCAACAATGCTAAATTTGAGAGAGAAGTACTGGGGTCCTCGTTCGGGTAGACTCAATACACTCGACCACTGAGAACTGCTTGTGAGTCACCTAAAGTGACCTCAAGCACTTGAAGATGGAAAATATGGTTACATACCTGTTCTTTGAGATGTTACACATGTCCATTCCACAACCTACCCTCCTTCCCCTCTCCATCAGAATCACTTCAGATGCAGGCTTTAGGTGTGAAAGAACAGGTGGGGGGAGGGTCAGGTGCTCCACGCCTTATCTTTGCTTAGCAGAAGGAGTGTGTTGAGGCAGCACGTGCTGCCCTTGCAGGTACAGTGATGGGAAAAAGTTCTCTGGCTTTGATGCACTGGCACACAGACACCTGAAGTGGAATGGATGCGTGCACCGTGTCTTGAGGAACAAGAGTTACAGAGCAGGTCTGTAGTCCATTGTATGCTCCAGATGGGCAGTAACATAGACTTCACTGAACTGAAACTGCAAAACAAGTATAGGGAGGCAAAATGAAACCATTGCAGTTGGCATTTGGCCAGGAAACATCCCAGTTCTTATTAAAGCGATGTGGAGTTTCTCTTCTGAAAGATGTCACTGCATTGACACCCACCATCAGGTGTGGGCTGCAGACTGACTCTGAGGAAGGATACAATCCCTGAATCTTCAAGATTTCATCATGCCGGATGTGGTGTTTGATAGACTTCCATTCAGGAACTGTTTTGACAGTACTTAACTTGAGACCTTTATCGGCTCACAACACAAGGTGGTATGGTTACATAGCATATGTTAACAGACCTTCTTCTTTCTTCTAGCGACCTCAGCCTTCAGCAGAAACAAAGACTCAGACACCAAAGTTTGACTTACTAGCATCAAATTTCCCTCCTCTGCCTGGCAGTACAGCAAAAATACAAGGAGAACCTGTGTTGGAAAGCAGAATGTCTGACATCGTTAAAGGAACTGGCAAAGAGAAGGTACTTGTTTCTACTTCTGGAGTGCACATCAAGATGGTTAACTTCCCTCCTCCACATGTCCTTAAAATTATTCAGGCTTATTCTGGTAGAGCTGTAAACTGCACTGTCCCCAAGCAGGTCTAAACATGTAATACTTTAGCCTTTTCTGTTTCTGTTCTTGGGCTCACAGACTTCCAGGTGGTGTTTAATGGAACCTGGGCAATTACCACTCCTCTTTCCAGACTTCGCGTTGGCACTCTGTATTTCAAAATAAAGCAGCCAGATCAGCAGTGGTGGCTTCTGAAGTACAGATCAGATAAAGGGAGTTTGGGGTAGGGGTGGGTTTTGGAAGAATCTGTTTACCTGCAGTGGTGCTGGTGCTGGTCTCTGCAGTTGTACAGAAGGCACTAGCCTTGTTTGTTCTCTGTCCCATGTTTTTTCACCTGATGTAAAGCTGGAAGTTCTGTATAGAAGACTTGCACTGAAATAAGTGCCATGTGCATATTCCATATAACAAAATAAATCTTAACTCTTACTGTACATATATATTTAACTTTAAATTCTTAATGTCTGGTGACTTAAGTTTTGTGGTGACTAAACACAAGTACTGGCATAATGACTGTCGTCCTTCTGCAGTTTTAAAATTCCTGTTGTCTCTTCAGGAGAGCAAAGACTTGGCGGTCAGTTGTCCTGCGTCTGCTCAAGAAGAGCAGGCACACAGTCCAGTCCAGCAACCTGTCACAAGTGTGAGCTCACCAAGCAGGGCTGAGGTTCCTGCCCCAAGGTATATAATTTGCTTGGCTAATTTGAGAAATGTTTTTAAAAATAAGCTGCTGTGTAGTGTGAAGGATAGTCTTGGTTACTTCTACTCTAAGGAAGCATTATCTCCAGTCCCCCTCTATACTATACTAGTAACTAGGCCTCTGTTACTCTGAAAAGCTGATTGCTGTTCAGAACCTGGTGGTAATGACCTTGGGCATCCTACTTGGTTAAAACTGCTGCAGTGACTTGGAAAAAGGCATTCCTGAAACTGAACTAACTCTTAAACAGATACTAATGTTGCACTATCTTGTCTAATCTGTCAGCACAACTCAGCCAGACAAGAAGCCAGAGGAGGTCTCTGCTCAGAAAGATGTTAATAGCCACACTTCCCCACCTGTGTCTGTACGTCCCCTCAGTGCTGCAAAGCCATCAAGGACAAATACCACTTCATCCTCTACCAATGGAAATGCAGCGCTTACTGTGACAATACAGGTAAGATCAGCTGCCTTGGGTGAGATCTCCGTACTTTCTAGTAAACTGACTTCCACATGTTGGGAGGCTGTTAGCTAGGGAAACTGGCTACTTTCCTCTCTGCTTCACCCCCAGGGCAGATCATGGTACAGTCCCAAGGGGGCTGCTTTCCTCTCTCTCTTCCCCCCCCACCTCCCTCCGGGGCAGATCATGGAACGGTACCTTCATATAGATTCTGGTTTTTGAGCTGCCACTGGATATTAAACCAGCCTGGCTCACTATACAGAGCATGTTCTGGCATTGTGTTTTTAGCAGTGTGCCTGGGATACTCTTGAAGAGCCCTTTCCAGGTATAGGTTGTTCTTAGCAGAATGCATAAACTTTACTCTTTCTCTACCCTTGGCACCAAAGGAGCCACGCAAGCTAAGTTATGCTGAAGTCTGCCAGAAACCCCCAAAGGAGCCAACTCCAGTTCCTGTTCAGCCACTTAGGGAGCTTCGTACCAATGTAGCTCCCCCTGCCAAAAATGAAGAAAACAATACTTCTGAGAAGGCTTCAGAGAGGTCCCATGAGAAGCTCGAAGGCCGGGCAAAGGATCTTTCTGGATTCAGAGGCAACGGGCCTCCCAGGGGAGCTGCTGGAAAAATCAGGGAACAGAGACGCCAGTTTGGACGCAGATCTTCACCTCAGGGAGCACCTCGGCGTATCGGCAAGGAGCAGTATGTGCCACCCCGATCACCAAAGTAAAACTCATCCAACTCTTCTCTATTTAATTTGAGCTGTGGACTAAAGAGCAGCAAAGGAGACGGACTATAAGGAGGAGGTATTCGGGGAACACGAATACAGAATCGGAGTATATGGTTTGAGTGGGAGAAGGTGGGGAGGGTCCCAAAATTCATCTCTAAAAGTGATTTCACAAATGCTGGAGGATTCCAATCAATATAAATATATAGAGATTATAATTTTTGTATCTTTTTGTTTTTTAATTTGCAGAGTGTTTCCTGCCTGAAATCAACTTTAAGATTGTGAATTAGTGCTTTGACCAGATGAAAAAATGAAATGACATAATAACATGTCCCTCAGTGTAGAAGGAAGAGGGCAAGAGAATATTATTTTTGGAAGAAAAAAAAAAAAGCATTTCTGTAAAATTAGAACTTACTTTTTTAAACCTATTTAACGTTTGGCTTGTAGGATGATATGTATGCCATTAATGGCCTTGCATTGCAAAGCAGATCCACAACTGAGATGCTTGGTCGGCGTGCTTCAGTTGCGTGAGTGCAGCCAGATACTGTTTTGTCATGACTTAGTCACTGATGGTAAAAACTGAATGCACTACTGTAGTAGAACTTTGTGTTTCCAGCTTGAAATTTAGTCTTTTGACCTTACTAATATTTCATTGAGCAAACGTTTTTTAAACTCTGATTTTACTGGAGATCTGATTATAGATCAGACCATAAGGACAGTAAGAATAGTCAGTATCCTAGACACAAGAAGGGGGGGTGGGGGCATGTTTGGGATTTTTAATTTTTCCCTTTTTTTCTGCCAATTGAGGGCAGCATTTTAATTTTTTTTTTTGTATTGCTTAAATGCTACTTTCTCTAACCCCTTTATTACAGACTTTATCTGTGCATTTATCTGGTATGTTTTCCTGAGGCAGGCCCAGTTAATGGAAGACTGCACAGCAGATGGTGTTAGTTTCACATGTGAAGAGCCTGAGCTTTCAGTCCCACTCATGGAATTCTGCTTTGCAGGTGGGAGACTTGAGGGCAGGTTCAAAGCCCTAAATGGGTCTAAAATTGAGGCTTTATATTTCCTTTGAGACATTCAACAGTTTGGGGGCATGGCCAGGTTTCCATATAGTGACTCACCTTGGTTCTCTGGACTGGTGTTAAGCACTGCTTTATAGTACAAGTACTAGGGGAAACTCTACAGCAGATGATAGCTCCTGACTTTTTTCAGTTGCTTGGAACTAACAGTTTAAAGTGGAACAAAGGCCACGAGGTTTTAACTTTGTTTCAAAGAGGTTACTTTGACTAAATTCACAACACTATTGTGTAGTAGGCCATTACATTTACAAGCTAGTAATTACTGTAAAGGACTGAAGGAAACAGGAAAAATACAGTGCGTTAATCTGCCAAAATAAGCATGCCCACAGTCTAAGTTCTGTATAAAGTGTTAAGAAAAGTAGCTCGCAGCAGTAAGAATTGTACCTGTTTTGGGGGTTTTTTTTTAAGTGAATAGGACGTGTACAAATTTAAAGCTGTAAGTTGTGAACACTGGAATATTCAGTTGTGATACGTTCATTCTAATGGCATCACTAGCATATATTACTAAGATGTTTACGGTATGTAAGTGGCAGTTAAAATGACATTAACTGTGAAATTTTCATCTTTTGATTTCTTAGCCAGGTAATTCTTACTCGGTAGGCATTCTCCATCAACTGCTTTGAGAACTCTTGTATCTATTTTTATAAATATATATATATATAAAGCCAGAGTTGTCATTTCTCTAACTTATTATTCAGTTTGGCAGTTGCTTTTGATTTGATTCATGAGTCATATATTTATGCAGTTAACTGTTCATTTTGTGCATGTTACATATATAAAAACAATCATTACTCACTTTTAAACTGCCTGTAATGGGTTTGGGAGTTTAATTTACCAAAATCATGGATCAAATCTATAGTTTAAAAATGCTTACAAACCTGTTTCAGTTTACTTGGATAATGCTACATTTGATGGAAATGATACAAAGAAGTTTAAATATTTAAACTGTCAAGAGCTCTGTGAAATGCATCAAATTTCAAAGAAGCTGCTTTTTATAAATAATTTTATAAACTTAATTACTGCACTCAGACTGGAAAATAACATGTATTCTGTATAATAGTCACCAGTATGGGGTAATGTGCACTCTCATTGCAGAGTGAACATGTATTGGAATTCTAATAGCAGCCATAAGCTGGTTGCAGGTAAGAGGAAGAGCTCTTCGGGAAGAGGCTTTTGCAAATGTACAGTCTCTGGCCTAGCTTGGCTGTACTGGCATGTTAATTTTTACCTATGTGGGCATCTGCTTTTAAATCAGTGCATAGAGCTTGTTGAGCTGAAAGATAGAACTTGAGTATTTCTGACAGTTGTAAAGTGTAGCTTTTTCCTTTATTAGATGTACAAAAAAATCCTTACAGCTCAATCTTTTTTTATTGTAAGGTGATTGGAAAAACTTGACGTGTGGAAGGAATGTTTTATGTCTTAAATGTGCATTTTCCAGCAACAGGTTATGGTCTTGTATAGTGTATGCAAATAAATCTGTAAACTTGTTGGCTTTTTCCAGCATATTCTAACTCTGTCAGATTAGGGAGCTCACCATAACTAAACTAATTGATACTGGTGTGCAAAGATTTAACATTAGGATTCCCCTCCTTCCCCCACCGCCATGGACACTTTTTGTCTTTTGGGGGGGGCTTGGGGTGGGAATAATAAAGTAAATATAAAGGCTGTGAAAACAATAGTTTTGTGTGCAAGTTCTCCTGCAGTACTTGTATTGCATGGCAAATACATAACATAGATGGGCTAGCTGCTACTTCTCATTCTCCAGATATAGTCTCAGGCAAATTCTTGTCTCTACCCACCAAGTTTTCCTGTTTGACAGACAATTGGAAACAAGGACAGCATGACCATTTGGGAGCCAGATTCACTGCTGGTGCAACTCCATTGACCTCCGTTGAGGTGCATCATCTTATTACCAGAGGTAAAACTGGCTCTTGTTCCACAAAAGTTAATTGAGCTATTGAAGATAATGGATTCTCAGTGGCTCTCTCCTTGATAGCTCACCACATCAGGCAAACATGCATTATTCTACCCTGCTGACTGTAGTTAAAAAAACCAACAATGAAACATGTACACAAAAAGTGCAGATCTCAAATAACTTTGTTTCACAAACTGTCACTTGTTTCCAAAATTAGTCTGTTTTATTTTGTTAGCTACAAAGGTGTATTCCCCTAGTTAAACTTCTTCCACTTTATTTGTGGAAAAGATTGGGCCCTTTTTTTGTATTTCTGGGGAGGGGAAGGAGGGACTATTTGCATGTGATTGTAAAATTAAAAAGTGCAAAAGTTTGTTTAATTTCTAAAATTAAGTTAGTTTTATAGCATCTTACATTCCTGCTACCTTTGTTTAAAAAAAATAACCAAGTTAGCTTGGCACAGTATGATGGTGCAGTTTTAGCAGTAGGTAAAATAAAGTAACCCATCCTATTAACCAGAAGAGAACAAGGATGATATTGTGGCAGATCAGTAGCAATTAAGTGACTTAATCAATGCTTTACTGTAGTTAAATAGCTATGGCCTTACTACTTTGTCAATATCCACTTAAATATCTTGAAAATGTCCACTGTTTTTACTGTTACCCAAATGAACGTTCACTTGGGATAAAATCTGTGTACAGGCAATATTTTAAACTTGTAAAATGAACCATTGTATTACAGACAAGATGCAACAGAAATGCACTTAAGAGGAAAACTTGCTTCTGATGAGTTTATTTTGTAAATCCTTGATTGCAACAGATATGCAAATAGACTTTTGGTTTCTAATTTTTGATATTTCCTTCTGAAATAAGATTGTTGCCATTAATCTGAATGATTTATCATGCTCTTCTTGTTTGTGTATATATATATTACATCTAGTCTGAGCTTCCTTTAGGATGGTACATGATTTAGTTTTAGTTTTTTTTAGTTGGCTCTTCTCTTAAGTGTCCCCAGCATAGACACTTCAAGAGGTCAAATGAGTCTGGTTTTAATATACTGTTGGGAGGACTTGAAAGGAGTTAAAGATTATTTCTGAAAAATCCATCTGCAAACTAACCTGTAACAACTTTCAATTTTATATTTAAGAACCAGAGGTTTATTTTTATGGAGCTTCAGTTATGGATACAATATCAAAAAAATACAACTTCACATGTAAACAGATGGTGCACAAATGGCTTTTGTTCTAATTTTTATAAAATACAAAATATGCAGATAATATATTGAGTTTAAGCGACTATTGACATCTCGCTCCTCCCAGACAATTCTGACATTCCCTTGGCATGTATGATCTCTCTCCAAAGTGGTAGGGCTTCAGTGAAAGAAGAAAAAAGGCAACTTATCTGGCTTCTATACTCTGTCCATTGTCAAAACTGTCCAAAACAATTTCTGTAAAGTAGGTTCATGCTTTAAATGTTAAAATGATAATACATGTATTTGTATTTCTGTTTTTGACATTGCCAAGGTGCTATGGGAAATTGAAATAAAAGTTAGAAAAATAAAGCTGATTTAAAGAAGCAATCCTTCTGTCTTTGATTTCACAATGAGATGCTGTTCTGATGTTAAATGGCTTCTAATACTACTTTCCATACATGATTTTAAACATTGCATAATGTCTCCTATCCTTGCCGTCTTGAGATAGTATTGTTTCATGTTACAGGAAAGAAGATGGATTTCTTTTTTAAGATGGAAAGGTTGAAGGAAAATAGTAAAGGCACAGTAGTTCAGATTTATTCTGGGAAAGAAAGTTAGTGAGCACCTGACTCCAGAATGATGTGTCGACTGCAGGTGGACCAGTTCTTCCTTTCCCATACGTGAGAGCAAGAGGTCATTAATGGCAGGTAAAACAAAAGTGCAAGTAAGCTCCTATCTCTGTATTTCTAGCATACTGATCAATGTGGTCGCTCTTTCTAGGCCCTCCTTCAGTCTTCATGAGCCTCCCTCAGAGAGAGGAACCCAAGGAAGAAAATCTGTTTCACCTGTTTTGGGAAGGCCTCTCAAATGTGGCATGAGTTGTGTTGTGCTCTAGAACAAGACATGAGTGCAGTATGGGATTCCACAGCTGTGTGCCCTTCAGTGGAAGCATGTCTTATTCCAAAGAGCCTCAAGATGGGTTCTGTCAGCTTCATGTGCTCTGAAGCCCCACTTCACCATGTGTACAGGCAGGTTACGTGCCACATCTGTGTGACAAGGTAACCAATGTGTCAGCCGTAGCTCAGTTCAGCCATCTTAATGGCCTGACTTTCAATAGTACTCAGAACCTGTAGCTTCATTGGCCTGTTTACATTGCATGCAGGGCCCTGGATGGAGTGGTAATCGACCTAAGACCCTACAGAATGGGAATCTTAAGTAGAGTGAACTAGAAGAAAGCTGCCTGTGACTAAAGCAGGGGTTTCCATGTTGTAATACATGAGCTTGATGTTCCATCAGTTAATTTCACATCCATGTTTTAAGGTGGTATGTGAACCAATGCAGTTTGGGAGCTGCTGAACTAATCTTACTGTCCAACATCAGGGCTAGATGTGGAGGACAGTGTTGGCATGCTGCTGCCACAAACCGTAATCTCCTCTGAATACATTCTCTGTTGGCTGGCCTGTGCAGGAATAGACGACTATCTATTTCTTATCAATCACAGGAGCCCTAAGCAGCACTATTCTACAGAGGTCCTCTGAGGTTCTGTTACTGATGCCACAGAAGGTGGTCGCAGACCAATGTCCAGTGAATGGATACTTCACTGTAACTAGCACCAATGGCCCCTGCTTTTAGTACTATCAGCTGTGGTGCCAAAGTCTGAATGGGCTTTGGGAACATAAGAACGGCCATAGTGGGTCAGACCAATGATCCATCTAGCCCAGTATCCTGTTTTCTGACATGGCCAATGCCAGGTGCTTCAGAGGGAATTAACAGAACAGGTAATCATCAAGTGATCTATCCCGTCGACCGTTCCCAGCTTCTGGCAAACAAGGGGTTAGGGACATTGCAGAGCATGATTTTGCATCCCTGCCCATCCTGGCTAATAGCCATTGATGGATCTATCCGCCATTAACTTATCTAGTTCTTTTTTTGAACCCTGTTAGTCTTGTCCTTCACAACATCCACTGGCAAAGAGTTTCACGGGTTGACTGTAGATTGTGTGAAGAAATACTTCCTTTTGTTTGTTTAAACCTGCTGCCTATTTCATTTTATGACCCCTAGTTCTTTGTGTTATGAGGAGTAAATAACACTTCTTTATTTACTTTCTCCACACCAGTCATGCTTTTATAGACCTCTATCATATCCCCCCTTAGTTGTCTCTCTTCTAATCTGTAAAGTCCCAGTCTTATTAATCTTGCTTCATATGGAAGTTGTTCCATACCCCTTGTTGTCAGATGCTACCGGTATGGTGCTCTGCTTTCTCCTGTTGATATCACTCAGCTGCGTGTGTATGTTCCCTCTGTGTGCTGCCCCAGCTCCTCATTTTTGTTGCCCTTTTCTGTACCTTTTCCAATATATATTTTTTTTAGATGGGATGATCAGATCTGCACACAGTATTAAGTATGAGGGCATACTATGTATTTATATAGAGGCAATATGGTATTTCTGTCTTATCTATCCCTTAATAATTCCCAACATTAGCTTTTTTTTTTTTTTTTTTTTTTTTTTTTTTTTTTTTTTTTTTTTTTTTTTTTTTTTTTTTTNTGCATATTGAATGGATGTTTTCAGAGAACTATTCATAATGACTCCAAGCTCTCTTTCTTGCATGGTAACAGCTAATTTAGACCCCATCATTTCATTCATATTCATGTTCATATATATATATAAAAAAAATTAGAGGTGGGTTTGTTTTTCAATGTGCATTATTTTGCATTTATCAACACTGAATATTAAACTATTTTGTTGCCCAGTCACCCAGTTTTGTGAGATCCTTTGTAACTCTTCACAGTCTGCTTTGGATGCAACTATTTGAGTAGTTTTGTATCATCTTCAGAATTTGCCACTTCACTGTTTTCCAGATCATTTATGAATATGTTGAGCAGTACTGGTCCTAGGTGTCACGCAGGTGTCTATACACTTATTGCTGTTTAATGTATCAATTTGTTCCAAAACCTCCTATAATGACACCTCAATCTGGGAGAGTTTCTCAGATTTGTCACCTGAAAATGGCTGCAGTTTGGGAATCTCCCTTACATTCTCAGCTAAACTAAGTTATGCTAAACTAAGGGACCAGTCAAGGTGAAGTTATCACACAAAAAAAGGGGGAGGGGGTACAGACTGTTTGTAGTAAATAAGGATATAGAGATCACAGATTGTGTAACTAGCAAACCTTCATGATGTCTTTGGCTTCAGCCCCTGCCAAAGCAGCAGAGGCTGGTTCTGTCAGCCCCCTCTTTGTCAGTAAAAGTCAGGGATAGGTCCTAGGTTTCTGTGAATTTTTGTTTATTGCCAATGACCTGCCTATGTGTTTTATTGAAAATAACCATGACAAAATCTTAACCTTAGTAATAAGCCATAAACCTAGCGGCTTTGGTAAGCCCCTGGTTCCCTCTGCATCATGGAGAGGTGGCAGAAGCAGGGCCAGTGTAACCACTAGGTGGACTAGACAAGCGGGGAGCGAGGCCTCCATAACAAACCTGTCCTCACAGCGAGGGGCGCCATGCAGGACGGTCAGTGGGAGCCTGCAGCTGAGCAAGGAGGAGACAGGATGTGGTCCTGAGCTCAGGTGAGCTTTGCCCTCCAATGGGCCGTGCCTGGAGCCCGGCGCAACCGCCTCCTGGGGCGAGGGAAAGCGAAACTAAACGCTGCAGCGTGATGGAGGGGAAAGGGCTGGCACAGGTGCCAGTTCCAAACACTGAACCCCCCCCCCCCCGCCCGGTGGCACTGTGCTAATGCAGGGAGCCGGCCCTGATCCCGAGGGAGATCCTCACTGCTCCCCGGGAGAGCCTGGCTCTGCCCTCCTTGCCCCCCGGGGAGGGCGAAGTACTCAGAGCCTGGGAACGTTTAGAGACCCTGCGAGCTGGGGCCATTCTCAACCTCCTCCTTGCTCATAGGTTCCCCTGGGCCAGAAGGGACTGTTGTGATCAGCTCCTCTGACCTTATATTAATTCTAATGAACAAGGCCACATTATGCAGTATTCATTTTTGAAAGTTTATAATGAGCGATGCTCCAGTGGGGGCGGGGGGGGGGGGGGGGGGGGGCANGGCAGTTTCGCCTAGGGCACAAAATATCCTTGCACCCGCCCTGCTGAGCTCTGTGATGCTCCACAACGTTTCTCTTGCCACCAGCAGTTGGTGCAATGAACCCAATCTTGCAGCGCTGGGGTGGCAGGCCCGGGTGCTGGGGGTGCATGGGCAATGGTGGGAGGGTGGCTTGAGGGGGCAGGGCCCCCTGGGGTGCAAGGCAGGTCAAGAGCTTCCAAAGGAAAAAAGGACGCCGAGGGCGGGGCACCGGGGTGGCGAGGGGCCCAACGGGGGCGCCTGGCGCAGTTCCAGGCCTGGCCGACAGGGGGCGCGCGGCTCAGTGTCTGGCCTGGCCGCCAGGGGGCGCCGGGCGCAGTTCCAGGTCCGGCCGCCAGGGGGCGCCGGGCGCAGTTCCAGGCCTGGCCGCCAGGGGGCGCGGGGCGCAGTTCCAGGTCCGGCCGCCAGGGGGCGCGCGGCGCTGCAGCCGGGCCCAGCCAGGCGGTGGCGCCGGCCCCTCCCCCTCATGTGACCGCGGCGCTGGGGCTCAGCATGGCGGAGGCGGCGGCCGCTCCTGCTGCGCCCGGGATCCGGAGCCCCCAGCGCTGAGCCGGGCCCGGCCGGGCCTCCCCGTTCCCAACATGGCCGAGCCGGCGGGCGGGGGTGTCTGCTCCCTGCCCCGGGAGATCCGCGAGCAGCTGGCCGAGCTGGAGCTGGAGCTCTCCGAAGGTGGGGGGTCGGTGTGGGGCTGGGAGGGGGTGGGGGAAGTGTGGGGCTCAGTGTGGGGCTGGGAGGGGCGGGGGGGAGTGTATGGCTGGGGGGTGGAAGTTGGGGGTTGGGCTGGGGCTGAGTGGGGCGTAGGTGTGGGGCTGGGAGGGGTTGGGGGAAGTGTATGGCTGGGGGGCTCAGGGTGGGGCGGGGGGGGGTCGGTGTGGGGGTGGGGGCAGGGTGGGGATGGGGGGATGGCGGGGGGGGGCGGGGGCGTGGGGGGGGCGTCGGGGTCGGGGGGGGCCGCGTGCGGCGGGGGGGGGGGGCGGCTCGGTGTGGGGCTGGGGAAAGTGTGGGGCTGGGTGTATGGCTGGGGGGCTCGGTGTGGGGCTGGGTGTATGGCTGGGTTGGTCGGTGTGGGGCTGGGGGAAGTGTGGGGCTGGGTGTATGGCTGGGGGGCTCGGTGTGGGGCTGGGTGTATGGCTGGGGGGCTCGGTGTGGGGCTGGGGGAAGTGTGGGGCTGGGTGTATGGCTGGGGGGGTCGGTGTGGGGCTGGGAGGGGTTGGGGGAAGTGTGGGGCTGGGGTTGGGTTAGGCGGTAGGTGTGGGGCCGAGGGCGACAGGAGTGGGGCTGGGGTAGGTGTGGAGCAGGGAGGGGCTCGGGGGATAGGTGTGGGGTTGAGTGGTGGGGTTGAGGGGGATGCTTGGGGGGTGGAAGTTTGGGGTGGGGGTAGGTGTGGGGCTGCGAGGGGTTGGGGAAAGTGATGGGTGGATGTATGGCTGGGGTTGGGTTAAGGAGTAGGTGTGGGGCTGGGAGGAGCTGTGGGGTGCGGTTGAGGGGGATAGGTGTGGGGTAGGGTTATGGCTGGGGGGTGGAAGTTGGGGGTTGGGCTGGGGCTGAGTGGGGTGTAGGTGTGGGGCTGGGAGGGGTTGGGGGATGGGTGTATGGCTGGGGGGTGGAAGTTGGGGGTTGGGCTGGGGCTGAGTGGGGCGTAGGTGTGGGGCTGGGAGGGGTTGGGGAAAGTGGGGGGTGAATGTATGGCTGGGGTTGGGTTAAGGGGTAGGTGTGGGGCTGGGAGGAGCTGTGGGGATGAGTAGTGGGATTGAGGGGGATAGGTGTGGGGTAGGGTTATGGCTGGGGATGGAAGTTGGGGGTTGGGCTGGTGGCGGGGATGGGGGATAGCTGTTGGGCAGGGACCCTTCTCTGGTCCCTTGCTCGGTGTGGGGAGGTTACCTGGCCCTTCGGTCTCCCCATCCTTTTCCTCTTGTCCTCTCACAGGACTTTAGATGATTTCTTCTTCACTCCCCTCAATCTCCTTGCTATGCTCTCCCTGGCTGCTGGGGGAGCCTGTGGGGGGTGAGTGGTCTGGGTTTTGGGGAGCCCCCAGGCTGCTGGGGCAGTGGATGGAAGTGTTGGGGGAGCCCCCAGGTGGCTAGGGATTGTGGGGGGTTAATTGGGTAAATCCCCTTCACGTGCTAAAACCTGCTTGTGTCTGTTTCTGTGGGGTGGGCAGATACTTGTGAGCCTCCCTTGGCCTTCTCACAGACAGGCTGGGTTGTGGGGGTGGGGGGAGGGTTAGCTGGGCCTATCTCTTATATAGTGGGATGACCCCGGGTGTCCCTTTTTCTGGTGTTCGGATGTGCTCCTCTTGGTGTACTCAAGCTGTGTTTAATGGGGTGAATCCCAGTGGGATGCCCGTCCTGCATGCCTCTTTTTAGATTTCACCGCCCAGGCTCTTTAATGGGGTGACTCCCCATGCTTGTAGCCTGTCTGTCCCCCAATTTCTCCCATGTACACAGCCAGCATGTGTGTTGTGGCCAGTCTTTGAAGTAGCCTCATCTTTGAGATGTTGTCTAACCATCCCTTAAATGTTAGCCTGTGTCTAATGTTCCTGACTTACAGTGCTCTGCTTATTTTCCTGCAGAAGTCTGAGGGGAGTTGTGGGTAGCTTGCAAGATGATTTCTTCCTTCCAAAAAGCCCTGGAGAGCAAACTTTAGGGAACAATCATGTGCAAGCCTCCAAGGGTGCATATGTGGAGTGCCCCATGGGTCTTATCTAAGCCCTAACTGATGATTGTTTATGGTTTGGGAGTGACAATTCTCAGGTGTTCTTACAGATGTTTTCCTCTTTGTTTGCTGCCCTCATGAATTTTAAAAGCTGTTTTAAGGATTTTCAGGGGAGAGGAGACTGGAGAAAATCAATGGCGGGGGAGGGGGAGAGAAGCTTTGGATAACAATGGAAAACATACAGCATAATGTTCTCTCCACATGACCTGAGCAAGTTGTTTCATGCAGCCATAATCAGTTCACACAAAGTTCCTGTTTATATTGAAAACAAAACCTTAACTTGTGTTTGAGACATGAATGTGACATTTCCTCTTCTCTTTAAATGTACATATGGTGTTTTCTGTGCCCTAGTATCTAGATTGTTGCCATCAGTATGGCTGTGTTGTAAATGTCTTCTTCTAGAGCTGTACATGAATATTTTTGTCAGGCAAGAGAAATGTGTTGGAATCTGGGTGGATAGATGAGTCTCGTGAAGGAAATGGCTATATTTTACAGATTGTGAAAGGCTCTATCCATTGCAAGTTACTGGGTTCAATTCAGGAATCACCAAGTATCGTTTCTTGGCTGGCAGGAGGACTGACTAGTCATAATGGTCCCTTCTGGCTTTAAAATCTATGAAAAATCAAATTACAGACATGTCTGTCCTTTCCGTTTCTTGACAAGAGCAATCAAGGAACAAGAAGGAACTATTTGCAAAGTAGGATCTTCACGATTGATTAGTCAAGGTGCTGAGCACCCTAAATTCACATAGGGTTGGTTGGCACTCAGCATCTTGCAGGATGAAAAATGTCCTGTAGCAGCAGACACCACTTCTCAGTAGAAGCCATTTGTTAGGAGCCTTTTAATGCTGGTTTTTGTTTTGCCAAATACTGTTCAGAAACACTTTATTTAAGCATTTAACTAGAGCGGTAATCCTGTCTGGTGTTAACCTTTATGGACTGTTTGACAATGTGAAGTACTGAGGAATTGTCCGTTTTGATGCCCTTGGATATCTCGTGTAGAAGAACTCTTAATTGCAGAATGTACTGGAACATTCTGCTGCTGGGAAAGCATTTGTGTTTTATAGTGTGTGTAACTTATTTTTCATGATATTAAAGAAAAGGCTAACCCTTTGCATAGTTTAACCTTTTGATACATACTATCATGCTCTTTGAAAATCTTGTCCTGTTACTGTACTTTCTGATCTTGAGGCTGTTTAAACTGCAACTCCAAGCAGCATGAAGCCATAAGTTGCTTGAATTGTTTGCATACTTTTTTATGGTTCTGCATACTTTGAATATTGGTGTCTTTGCAGAATCTTTTGCTTGCCACTTACATCTTTGCAGCTGGCATTTAACTCATATTATATTTTGCTTGAAAATCTTCCCAAGGAGCACTTGCTCTTTTGTTTTGTTTTGTTTTTGGAAGAATGAGATTCTCATGTCTAAACAGTATATGTAAAGAAATAACATTCTGCATAAAGGGATATGGTCAGACTAAAAACTATGTCTTGGTTCTGTTACAATAGTACGTTCAGTTAAAGCCTGTCTCCTCAGTAACTCCCCCTTGCCCCTGCACCCAAATTGTGGAACTAACAAGTTCGATATTGCATTGTTCGCTCTGCGAGTGTGTTATACCCCCGTCCCCTCCCCCACCCTGTGTCTGTCTTGTCTGTTTAGGTTGTCAAGGGTTTGAGGCAGGGACTGTTTACTATTGTTTGTACAGTGCCTAGCACAATGGGCCCCATTCTTGGCCCTTAGGCTCTACTGTAATAAACACGATTATTAATAAGAATAACGCTAAATTTTAAGGAAGGAATTTTCAGAGAAGTCTAAAGGAGGTGCTTTGTCATTATGCACTAGAGCAGTGCTGCTGTTTAATATGAGGTTTGGCTTAATCACATTTTTAACAGACTTTAAGGCCCTGATCCTTCAAACTGCTCCTCTCTCTGAAGGCCTGCCTGACAAAGCAGCCTAAAGCTTCTTGAAAATGTCCCTTAACTGATACCTTGTTTCTGAGACAATTGGGGCCTGACTTATACCCCCTATTGACTTGCTCAGCATCTCTTGAAAATAAGTCCCTCCGCTGAGTTAAGATTAGAGACTTTAATATGAGCTTCTCTGTTACTTTGATCAGCATAATCCTGGGTCTGTGTGCATAGTGAACAGCATTGCATGTGAGAGTTGTATTAAAAAGGCAGCATTAATAACTTTTGAGGGTAACCAGTCTGTGGTTGTGTAAACAAAAGGAATCCAGTTCTTCTTTCTCCTTGCACCTGCTTTTATCTCTGTTTCATTGTGAGGTGGTTGTTTACCTTCTGGGTGTGTCTAGTGGGGTTTCTGAATAGGGCACAACAGGTTAACTCTCCCCATTTCTGAAAGGGGAGAGGAGCAGAACCTGTGGAGAGAGTGCATATGAACATCAAGTGATGCATGGGGGATGCGCAGCATTGTTTAATTCCTGGTATAATGTGTTATGGAGAGGTGTGGGACAATGTTGTGCTGTTGTCACTGGGTTTCTTCAGGTCCCCTCTTATGGCTTGTTTTTGCACACAGCGTTAGGTAACTGTTAGCCTACATGGTATGGGGTATTTATAACTCTGCCAAAGAAAATGCAATATTAAACCTAATCTGGCACCATGCATGGAAGAGATGCAGCATCAGCATGTGGTCTGCAAAATGGAACAGAAGGATTATCTTAAATACATACGGAAAATGGAAATTATGAGGCTTCCTTGAACAGTCTGTGTGGCGAAAGCAATAGGACTAATTAAACCTCTATACTGAACTCTGCAGATCATTTCTGACCAAACCTTGTGGTCAAAATGGAAATGTCAGAAGCCCCATCCCTCAGTACACTTAAAACTTATGGGCAAAGCACTAGAAGACATTTCAGAGAATAGCGCTGTGGTTGCCCTGTGCCTTGTGGCATAAGTATCTTCAAATATGTCATCAATGCTTCTGATCTGCTTGTGGCAGTATGAACTACTGGTAAATCTGTTGCTAAATGTTACTAGAAATACTCACCTCGTTAATGGCGGGAGCAGCTTCTTTTGCCTTTTTTCATTTGTTTCATCTCTTCTATCTTATTCCAGTGACAGGTCTTATTCTATCTCTTACAATCTAAGTTCCTTGGAGAAGGGACCTTGTCTCCCCCCATGTCAACCCACTATGTTATAAACAATAAATGAACCATTATAAATGTGTCAATAACCCACAGGTACTTACATCTTGTTCTTCCTTCTCCTCCAACTCCTTTCTGGTATTTTTATCTGCCTCTTACACCAGATCTATACTACAGACCTGTATCTGTATAACTACATTGCTCGGGTGTGAAAAATCCACACCCTTGAGTGATGTAGTTATACTGACCTAACCCCTTGTGTGGACAGCGCTATGCCAATGGGAGAAGCTCTCCCGTCAGCGTAGGTGTCTTCGCTAAAGCGCCACAGCACTGCACTGCTGTACGTGAAGACAAGCCCTCAGTAACACCCATATTATGCATCACTAATGATGTGAAGTACTACTTCGAATTTCCATCTGCTGCTCTTTAATTAGATAATATCCTCAGCACTTTAACTTCGACAAAAGCTATTGATCTGCTTTCCCCCCCTTGACTGAAGCTTAAAAGAATGAACAGTTTCACGTTTCCATTAGAAATGGGCACTCCGTTTTACACCTCTGCCAGCTGAGCTGCTGCACCTGGAATGTGTTTTTGGGGCCACTCTGGATGCTTGCACTTAAAATGTTCTCCTGGATTTCTGTGGAAAGTGCTCCCACTTCATCCCCTAATTAAGATCTCTTGCCCTCTCCTCTGTAGATTTGGCCTCAGTCAAATACAATAATATAATATAATATATGGAGATATACCTATCTCATAGAGCTGGAAGGGACCCCAAAGGGTCATCGAGTCCAGCCCCCTGCCTTCACTAGCAGGACCAATTTTGCCCCAGATCCCTAAGTGGCCCCCTCAAGGATTGAACTCACAACCCTGGGTTTAGCAGGCCAATGCTCAAACCACTGAGCTATCCCTCCCCCCCATGCTAGCAGAAGTGTCTTTCTTTGGCACTGAATTAGAATGTGTTCAGTAGAAGAATACATCCTGAAAGGGCTCTGTATATCTTAGGGTTTCTACAGTATCATTTGTTCCCCTAGCTCAGAGAATTGATAAAGGTGAAAGGCTCTGTATCCCATTAAGCTTGACCTGATCTCAGTAGCTGGAAATGGTTACTTTCTTTGGCGATGCGTGTTACCTGATCTATTGATTGTATATTGATTATTTGAGACTTCCCAACTGACAAATTAACACTCTGAGGTTTGACAAGTTTCAGTTCCAAGAGCAGGCCTAGAGCTGTTAGAATTATGGTTAAATTGGAAACCCCAACGTGCACGGTTGCAACATACACTTAGGAAAGAAGCTTTTGAATTTGCAATGGTTTTATTAGCACAATCAGTAAACACGCAAAGTAATGCAATATTAGCTTTACGTCCAGTGTCGTGTCATACACTTTCTCCCCCAGTTCTGATCTAGGAGTAGAGAGACAGGTGGTGTTCCACGAGAGTCCTGTCCTATCCCTGGCATGCCAAATGGCCGAAGTCTCGATGGACTAAGCTGTGGTTAGGCCTGTTATAGTATCAAATGGCTTCCATGAATATTCATAAGAGTATTTGGCCTCCTTTGCCCATAACTAACTTCCTTACCCTAATAATATTGGAGTGTCCTTATCCTATAGGTTAGTATATTAATTATCTCAAATTTATTAGCATATATGTCAATTAGTTACTATAGCAATTTTCCGGTTGTCTGCTGATATTCCTATCCCAAAATACCCTAACTGGCATCATCTGACTTCTTGAGGGTACCTGTCATCATTTTATGCTAGACATGAGCAGAATTATGTATTGCAAAATTATATCGTATGCTGCTATCTTGTGACTTAGGGTCACTGTTGGTCAGCTTTCTTTTGCTAGGCCTAACTTCCTATGCTAACTGCTTAAACTACTATCTTACAGGCCTGTGGGCTTTGTACCTGTATCTTACTATATCTTAGCTTTATGCTTAAAAGCTGACTTTAAACCTGTAATTAACCCATACATTACATCTGTGTGGACTGAGTTGGTGCTGGTCCTGGCAGAGAGGAGCCCATGTTAGAAAGTCTCTCACACCCTTAGGCCCTCATACCGTTGCTCCCTTCTGCAGGGGTCCAGCCATACAGGAGGGAGAGCCTATCATGGACTCCCAGGTCTTATGGGAAGAGGGGATATCTTTTCTCCCCAAAAGTGCCCCTCTGCAGAATTCCAAAGTCCAGACTGACTAATCTGCTCAGTTGCTGGTACAGTAGAACCTCAGAATTACGAACACCTCAGGAATGGAGGTTGTTTGTAACTCTGAACAAAACGTTATGGTGGTTCTTTCAAAAGTTTACAACTGAACATTGACTTAATACAGCCTTGAAACTTTACTATGAAGAAGAAAAATACTGCTTTTAACCATCTTTATTTAAATGAAACAAGCACAGAAAGTTTTCTTACCTTGTCAAATCTTTTTTTTTAATTTCCCCTTTATTTTTTTAGTAGTCTACATTTAACACAGTACTGTACTGTATTTGTTTTTGTTTTTGTGTCTGCTGCTGCCTGATTGCGTACTTCTGGTTCCAGATGAGGTGTGTGGTTGATTGGTCAGTTCGTATCTCTGGTGTTCGTAACTCCTGAGGTTCTACTGTATGTTCAGGAGCAGGTTGATGTATGACTTAAGAGGAGAAGAATATATGGTGGGTTAATTCCATTTTTAGCTAAAAATGTTAGTGTTAAAACACTCTAACGTTGAGGCTGGGGGTGTTCTTTCTAGGCAAAATTCTCTCATGCTCTTCATACAAGCTCCATCCCAGCTGTGTTAGAGGGACAAAGGGGACAAGATATGAAGAGGTTTGGGCAGGGGGGAGGACACATTTTCAAATGATCAGTGAGACGTAGTTACAGGGAAGCAGCTTCCTCCATCTGGAGCTCCAGAGGAGTTGGGTCAGCTAGAGAGGGAGGCCTGTAATTATCATGCACGTCAAGTGGATTCATGTTATATAATACAAGCTGCGAGGCTGTCGCACTGTTCCGTAATGTGGTTATAACATAGGCGAGGCTGAACTGTTAAATACCACCCTGTGACGTGACACAACTTGTAGCGTTTAAGTGCAGGCCCAGAGTTCTCCTGCTTGCATATCTGACGTTAGACTCTTCAGCACATGGCCTGATATTCAGTGATGTTGTACGCTTGCTGTGGGCGCTCAGCACCACTGAGAATCTTATTTAGGCCCCCAGCTTGGCAAATGATGCCCAGTGCTTTTGTTCTGGGTGACCATGCCAAGTCACAACTGTACTAGCTACAATTTTGTTGTAATACAGTTGCTGTTAACCAAGCTTCCCTGACTAGTGTGGACAAGACAACACTAGCCCAAACTGCACACCAGCCCTCCTAGGCCTTGTCACACTTCTCTTCATGCTTCCCAATGGTGAGAATGCTAGTGTAGACAGACAGCTGGTGTTTTAACCACCATGACAGCTACACCTGCTCTGTGCAGGGGTAGATGATGCAGTGGCAAGTCTACATTAGCACTCCCACTGTGTAAAATTCTGAGGAAAATGCTAGTGTAGAGGCCGCCCTAGCAGTGCGAGGCGTGGCGAATAGCAGTTTGAAAACAGACACAACAAGAAATCCCAATCCCCATCATCTTGGTCACTGGTAGAACCTTGCTAGCAATAATGGTGTCTAAGCGTGAGTGTGGCCATCACAGACCATGATTGCCAGTGCTACAAATTGACTAGGTTTAAAGAACAGTAATTTGAGTCACTGTGGACTTTACTGAATGGGTGGGATCCAGTTGTGTTACAGCGAGGCTTAAAACCCCTGTGCTCTTGGTGCAGTCATGGTCAGATCGGTACACAGCTCCTACGTCACACAGCAGTTCTCTCTCCATGACCCTTAGACTTGGAACCATCCACTGCAAACTGAAATATGTGGTAAGCACCTTTCAGCTAAGTGGATGGATTTGGAGATATTCATTCCAGAGGCTGTCTTCAGACTCTTCCTCTGTGACCTGTTGCATTGAGCTGGCATTGCCATAAGCCATTCCATATGGCTAGACAGAAGAGGGGATGCTGGTAGGAGCAGGGAGGGTCTCTGTTGGGTGAGGCTGCCAGATCTCTGTAAGACCTCAGGAAGGTGATGTGGTCATCAGCATGCTAAAGAATTCTGCGTTAGGGCTTCAGAGCGCATATAGGAATAGGCATTCAGGAGGCTGTAGGGGATTTCCCACTCCGTCTCTGAAGGGCTCTCTCAATGTAGTGCCCCTTTGTACAGTGCCCAGCACAAATAAATGGAAAATGACAGTTTTTGCCCCAAAGAGCTTGAAGTTTAAAAGGTGAGATATACCAGGTGGGGGAGACAAGCAGGAGGCTCTGGGTGGGGCTTGGAGAGAAGGGGTCGTGCATAATAGTGTGTGTAGTTCTAAGCCAATCAGAAGCAGTAGTCACAACTCACCACCTTGTCATTATTCTTTCATTTCCTGGCTTCTTTAACCTCCCTTCCTCCCCCCCATAAACACAGTCTCACCTGTGGCTCAGCACTGTATGGGTTGACCTCTTTCCTAGAGGATTAAATGGTCAAGTCCCATAATGATAAATAAGACCCTTATTTGGCTGCCAGTTGCTGTTGGACCTTGGTTTCTGTCATCTCTGTTGTTTTTAACTAGTAAATGGATGTCTGTGTAGTGAATTTCAGCTTGTTCAACCTAGGAAGGAATAGGGGTGCAGCTAGGGGGACCTGTCTCTCCTTAGGAACAGGCAGGAATTCCCCTCTTAGAGATTCAGTGTGTCACTTTAATCTGATCTCATACTTGCTCTGAGCTGAGTGCTGCAGGGTCATTGTTTCTTTGTGCTTGCTTCATGCTGTTGAAGGAGTTAAGGTTTCTGTTTACTTTTGTGGTTAAACATACATTTTGCTGTCTGGTCTATAACTTCCAGCGTGGGTGTTTCTGTGAATGACTTCATGCACCTTTATTTATTCCTCTTAGGGAGGGCTGTGTCTCCTTGAGGAATCAAGACTATATGGTCTATTTGCAGAGTAAGGTTTCATGTTAAGGTTTTTAGAGAGCAAGGAATAACAAGTGGTGCTGCAGGTCAGGATTGAGAGATGTCAGGAGAGTTGTGGGGTTAGCCAGGAATAGGTTCTGCAGGGCGAGATGGAGATGTATTGGTAGAACTGCACGGGGAAACATAGGATGACTGTAGTTAATGGGATAGGGTCATCATTTCCATTAGAATCAAAATTCACTGCAAAATCTTGATTTTTCTTCTCATCTAATAAATTGTACTTAGCAATTTCCATCCCTCGGTCTGAAAGGTGGGTGAGAATTATTACCTGCATTTTACAGCTGGAGAAACTGAGGCATGGAGATTAAGTGAATTAGGCAGGCACACAGCAAGGCTCTGGTAGGGTTTGCAATAACTCAGATCTCCTGAATAATCTGTGTCCTAGCTATGGGGCCATACTGCTTTTATTATGCATGTATGCACTAACTGTGACCATACGTCTTGCATTAGACAGAACTGATTCAGTGGCAATTGTGATTACCCCGCTTCTTTAATTTACCTGCAAGACTGACAACTGTCACCGAGTCTGCTGAGAAATCTGCATGCGGCTTTGACATGTTCATCCTGTCTGCAGCCTACAAAGGGAGGACAGTTGTGAAGCAGTGCTTTGAAATGCATAAACATCCTGGTTGAGTATGTCATGGGATGTGTTATGCAAATCCAGAGAGCAGTATTCTCGCCTTTGTTGGTTTAAAGAAGATTCTGATAAGAGCCTGCAATTCTGATTGTACTTTATGCTCTTGGGCCTTATGACCTGGGAAAGAGTGACACAGACATGGTTACACGTGGTTCTTAGCCAGCGTCCGTGGTTCAGTTGGAAAGAGGAAATACAGCCCAGACATAATGCACAGTGGAGAAGCAAAGAAACAAATATTCCCCACCACCGGTGAATCAAACAGAAGGCTCAGAAGATCCCCTGAAAGTTATACCAGAGCAATGAAAACCATTAAAGGACTGGAGAGATTGATTTAAGAATACAGATTGTAGATTGAAAGAAGTAAATACACATATAGCTTGGCCAGACTGTGGTTGTGGGGGAGATATTACTACCAACACATGTCTGAAGGGTGTAAACACCGAAGAGGGAAAGGGGGATCCAAGCTAGGGTGACTGAGAGTGGTGGGAGAAAATAAAGAATGCACCAGGTCTTTTAAATACTCAGCCGCACTGCAATAGGGGAGGGAAGACTTGAAACCTTTGCTGGGAGATTTTATGCAGCCCTCAAGGGTAAGGGGAGATCCTGCACAGGCTGAGAGAACGGGGCTGGGGGACTTAATAAGTCCCTTCTCCTTCTGTGAACTCGACACATTCATGTCTTCTGGCATGGAAGAGGAGCCTGTCTGTAACCAAGCTTTTGACAGTCCCCTACAATAACTTTCTGTGCTACATCCTGGTCCCTACATGAACACAAGCTCGCTTAATACCCTTTTCTAAATGCCTCACACTTGAAGTACCTTTCATCTGAGCATCTCTCAGTTCTCTGCAAACATTAATTAATCCTCACAACATCTTTGTGAGGCCCTGTCTTATGCATGTGGGGATATGAGTCACAGAGAGATGGATGACGTGAGTTTCCAAAGGTTATGCAGTGAGTCAGTGGCAGACTTGGTTATGGAAATCAGGAGTCCTTACTGCCCGTTCCCTGAAGACTAAATAATCCCAGGCAGTGACTTCATTACTAAATTGCACAGATTCAGTTTCTTCTTTTTGGTTTCACTTTTCTTTGTAGTGAACAACAGTTTTATGACCTTAAACTGTGAATCTTGTGCTGATGAAAGATGCCAAAATGTCAGCCCTGGGGACCGAATCTTTCCTTCCCCCACCCCCTGAAAACAGATACAGCAATGGCTGGACAAGCCTCCCCAAAATTTACCCAGCATGTCTCACTCCCTGACCTGGAGGAGAGGGGAGCTTAGTCTCTATGGCCCATTCAGTTCTTTCTTGTGTCTGAGACTGCCAGCCGGGGGGGGCCGATTTGTGATGGTATCCTTTGGCGATGCAGACACCTTCCCACTAAGAACTGGGCAGAGCGCACAGATTCACTCCAGGTAGGAGCCAGCAAGCGGTCAGCAGGTGATAACCCCTCATGCTAGAAGCAGAAGGCACTATATTCCATTTCCATAGGTTTGGGGGTGGGCATGGGAATGTCTGGCTGTCTTCTCTATCCAGCATGCTGCTTTGCTGTTTTCTTAGTTCTATGCATAGGGTTTTCTTAGGTTGGATAAAGGGGAAAATATTGTAGCTAGAGCCAATTTCTCTCTCTTGAGGGGGGGGGACATCTGGTATAACTGATTCCTGGTTTGTCTTCGTGATCCTTACCAGTCATGCTAGAGGCAGTACTTGCAGCTCATCAGGATACTCAGGCTGCATACATGTGCTTGGCAGACTTGCTAACTTGACTCACCTCTGTGTTTAAAGCCTGTCCCGGGGATGCTGCCCTAGATAGCTGGGGTTTCAGTATCTGGGTTTCAAGAGTTCATCACTTTGCTGTTTTAAATTCTATCCCGCTGAGACTTTGAGAGACAAGTGTGATGGATGTTAAAATTGTCATATGGGGTCAGACTGCTGGTCTGTTCAACCCCGTATCCTGCCTATAGTCATGGACAATACCCAGAGTTTCATGAAAAGGGGTGTGTGTGTGTGTGTGTGTGTGTATAGAGAGGACCCATAGTGTTTCTAACTCACATGTAATGAGATAGAAAGGTTAAGAGGTTCCTTCCTGACCCCGTGTATCTGATTAGTTTATGCCCCGAAGCTTGCCATTTGATTGGGTTATCATGTTTGTTCAGAGTGACAAAGTTCCAGAAGTCAGACTCAAATCACAGTGAAAAGTCCCAGAGTTGTGAATAAAAGCTGAAGTGAACCAAGTTTCTTGTTAGGCTTGTGTCAAACTATAATATTCATAGATATTGTCTTAACATGATTTTCTTTAAACTGTATCTCTGAAGGTTATAAAGAACATTCTCTGAAACTGCCGGTAAATGGGCAATTGGTTACCAAATGCACAAGCACAAATATAAAATCCCATTTTAAATTTGACTTAATATTTAATAACAAAGCCACCTACAAAAACATCAAGTTAATGTGCATAATTATTAGTAAGTGAACCTATTATGATAGTAATACATTTCTATCACTTGTGTCTTCTGGGGAATGGAATATGCACCATGTGAGCCAAAACATTTTTGCATGTTAAATAGTCAAGACAGCAAATAATAACTAGCTTTGATATGTATTGTTAAATGTACTATTTTGACCGTATATAGAGATGAGATCTATCCTAACAGGTGCACTAGGAAAGGGTTAGTCTGAGAAACGAGATGGATCTGGGCTTTGGCAATAGGCGTGTCACCTCTGGCTGCCAGTTGGCAGTGACTTACAGGGTTGGTCTTCACTGCACAGTTAACCTTGAGTTACAACTTGAGTGTTGCCTGTAACTTGAGGCCTGTCTGCACACACAAGCTTTTGCACTAATTGTCTGAATTGGGTCAGTTAAAGCAGTTCCTAATTAGGGCTGACTGGAAATCCCAAATTGTTGGTAGGGTACATGGAATTAAGGAGCAGCCATCAATCTAGGATAATGTCTCATTATAGTTGTATAATTAGAACTGAAAAATCTCCCTCCTATATGCACCATGTGTGAGGGAAGCACTGAATTACAGCTAACGGATGCTCTGCAGACAGCAGCATTCCATCTGCTACATGTTTTTTGCCACTACATTTTAAGAAAGCAACATCAGTAGTGGTTCAAAGTCCATGCCTGTAGTCCTCACCCTGAATAAAAGTCTGCAACTCCTGAGTATTCTCTGAGAAACTAATCTGTGTTGCCACTCTTGAGTATTTCCTATTTGATTAAAAAGGGCCTTTTAATACATGTGCATAATGCTTTTACAAACTTAAAAGATCTGAGTTTCTGAGATGCTTACATCTCTGCTATCTGTCTGCATCCTGTAGCAGTGTTTACACCAAAAACAATCAGCAGGATAATAAATTTGGCTTGTCCTTATTTTTGCAAGGTTCTAGCCAGTGGGCACTTTTTTTTGGGTTCACTGTTACCTTAGACTGTCTGTTTAAAAAACAAAACAAAACAGCTTATTGTTCAATGCTGGCATGAGTCAATGGGATTTTTCACTGGCTGAAAATTTTTCTAATTTTTTTCCCTGCTAATTGGGGATTATACACGCTGGCATCAGGATCAGCAAATATCTTTTCTTTGAACTCTTGTGGGGGTGAGTGGGAGACTTGGACAACTTGGCATGCAGCCTTGCATTGTGGAAACCCAGCATATAAATTACTGCATCAGTGATCAGTGTGGAACCTTTCAGAAGAGGTCCCCAGCAATCAAGCAACCTGCTTTTCCCAAGTCTATGTCCCTAGAGGGAAAAACAACAACTAAAAGAATTGTATCCCTGCCTGTTAAAATTAGGCCCTCTGTAATCTCACTATCAGAACAGCCGGGATGGCTAGCTGCCTTGAAAAACATATGTTTTAATGCAGGAATAATGCATTCCATTTAGGATGGCCATAGCTGTAGGGGCTGGGTGACTTAGTGGGTAAAGTGCTCCCATTTTGCCTCTGGGTTCAGGGCTAATATCAAGCATAGGGTCCATAGTGAAGCAATAAAAAGGCACTGGCTGGGACATTGTTCCCATCCTCTGTTCCTAACGAGGATGCTATCTCTGTATGTCAGCCCTAGCAGCGTTCAAAAACTTTGGTCTATCCTGTTATTGAAAAGAAACTTGGAGAGCAAAGGGAAGATTTACAACAGAAGTTCCCAAATTGTGGCTCTGTCTGCCTAAAGGAAACGTGTGCTAGTATAACTACATCGGTGTCGCTGCATTCATGTAATCCCTCAACGTAGACCACCTGCTCTGGTGCAGTTTAATCTGGCAACAAACCTAAATTGACTGCACTGGTGTCAGCCCCGCTTTGTACCCATGCAGCGCTTTTCTATTAGCGGTTTGTACTCGGGAATGACATAAATATCTTTATAACAGCAGAAATGTCCTTAGTGCAGACAGAACCTTGATGTGTGGAGAGCTGGCTGGTCAAATGCTGTGGGCAGCTCCTCAGTTCCAGCTGCTAAATTTCATTACAAGGAGCTAAAAATACACAAGTATTTTCTCAGTGTAACTTTTCCATATGAATAGTTGTGGTAGTTGCCATGAGGGTGTTCTGTGGGTGCAGAGGTGGACTGTGCTGCTGTGAATAGGAAGGGAGGCGACCACGGGACAAGCTCTCTATTAAGATATGGTGCATACAGTGGAAACATATGAGGAGTGATGAGTTTAGAGCATGCACCCAGGATAGATCGTGGCACAGCATCCTGCTGACCTTAAAGACTCTGGACTCAGTGGATGTGGTCTGGAGATTAAAGCACTGGATTGGGAGTTGGGAGATTTGGATTTGGTTTCTGACTGTGTTACTGATGTCACTGTGTGGAACCACAGGCAAATTGTTTCTCTTCTGTGCCTCAGTTTTGCTGTCTGTAAAAGGGGGATAATGGCGCTTACCCTGCTTTGAGCCTATGATGGAGAGTGCTATGTAAATGCTAAGTTTTGGTGGTAAGCGCATTTACTTGAAGGTAGAGTTTACTGGTAAGAGGTTGTACAAAATTCATTGGGCTAAAATACACCTTTATTTGGGGGAGCGACTGACAGCGATGTCCTAGGGTTCTGAACATATTCTCCCACAATGATTCCATGTCAAATTGGCTCAGTTGAGAAGTCAGGATTTTTCTGCCAATGCTGCAAACTCCACCTGAGATTCAAAGCATCAAACTGTTCTGCCTTCCTCTCTCTGGCACCATCCATGTTAAAGCTTCTGTAGCCAGAAGTTTCCTGGGCCACATCAGAAAGGGCCTGTCACTCACTCCCTGTATGTAAACAAAGCAATTCAACCACCTCATCTTTCCCACATCTTAGAGTAGGGTGAGAGCCCAGCCAGGCACATGCTGTTTTTCAGCTAGATTTCACACTATCTGCCCTGGGGCTGTTGGTTTCGTCCTCTATCCCTTTTTCCTTCAACTCTCTCTCGTGTCCCTGGCACGATTAGTCTCTCCAGTTTCACCTGGCTTCTTACTGCCATTTCTCTCTGCCTGTTCCCAGTGTGTCGTCTTCTCCTGGAGAGCTCTGCCACAGTCACTGCACTTTTTTTAGACATCTTTTTTCCCCATTGTCTAACTCTAATACCCCAAATCGTAGGGAGCCTTCAGATTTCTGTATTTCTCTCCTGCCTAAACAGACCCATTAGCCCTTTATGATGCTGCTTGTTTAAACAGAGGAAGCTCACTGCCTATAAAACTGCAATACTAGTGAACCCTGCATCAAGTAACACCTCCCACTCTACCTGTAGTTGGCAACCTCCTCCAAGTATCTCTGGATTTTCATTATATCCCTTTATCTTTAAATAAAGATCACCTCTGCCATGCAACTGATTTTTGCTGGTTCCTTGAGTCGCCACTTAAAGGCTAGTTTTACTGTATGTTTATTGCAGTGGATAATATATGGGACTTTGCATTGATGGAATGTAAATTATTGGAAGCTAACAGGAAACTTTTCCCTTCTGTCTCCACTATAATTAGACCTGTATGGAGTGATTGTTTGGGACAGGAGTAGTAGCCCACAAAGCTCTTAGCCTCTGCTCCCTTTGGATATTATGGGATCTCTTCACTTGTCTTTGCAGCATGAGCTTTCGTGGGTGAATACCCACTTCTTCGGATGCAAGATGACTTGCATCCGAAGAAGTGGGTATTCACCCACGAAAGCTCATGCTGCAAAACGTCTGTTAGTCTATAAGGTGCCACAGGATTCTTTGCTGCTTTTACAGATCCAGACTAACACGGCTCCCCCTCTGATACTTCACTTGTCTTGTAGATGAACATTTTTGAAGATGGTTTTTGTTGTTGTTTTTTTTGTGTCTGGGTTTACACTAGAGCTCACGATGGACTCGTATTAGCTTTAAAGATGCTAAAAAGGTGCTGGCTTTTTCAGATCCCAAGTAGACAGGGCCAAGCCTTAGTTTAGGTTAAGTATGGAAATAGTCTATTGCATGGTTTTGTAGGCCATTTTGTTACATGGGTAGGCCCTGCCTATGTTGACCTTTGAAATTGCATTCTAGCATGAGGCATGTCAGCACAGTTTGAACTCCACAGCAGGCAGGGCTGTAGGGACTCATTCCCTTCCTCAGCTGTCTCCCCATTAGCAGATTTAGACGACCCAGTGGTGAAAGCACCAGTGTGTTGCTTGTACTAGCATATTCCCACCAATGCAGCCATGGGCAGTGCTGTCTCAGAGTGTGAGCTTTCCCAAAGGGGCCAGTGTACTGGGGGTCCTAGCTCCTGATGGCAGTATGTCCAGTAAGCCACTAAGACCATGGTTTGCTCTGTCTGATACCCACCATTTTCAAGAATGGTGGCTCCAGACTGACCTAGGGAAAGTTCAATGGGCCCCATCTATGCTGTTAATGCAGCCAGCCCTTCACTTCTGAGAGTGCCAAATTAACTGCACGTTGAAGTAGTTTCCTAATTAGGGGCCATTTGGGTAAGAAACAAGTTTTTTTAAAATTTTTAATAAACAGACTTTAACTTGCCCATTGGGAACAGAAGAAAAGGCATGCGAGTCAATATGGACATCCTGATAAGACTGTTTTCTTTGCGTAGTCATTGTGTCCTTATTAGCACACTTCACTGTAATTCCCACTAGAAGCTTTGTATTCCTATCTCACTGCTCTGGAACCAGGGAGCACTTTGATAAACTACCCTTACCAGCCAATACAAATCCAAGGAGCATTGGGGGAGGTGGGGATGGCATGAACATTTCTGCTTACATCTGAGCAAAGTTACACAGAACAATTGTAGTAGTCATTTATGCTGTCTGATGGGAAAGCAGAATCTGTTACTAGCACAGTCTTGTGTTGAAGAGCAATGCTGAAATTCCTGTTTACAGTGTGCTTTGTCACTCTTGGGAGAAGAGCATGTAAGAGTTGCTCCTAAGGGTTGGGAAATAATCTTGACGTCTTCCAGTACATGTTTATATGCTGTGCAATGGTGAGCAGAGCTGGATGGACAGAATGAGAGAGAAGCTTGTTACTTTAGGAGGAGCGAGGAGCAGGGATCTGAGTGAAGAGGGATAGCTCAGTGGTTTGAGCATTGGCCTGCTAAACCTAGGGTTGAGAGTTCAATCCTTGAGGGGGCCATTTAGGGAACTGGGGTAAAAAACTGTCTGGGGATTGGTCCTGCTTTGAGCAGGGGGTTGGACTAGATGATCTCCTGAGGTCCCTTCCAACCGTGATATTCTGATTCTATAAACTGGGACAGGACTCCTGCTTACTCAATACATTTACAGCAGAACCCTTATTTTATGAATGAATTGGGGATTGATAAGTTGCAGGACGGTGCACTGCATCGCTTTCTTCTCGCCCTTCAAACCACTGCAGAGTGATTTCCAATTCAGTGAAGGACTTAGAAATATGAAGGGACCTCAACTTGTTCTTAGTCAACATTACTTTCACTATGTGATTCCCTCCTCCTCCCTCTCTCCCCTGATTGGGAAAAATAGTTCATATAACTGGTCATTCATAAGGTCAGTGTTCATAAAATTGAGGTTCTACTGTACAAAGTTTAGTTTAACTGAATATAGAAGGTAAGTACATCTTCAAAAGGCACTGTGTCTGGGGTTATCAAACATGCCCTGTAACAGTCATGGTATATATGCTTACATCCTTGGCTCCTAAAAAATCATTTTGAAAAAAATTACTCCATTTTACAGTTGGGACAACGGAGGGGCACAGAGGTGAGGTGACTTGCTCAAAGTTACACAAGTCAGTGGCAGAGCCGGGAATAGAATCCAAAACTTCTGATTCAGCCCTGTGTTCTGTATGGCGGACAACACTGTCTCTTTAATAAAACAGCTGACAAGTAATACATAATTTGACCAATTATCAAAGAGGTGTGTATGTTTAGGTTGTATGTGCCTTGGCTGTCTTACAGTTAGCTTGAAAATTGTTGTGTATCAGCTGTATTACATTTTCAGGTGGAACATTGATTATAAAGCTAAATATATAATTAGAATTCCACAAAGGGAGGCCTTCCAGGTGGAATTGCCACTGAGGGCAATTTTTGTCTTGTCTGTTTTTAAATTCTTAAGTGAGTCCCTTTTTATATTTCATGAAAGGCCATGTATTGCATGCAGAAAATGAGAGAGAAAGTGAATGAGATAATATCTTTTATTGGACCAACTTCGGTTGGTGAGAGAGTCAGAGCTCTTCAGGTTTGGGCAGATAAATATATTTACCTCACTCACCTTGTCTCTCTCATATCGTGGGACGGAGACAGCTACAACTACACTGAATACATACAGAAAATGGTTAGTTTTTGAGCATCAAGGTGAAGACAAAGCAAGTGAGTCACATGTAAATGATCCTCCTATATTATGTCCTGGCTGCAACCACACCTAGAAACCTTAAACTAAACAGTAGAGCAGTGTTTGTTATGCTTGCATTTGATACACTTCACTTGTTAAATCCTGTTTAAGTTTGCAGTACATCACAATGTTGTGTGGTTCATTTGCAAAGTAAGCTGTGAGTTGAACCACTGTTAAACATTTCATCAGAGTTGTGATTATCATCTTTGACCAGAGAGAGAGAGAAGTCAGTGGTAGAACATGATCAATGAGTTAATTTGCTGGTACTTTCTTCTAGGTCAGACTAATATAAACTTTCAGAGTTAATACTGTTTTAAAATGCTGATAGTGGGGAAACAGACCACAGAAGAAACATGAAAATATAATTGTGCTCTGAGGCTTGAGTATCAAAAGATCTTTCACTTATTAAGTCCCTGTGCACTTATGTATGAGGTTGTGTGTGTGATTTTTATGAGTACTTGGACAAAATATGGAGGGTGCAAGTAATGAGTTCCTAGGTTTTTGATCTCACCTAAAGTCCGATTTGATGCCCTAATGTATCAGATTTGAAACATCATGATTCCTGTCAGAGTGTATGTGTCCCTTTACTATTTCAAGATGGATAAGCTGGGTTCCAAGAAATTTGAGTGTGGGTATTTTTCAAATGAGACCTTAAAAACAGATTTTTCAGATGTGCTGAGCAGTCACAGTTCCCATTAAATAGGGCATTGAGGCCCTGCCTAGTCATCTTGGATGTTACTCTGTCCTTGTCCAAGCACCCCTGTCCCCTGTGCCCCCCTAAATTGCTGTGCAGTATGGTTTTATTCTGTCTGCTGCACTCTGGGCTTTGTGCATGGCCTGTGACGTGTGATCTTCTAGCAGGAATGAGCTGTAGAGTTTTCTCTTGTATGCACACTTACCTGCAGTAATTCTTGTGCAGTGTAATCCTGCTCACTCTTTCGATACCATAGTCTAATGGTGCTGGTGCTGATAGCTCATGAAAATAGAGCTGTGGGCAGCCTGGACTGAGAAGGAAACTTCCTGTATTACACCTGGGCGGAGCAGCCAGTTCTATATAAAGGTTCATGCTCTGGCAGGTCTTTTGGAGCTTTTTTCTACAGGCTCCCTCTGGTCTGTGTTGAGCCTGTAGCAAAGGTAGCTCTTTGTTCACATCTGAGAAATGGACACAACAGAGCGTGGCACTCGCTCTTCTACCAGGAACAATCGTTTATTTTTATATTGCATCCTCTTGGGAGCGTTACAGAAGGCTTTATGCTGAAAGATAGAATTGTGTGAGAGAGATGGACACACTGTACAGTGCTGATACACAGATTCCTCTACGAACGGAGGAAGAGCTATGTAGCAGAGAGGTAAAAGGAGAGAGTTGGAGATTTAAACTGGGGAAGGAGCAAGTAGCTTTAGAACAGGCTGGATAAATGTTCTAGGGATGGAAGAATGGAAAGAGGCAGTAATGTAGAGGAGGGATTGTCTCTCAGCTAAACAAGAGAGTCATGAGAACTGGGTTCCTCGTTCTGCCACTGATTTGCAGTGTGTGGCCTTGGGCAAGTCATTTTCCCTGTCAGTCAGCTTCTCCATCTGTAAAATGTGGATAATGCTAACATGCATGTTTGAGTTTGTAAAGTGCCTTGGAATGCTTTGCTTGCAGGCGCTATATATATAGAAGACCAAGGTACTATGAGGATAGAATGGGGCGGGGAAGCTGAGAGGCATTTCTTTTCTGGAAAGGAGAAAGTTTTGTCTCCCAGGACTAGACCTTAGCATCAGTGCAGCAACCTGCCCATCAAAGCTGCTCTACCAGGAGTTGGGGCCTGCAATGATCAGCTTCTGTTTATGTAGCACTGCTCCTCCCGAAGGCTCTGAAAGTGCTGTGCTAGTTGCACACGGGAATTGCCTAAGCCACCTCTGGGTGAAATGTGACAGTTGTTCTCAGAGTAAGTCCCCAAGAGCTCGTCATACAAGTGAATCAGTAGTCTTTAAAGAGTTGCATAGGGATTCCAGGTTCAAGTTGGGTCTCTGCTCCCTCAATACATCCTGCCCCAAGCAATCCTAGGCAGCGTCACTCCTCATGACTCACTTAGCCAGTTAATGTTTGAATGTACTTTGAACATGCCCAGTGCTATATACTGTTAAGTAAGCAGGAATGATAGGGGCTCTTGGTATGTTGAATGTTCCAGGGAGTCACCATCATCATGAAGGAGAGAGGCTGTGTTAGATTCCCTGTGATCTCATTCTCCACCTCTGTGCAGGGTGCATATTCAAAGTCATTTTACCTTATCTGTGCCTGGAGAAAAGGAAAAAGCAGCTAGGCTAGGGCAACTGGCTAGTTGTGTAAAGCCTTTGTTAAGAGACTCTTACGAGCCTAAAGGAAACCTGTGCCCATTGTAGGTGCTAGCACAGCCCCAGGGGCTTTCCTGGCCCTGTATATAAAGAAGACGAAGGCAGTCATATGGAAATTATTGCACACTTTTACGTGTCAGTCTAGATTAAATCTACAGGCCTTGGTTGCTGCTGCTGTGTTTGAATGGTCAGATCTTGGACTCAGTTTTCAGTATCTTAATCTTCCAGGGCTCTTAGTTGGGCACTTTCTCCAGTACTAAACTCCTAAGTCAAAAATAAAACACCAGGAAAGCTGCTCATTAAGTCTGTGGGAAGGTGCACAAAACCACTCTCTTCACTGAACTCTGGAGTAGTGTCTCCCAGTCCCCTGCTTCCTTTCTGTGGTTAAATTCATCTATTATGTTTATATACACAGAAATCATCAACTGAAACTGGGCCCCAAATTAAGGTACTTTACAAACTTTTACCAAATCTAAGACTAATGAAAATGCTTAATGACTTACTAAATTCCAATGGAAAATGGTTTTAAAAGAAATTCTCTACAGTGTCTAATTCACCATTGCAGCACTAAGAATCTGAAAATGAAACTAACTAAAAATGGAAAAGTGAAGTTGGCTTCACTGACTTTCATTGTCCAAGTTCAGTGGTGTATAGCATAAGAACTGCCATACCGGGTCAGACCAAAGGTCCATCTAGCTCAGTGTCCTGTCTTCTGACAGTGGCCAATGCCGGGTGCCCCAGAGGGAATGAACAGAACAGGTAATCATCAAGTGATCCACCCCCTTTTGCCCATTCTCAGCTTTGGCAAACAGAGGCTAGGGACACCATCCCTGCCCATCCTGGCTAATAGCCATTGATGGACCTATCCTCCATGAATTTATTTAGTTCTTTTTTAAACCTTGTTATAGTCTTGGCCTTCACAACATCCTCTGGCAAAGAGTTCCACAGGTTGATAGTGCGCGGTGTGAAGAAATACTTCCTTTTGTTTGTTTTAAACCTGCTGCCTATTAATTTCATTTGGTGACCCTTAGTTCTTGTGTTATGAGAAGGAGTAAATAACACTTCTTTATTTACTTTCTCCACAGCAGTCATGATTTTATAGACCTCTATCATATCTCCCCTTAGTTGTCTTTTTTCCAAGATGAAAAGTCCCAATCTTATTAATGTCTCCTATACGGAAGCTGTTCGATACCCCTAATCATTTTTGATGCCCTTTTCTGAACTTTTTCCAATTCCAATATATCTTTTTTTGAGATGGGGCAACCACATCTGCACACAGTATTCAAGATGTGGATGTACTATGGATTTATATTGGGGCAATATATTTTCTGTCTTACCTATCCCTTTCTTAACGATTCCCAACATTCTGTTTGCTTTTTTGACTGCTGCTGTACATTGATTGAGTGGAGGTTTTCAGAGAACAATCCACAGTGACGCCAAGATCTCTCTCATGAGTGGTAACAGCTACTTTAGACCCCATCATTTTATATGTATAGTTGGGATCATGTTTTCCAATGTGCATTACTGTGCATTTATCAACATTGAATTTCATCTGCCATTTCGTTACCCAGTTTTGTGAGATCTTTTTGTAGCTCTTTGCAATCTGCTTTGGACTTAACTATCTTGAGTAGTTTTGTATCATCTGCAAATTCTGCCACCTCATTGTTTACCCCTTTTTCCAGATCATTTATGAATATGTTGCACAGCACTGGTCCCTGGAGATCACAACTATTTACCTCTCTCCATTCTGAGAACTGACCACTTATTCCTACCCTTTGTTTCCTTTTAACCAGTTACCAATCCATGAGAGGACCATCCCTCTTATCTCATGACGGCTTACTTTACTTAAGAGCCTTTGGTGAGGGACCTTGTCAAAGGCTTTCTGAAAATCTAAGTACACTACATCCACTGGATCCCCCTTGTTCACATGCTTGTTGACCCCCTCAAAGAATTCTAGTAGATTGGCGAGGCATTATTTCCCTTTACAAAAGGGATAAATGATGAAAAAGGTGAATAATATTGCCCAGCTTTCTAAAGTGCTCTAAAATCTGTGGATGAAAGTGCCAGATTATTGCTAAGCATTAACCTTATTAGACTGTTAAATCCAGGTGACACCTTCTTTTTCTTGTAGGGGATAAATGGGGTGGGGTGCATTGTTTTGTTTCCTTCATGTATGTGTATCATGTTGGTGGGAAAGTTATGGGAATATCTTAATAAATACGTTAAAATAAGGAGCCTTATGTAAGTAAGCAAGCTGCTTTATTACAGATAAGGCAGGTGGTATTTTGCAGCATTTTGTTAACAGAAGAAACCGCTTTATACAAGGTGAACAAAGGTGCTCTGCCAACACTATATTAAGCAAACAGATAAAACTACACAGTGAAGTAGTGATCTCTGTCTAGCACATGCTGGGGCCTGAAGTAGATTGGGGAGTGAATGATTTGCCCATTGCTAAGGAAGGCTGCTCCTCAAGTTCTGGTGGAGTGATTTGGGGGAGGAGAGGAGATATAGGTAGTAATTCTCTGCTGCTGCTTACTAACAGGGACACCATGAGGGAAAAAAAAAATGAGGATGCAGGTAATGTCTATGTTATGCAGAGGGAATTCTCAGGTGTCCTTTGGTGTGTTTTTTTTTTTTTTTTTAAATCTGCCATTTATGCAGAATGCTGCGAGCGATGCGCATGAAACTTCCAAGGATTTCTCCAACCCTGCAGAACAATGTTTGCATGGTTATTAAATGCATGTCATTGCTTGCTCTCTGCGTTGAGCTGAAGTGAGATTTCTGTGGGAAGCTGCTAGTAGTTTGACCTTTGAAATGGAGTCCAGCGTCACTTGGCTTGGACAAGAGTGCGTGGAGCATCGGAGACTACTGCAAGTTTGAGTGTATAGTATCTTGTTGCAAAAGGCCTTTTTTAGGTAAGTGTGTAACTTTGCTCTTGTAGTAGTATATTAGGGAAAAACCTTTGTGTTTGCATAAATGTAATCCCAGTTCATACAACAAATGCTGCATTGTTGGAAGACTCCGTTGCAGCCTAGTTGTGCCTAGTATGGTTAGAATTGTCATTTCTGCACCAGAAAAAGGAACCAGACAGTATGAATTGTACTAGAGCTGTTTGACTTCTGCAGTATTTGGGAACATGCTTAAAACATGTTTAAATCCTGTATACTCTGCACGATTGAATCTTGCATTAACCATTGTATAGCATTACCATGCAGTCACTAGGCAAAAATTAATATAAACTGGTGGGACCTTGCACTATGGCTCCTGTAGTGAGAAACTATAACTTGTAGATACATTTCCACTTTAGGTTTATCTGTGCTAGTTTCTTACTGTATTTGTAATATGGACAGATGCACACGTGGTCTGTGTCCATGCACAATGCTGTTAACATGAATTACAGCTCTCTGTGCACGGCACTACAATTATTAGGTTAGAACCAGGTTCCACACTGGTTCTGCCATGAAGATGTAACCACCAAACATCCTACCTCCAGCTGTCATGTGAAAATTAGTCTCTTCTCTGCACTTGCAGAGGCAGCTGAGGTGGGATAGAACATCTGCCGAGGTTTTCCTAGAAGGCACTGATATAAAACATTGTGCAGGGTTGTAGTTGTGGGCAGGCCGAGGTGGTTTTGTCATTGAGAAAAGCTGCACTACGAATGTGCTGCACCATATTGGCTAAGAGTGTCTGAGTCTGATTCCCCTGAACATAATTCTAAATGGAATACAGTTTATTATTCGTGCTGTGGTAGTACCTAGTTGTGGATCAGGGCCCTGTTGTGTAAGATGCAGCACAGGGCTGTATAAGGAGGGATTCCAGTAATAATTAGGTGTGGCTTGCCCAATCTGAAGGCAGAGTAAACCCATGCCCATCCTCCACATTCTGCTTTTTCCAGGATTTTAGCTAAATTGCAGGCTTCCAATTTGGATTTTATTTCTCTAATTTATCTCTCTTGGCAGAGTGTCTCATCTTTAATTAATGCTGTCAACACTGCCTTAAACCCCCCTAAAAATTGTCATGAGCTGTCTCTAGTATTTCAAATTACTGTAAAAAGACCATTTAAAAAAATCTATAGTTGAAAGCAAGCCCTGTAGTTTATATAATATTTTATGAAGAAGATCCAAGCATCTCCCTGTCAGTACATATTACACTGATACACTGGTTTTATATACATAGTAGTTGTTTCTAGAATGGCTAATTTCCAGCAATTATGGCTCATTAAGTATAGTAGTGGATGGCTAATACAATACATCTTTCTTTTCTAGCATATCTGTTTTGGAATGCAGAAATACCTTGGAGTTAAACAAAGCAAGGGGTTTTTTCAGCTGAACTCTGAAAAGGCACTTGAATGAGTCTCAGGGAGGCAGAGTCAGATGCAGGAGGTGCAGAGAAGAAGGCTCTGCGACCAAGGAGAGGAATCCATCACTTAAAGCAGGGGTCAGCAACCTTTCAGAAGTGGTGTGCCGAGTCTTCATTTATTCACTCTAATTTAAGGTTTTGCGTGCCAGTAATACATTTTAACGTTTTTAGAAGGTCTCTTTCTATAAGTCTACAATATATAACTAAACTATTGTTGTATGTAAAGTAAATAAGGTTTTTAAAATGTTTAAGAAGCTTCATTTAAAATTAAATTAAAATGCAGAGTCCCCCGGACCGGTGGCCAGGACCCGGGCAGTGTGAGTGCCACTGAAAATCAGCTCGCGTGCCGCCTTCGGCACACGTGCCATAGGTTGCCTACCCCTGACTTAAAGAATAAAGGGAGACAGGAAGGGAAGGGAGCAATGGAACAGAATGGAGCAAGTCCATGGAGACAGTATATTCAAACAAGGGAATTTTTCAACTGAATCCTAAAATGAATGAGAAGCCAGTGAAGTTGTTCTCCGATTGGGGTGATACAGAGAGGGACTGGCAGGGCTCCAGAGGAGACCGCAGACTTGCAATAGTCAGATAAAGGAGACGAAGGCCTGGAAGAGGGTTTCAGTAGACATTGAAATGAGTCTGTGGTGCTGTTGGACAAGATCATCAATCCAGTTGCTGCTGTAGAAAGGATATTCCCTGTACCACCTGTTTCTCCTGGAAGCATTTTTCCAGAACTTTGTGCCCCGTCATTTTTACTTGATGGTTGCCAGATACTCTGCCTTCAGCAAAGGCAACAGATACATCTCTCGTATACAAACAAGGAGAGTTGAGACCTTGTTCATCAAGCTCTGACTGAGTGACTTAATGACTGAGTAGGCTCATGTCAGTAATGATCTATCTTAAGTGTAAATAACCTTAAACATAGTTTTGCTCTTCACTTATCTATTGTGTTTTCTGATTGGGGGTGTAAATATTTTCCCAGAAGGCTTTTGGTTCAGTAAGTCCCTTCAGTATGCCATCCTTCTTATTGCTAGCATCTTTAAGCTCTCAGTTGCATGATAAGATAATGGTTTAATTAATTAGTGCAAAATTACTGTGGTAATCTTATCAGAGTACCTGTGACTAAGGCTTTGTTAGTCACAGCTAGCACAGGAGTGTCAGATTCTGTCACACTGTTTCTGGGCAGTTTTGACGCAGGTTGGGATTCAGTTTATGGCAAACCCCAAGAATGACAGTAAGGCCCTTGGCTCCTCCATCAATTTACATCTTTTATGCTCTTACATTTTAATTCATTCTGCATGAATAGGGCTTAATAGTTAAAAAATGTAACACCTTTGCTATGACAAATGCACAGTTCTCCCTTCAACACTACCAATTTTATATGGATAACTTAAAAGAATTCCTGCTAATCCAAGTAATAAAAACTGGAGTTGATCATGATTAATATTGTTACAATTAAATACCAACAGGAAATATGGGTATAAAGATTAGACAGTTGTGAGGTGGGATATTGTGAGAAGAAATTGGGCCGTAACAGTAACTCAAATCACCCTGCATTAATTTCTTTATATAAGGAAGTGCAAGTGCTATTTTATGCCCAGTAAGGTGTCCAGTCACTGACATTGTTGGAAGAGGAGGACTTGTGGCACCTTAAAGACGAACAAATGTATTTGAGCATAAGCTTTCGTGGGCTAAAACCCACTTCATCGGATGCATGCAGTGGAAAATACAGTAGGAAGATCTATATATACACAGAGGACATGAAAAAATGGATGTTGCCATACTAACTATAACAAGAGTAATCAGTTAAGGTGGGCTATTAGCAGGAGAAAAAAAACATTTTGTAGTGATAATCAGGATGGCCCATTTCCAACAGTTGACGAGAAGATGTGAGTAACGGGGAAAAAATTAACACGGGGAAATAGGTTTTACTCCCAGTCTTTATTCAAGCCTAATTTAATGGTGTCAAGTTTGCAAATTAATTCTAATTCTGCAGTTTCTTGTTGGAGTCTGTTTTTGACGTTTTTTTGTTGGAGTATTGCGACTTTGAGGTCTGTCATCGAGTGACCAGGGAGGTTGAAGTGTTCTCCAACTGGTTTTTGAATGTTATGATTCTTGACGTCTGATTTGTGTCCATTTATTCTTTTGCGTAGAGACTGTCCAGTCTGGCTAATGTACATCTACCAATGCCAGCAATGCCCCTCTGCCGTGTACATTGGCCTTTGGAGTTTTCAGTTGTCTTAAATTGACAAGTCATTCCAGGTGGTTGTTTAGCCTTGTACCAGCCAATCTTTGTAGCTTTAACTTTGGGATTCTCCTGGAAGCAAATAGGAGGACAGTTAAAAATAAAATAAAATGTAGCAGTAGTATTAGCAATGCAATTTCAAAAACAAAATTTCCGTGACGGAAGCATAAAGTCCAGATCAGTCAAGGCACAAGTACATCCATCTGTCTTGATGTGTTTTATCTTTCCTGCTATTGAGCTGAAGAAAAGTATTCCCTTGGATATTTTAGGGAAAAGAAGAGAATGCATCCTACTTCTGTGTCTGCAAAAATGCCCAGTACACTTGTAACCAGAATGATGAAAATGCCCTTGAAATACAGTACAGAGAATAAAAACAAATGCAGAAAATGGGACTTTGAAAACATGGGTCCAGACCGCATATGCTCCCAGTTTTTTCAGCTTGTAATGCTAAATATTGGTGCTAAGCCTGTTCTGTGTTGTTTGCGTTTCTGGCTGCTCCAGTTTTCATTAGTTGGTGTTACAACAATTAACCATTTGAAGAATGGATTTTACTACAGTTTTCCAGCAACCTATACTGCTATAATTTTTTTCCCTATTTATTCACAATAGTATCTAGAATGTTTGTAGGTAAAAATGCATGCATGTGTGTGAAAAACCTTTCATCTCTAGCTTTGGACACTATATAGAGCTTGTGTTTCCTGTCTGCGAGCCTAATCATTTTTTAGAAAATATGAATTTTTAATTTAGGCTTTTTAAAGCTTTTAACATGTTTGGCAGGCTGTTCCTTCCTCCATTGTAGTGGTGTATGTGAGGACAGCTTGGAGTGAATACAGCTTAACTTAGTCTCTGGCATGGGATTTTATTTATTTATTTTGATTTACAATGGATGTAACTTTTAAGAAGCCTATCTTGGGCTCTAAGTGCCTTTGCCATGAGTTAAACATAAAATAAAACCAGCAGCTTTGTACTCCAAAGACTAACCAAGCAGAGATCAAATCAGACCCAAACAAGACCCCTTTTTGTCCACAAATAACAGTCCATATCGTGCCCTTCCCTCACCAAAAGCCTTGGTAAATAGAAGAGTCTTGCAATGGGCCCTGGAGGTCAACAGATTTTTGTCTATTTTGGACCAAAGGGTTTTTTTTTGGGGGGGGGGGGGGGGGGGGGGGGGGGGGGGGGGGGGTTNATATTGTCAGCCACTTCTCTATTCCATGCTTGCAGTGCAGCAGCAGAGGCAGACTCCCTAAAGTCTTGATATGCTTTGCCTTTGATCAAATCAATTCAAACTTGATTTCAATCTCCAGTAAGAATGATGTGGATCTTTGAAGCTCTGTAAGCACGCATATGTGTACTATTGCTGCTGCAGGTCTTTCAATATACATGATGCAATTTGCTTTCGGATGTCTGGGACTAAACTATGCTGGTTTATTTATGTTGCTATTTTTTAGCAGTTTTATAAGTAATAAGGTGTATTCTGATCCTTAAGTTTTTCATGATAAAATTGTCTTCCTGAAGATTACAGCTGTTTGCACCAAAATGCCATAAATACTTACCAGCTGTGGAAGGAAAGAAAAAGTTCCCATTCTTCCACAATAAAGGTGAATGTCTTAGCTCAAATGGAAAACACAGAACAACACTGGGCCAGACCCATTTCAATTAGTTGTCTTTAAAATAGATTTAAATACATGGAGTAATTAGGGAAAATTCTTGAGGCCTGATCGAGCAAATACTTACTGGCGTGAGTAGGCCCATGGCCTTCTATGAGACAGCTTGCAGTAATACGTGTTACACCCAGGTAGTAAGTGCAGGATCAGACCCTGAGTTTGAGAAGTTTATACCTTTCATTTAGTTTGACTTTAACAGCCTATCTTGCTCTAAGTCACTCAAATATGCATCACCAGGTGCTTTGTAAAACTAGGCTATTGGGCTTGCATGAATCAAGACGGCAACAAAGGGGAAGTGCCCTCAACGTTTTGTTCCTGACAGAAGCCATGTTTGTTTTCCAGCTGATATTAGTTTTTAAATGAAGACCATCGATGCTGGAGCAGTTGATACACCTTTTTAAAGCATTTGTTCTTAATTATATCTCGTGGTCCTTTAACACTGAATTTAGTAACAGGAGTTTCACTTACCTGGTGAGGGGAAAAAGCATAAATTGTGCTTTATTTTTATGATAAATAAAAAGACTATATAACTTAAACTGAAGGGAGTTTTTTCCTGCTGTATTAAGGACCTGTGGGACTCAGTGGCAAAGAAACTCCGCAGAAACACCAGAATTAAATAGAGCATATTTGAAGCACAACTATATTTAAGAATCTGCTAATCCAATAAAGCAATATTTACTTGCTGTCCTTATAGTGACAAAGTCCACATGTAAAATGAGCTTCCTGGTCCATTGATGTTCAGTTGTTCTGTGTAATTAGAAGGGTGCGTAACACTGTCATATGTATTGCTTTTGTGTAAATCTCTTTTTCACGTCTCCTCAGGAGGAGACAGTTTAGTTGGAACCTGCCCCAATTGAAGCTTCATGAGGTCTCTGGCAATGAGGTTGTTAGTTAGGCCTCAACCTTTATCATGCCAATTGCCTGGCTTTTCCAGAGGTGGCCCTTTCTTTGGGTATATAGGCTAGGCTGTACTGGAACATCTCACTGGTCCATCAAGATAGTATCCTTCCTTCTGTACTGGGCAACATCTGATGCGTCCAAGAAAAGTAACCCACCACCTGCTTCCCAGCTGTGCAGTTCTCAAAATTAAAGAACTTTATTATAGAAATAGGGGTCCATGTAGACCAGATCCTGGAGGGAGGAATAAGAGGAATTCAGATGAGATGTTTCTGCAGCTGTTCTGCTATGTAAACTGCTTCAAAGCTTTTAATCATTGCCTTTGTAAACAAAGCAGAGACTGTCCACATTAAAGTTTTGGCTGAATTGTCCTGTTGTCTTATTGAATCTCTCTGTCCCCAACTTCCTATTAATATTGCAGGAAGAAAGGTGTATTGGAATTATTTGATCTGCTGTTCGCTCTTGTGCCCTGCATCACAAAGGGTATGTCTTCTATTTGATTTTTGGCTGGTGAAAAATAAACAGGATGTAAGTTTTATCTTGCAGGCTTTGTCCATATGAATTTTTTTAGGTTGAGAAGCTTGCTTTCAAAAATCATTAGGTTGACTTTTTAAAAGTTTGTAGTGTCATAATTTCAAGTGCATTCAGAACACTGTTCCATTTTAGGTGTTCTCTTTCTGCTAATTGATCTGCTGTCAAAGATTTAACAATCAAGCTAATCCCTGTCTTTAAATGAGTGGAACTTTTTTGTACCCTTCTGTATATTTGTTTTTTTCTTCTATTGGCAAATTGCTGACTGTGTATTCTCAAATAATCTTAACTGTAACTTCCCCAAACTGCTTCCCCTCTACCAGTAAGTGGACACTTCTTGAGAAGTCAGTGTATTTAAATCCCTCAAAGAGGCAATGTTGCTACTTAGTATTGCAGACTGCAGCAGGAAAAGCCAATATGCCCAATGTAATAGTCGTGTTCCTTGTAGAATTTGTTAAACAGGAAATAAAACACACTTGTTTAGGTCTATATGTTTAGGTTCAGGGACCATTGGTGTTGGCAGAGAAAGGGTAATTGGTCCCATTCATCACAGTTGTGTGACAGTGGTGACCTACTGATGGCAACAAAGGAGAAATTAATCCCCCAGTGTCCTGTTAACTGTGGGAGGCACAGGGATATCTAAACCAGACAAGCATTTATTCTGTGTATTAAAAGAGTAGGTTGCTTCTGTTTCAGGGCGGGCAAAATAAGAACTAATTGGTAGCAACAGCTTTATTTAGACAATTTTATTAAACTATTTAAAAATTAGTGGAGACTTGCTGCTTTTGCATCAGATGCAGAATCTTCCTGTCAAGTAACCATATGGCATTTCTTCTGTAGTTGTTAGCTTAGCCCCCGTGTGAAGATCTGGAATGTGAACCCAGCAACACGTGTCAGTGGGCAGATCCACACTATGACCTTGTTACATTTTAACTTGTTTTGTAGCTTAATGAAGGCTATGTAGTTTCCTGTAACAGTAATGTTCCTCCTCTAATGAAGAACCAATGCATACTCTACCTGTCTAGGTCATCCTTGCTACTAAACTGTAAGATGAAATTAACTCGCTTATCCTCTGCCTCTCCTACTTCCTCTTGTGAGCATTGTCATTATTAGGTTAGTAAGGTGCGTTTCAGACTCTCTTTCAGTTGGATGGTGTGTCATGCAGGAAATGTGTTGACTAGCACATGCTTTCACTTTTGCATCCAAGATGTGTGTCTGTTAGTTTGTAGGGTTTAAGGCTTTGGGAACTGGTGTACATCTGGTAAGTGTACATATTGTAAGCCGTGCATTGATCCTGTCATAGAGAAGTTTGGGGATTTGTTTTGTTGGCTTTTTTAAAATATTGATCTGGGATTAGCTATTGCAAAATATCAGGGTGGGACAAGGTCAGACATAGTTGCCTGCTTCCAAAATATCTTTTGGCTTTGAGTAAAGTCTTGGTATTGTCTGTTGATTAGTTTTAACAGTTGTGGTCAATCTTACATGCTTTAATTGTGCTGAAAACTCAGGGTTTTTTTTAAATAAACAAGCCAGCATAGATATGATTCCATAAAGCCACAGTGGAAGATCAGCAGAGACAGTAAATAGACCCCCTTAGAAAAAATTTCAGTTCTTGACTCAAGGCAGCATGAACTAGAAACTCTACTTCCCAGTCTTAACATAGAAGAACCATCAACATGTCAGTTTCACCAGCAGTCACTCAGCATGACTGAGTGTGACTAAGCTCAAGTGTATCCACTTTCAGGGCTCACTACACCATCTATCAGATGTCATTTCCCAGGCACTTTCCCTTTGTGGGGGTTGTGTTGGCGGGCGGGGTGAATGGGACAGGGTTTTAATATGCTTTTTTGTTATCAACCTTAATTGTATCTGCCCGTTGAGCAGTGAAGACTCTTGTGTACAATGGGTCTAAATAAAGTAGAGAAACAGTAAGGGTAAAAACAAGGGGAGGGAGGCAAATCCATAAAGTAAACTGTATTTTTTTGTGTGTGTGTTCAAATTGTGCCCAGCTTCCAGTGATTTGCAGAAGGGGCAAAGGTACATTCAGTCCTGTATTCAGTAACTGTAGTAATGAGAGTAATGCATATGCTGAGAGGGACCCTTTTAAAATGGCTTTTCTATGCATTTCTCATGATTCCTGTCTCAAACAGCTGTTTTCTTAGAAAATGTATCCTGCAGTCAGTAGAAAATGTATCCTGCAGTCAGGGCTGTCCCTAGGTGGGTGCGGGGCCTGGGACATAGGTGCAGAGTTTTGATCTGCCGGGCGGCGGGGTGTGTGGCCCTCGCTCCTCCCCCCCCCAGCACCTCCAGACACTGCGAAACAGCTGATTGGCGCTAGGTGCTGGGAGGGAGAGGGAGGCGCTGATTGGCGGGGCCCGCTGGCGGGCAGGAGGCGCTAGGAGGAGGGGGAGGTTGGTAGCGGGGCTCCTCCGCTCCCCCCACCCCCGCACGCCTCCCCACCTGCCTCGCCTCCCCACCCGCCGCCTCATGAAGCGCGGGGCTCCCCAAAGCGCAGGGCCCAGGGCGGTCGCCCCATTTGCTGTACCCTAGGGACGGTTCTGCCTGCAGTTCAGTGGCCGTGTGCTAGGTCTACAACCCACAGCTAAATTACTGAGCAATGTGTAGTTCTTTTAATGTTTACTGGCAGGGCCGGCGCAACCCATTAGGCAACCTAGGCGGTCGCCATGGGCACTACTATTTGGGGGGCGCCGGCGCCCCGGTCGTCAGCGGAATTTTGGGAGCGGGATCTTCCGCCACCGCTGTCGGGGGCGGCATTTCGGGGGCGGGACCTTCCGCCGCCTAGGGCGCCGAAAAGGCTGGCGGCGCTCCTGTTTACTGGTATAATTTCTCTTGCCCATTATCTTGATCTTAGCTTGCAGCTTAAAGGCCTTCACAGAAGAAGGCTCCTGCCACATCCTGACATACAGCATTTAAACAACGTGCTCCTGAAACTTTGAGACATTGACTCTTCTCCAGTGTACCAAAAAAGGCCCCAAACAGAAGTCCGTCTTCTCATGATCTTCTTGTAAAGAACATTGTCGCTGACAGAATGATAGGGTTTTTTTAGCTTTGTTGGTTACGTGCCAGTATGGTTTCCTTAGCAGTGAAATTCCTCAAGAAGCAGTGGTTGCTGATGTAAACATAACTGAAAGCTTAATACTGTCTGCCCTGACCATTGAGCCTGAAATCTGCTGCTTGTGCATACTGTATGCTCACACTGTATTATGTGATGCATTGGGGGCATGTTGGATCACTTTTTCTCCTGCTTTTTTTATTTAAACCAAACTTCCACTTTTTAGTGACCAAAAGTATGTTGAGTACTTTGTACGCCAAATAGGAATACATGATCCATGACCAGAAGGGATTGCAGAAATAAGGGACCAGTCCTATAGTCTCCTATGCAGCAAGGACTTTGCCACTACCAAGCATCCCATTGACTTCAGTGGGGTTCTGTGTTGATGCAGGGAACTGCATTAGCAGATCTGCCTGCAGGATTGGGGGCTAAGTGTGGACTGACTTGATGGGGGAGAGGCGAGGGGTTGGTGTGGTAACATGTAGTTATCCATTAGGCATGCACTCATCTGGGTGGTGAGGTTTCAAAAACAAGTATTCACTTCTTATGGATACTGTGAAAGTGGGGGTGAGTTTTAAGGAGGGATTTGAATGCGGGAGAGTAGTGGCTTATGGGATCAGAATTGGGACAGTATTCCATGGTGTGTGTGTGTGAGAGAGAGAGAGAAAGAGAAGACATGGTGCTGGTTTCGGGAACAGTAAACGCACAGTACCCTAAAACTGGCATCATTGGCTGAAAGACTGAGATTATTGCTTGGAATCCTGACTGAGATCAAGTACATCTGGCACTGTAATGTTGCCTTCAAATTCCTTGGAAACTCAAACTGTTCGCAAAGCCTTTTCTTTGCACTATGTCTGGTGTCTTGTATTTGTCTGGATCAGACAGTGAGCTGCCCAGGCCAGTGACAGGATCTTCTTGTCTGTCAGGTAAGATGTATACTTGTCACTTAGGGTATGTCTACACTGCAGTTGAAGGTGTGACATACCTGTGCTAGTTGTAATCTAGCTAGCTCGGGTACCAATAACAGTGAAGTCGTGGCAGTGTGGGCTGTACCAAGGTACCCTGGTATGAACTTGTGTTCCTAGCTCATGCTGAAGCCTGTGCTGCCATGGTTGCATTGCTGTTCTTAGCCACGCTGGCTAGATTAGCGCTAGCACAGGTATGTCTGTGAACTGCAATCACACCTCCAGATGCAGTGTAGACATACCCTCAGTGTGTTGCCAGTGTAAGGGTCACTCCAGAGTGATTCCTGTTTTTGAGGTAATAACTGTGTCTAAACAAGCTCTGAGACAGAAGTGATAGGGGAGATTTGTGCTTTTCAAATAGTGTCATTTGCTAGTCCTTCCTGAGCAGTGAGAGGGTAGGGATCAGCTGTGTTTGTCAGTCCTTGAGATGAAGGTGGATGAGACAGTGAGGTGGCCATGTTGGTTGTGTTCTTAACAGTAGGCTGATCCGAAGGCTGTCGCAAATAGGAGTGGGATGCTTTGAGTACTATATAGTTACTGAGATTGCAAGGCATCATTATCCTAGTGCTTAAAACAGGGGACTGGGAGTCAAGACTCCTAGATAATATTCCCAACTCTGGAGGGACTTGTCAAAGAGCACATTGAGTGTGTCTACACTGTGATAAAAGACCTGTGGCATGGCCGTGGGTTGCCTGGGACAGCTGACTCTTGCTGCGGGGCTGTCAAATTGACGGGTAGATGTTTGGGCGCGGGCTGGAGTCCAGACTCTGAGACCTTGTGAGGGGTAGGGTCTCGGAGCCCAGGCTCCAGCCAGAGCCTGAACATCTACACTTCAGTTTTATAGCCCTCAGTGTGAGTCCCGCAAGCCTGAGTCAGTTGACCTGGGCTCTGAGACTAGTGCCACGGGTGTTTTATCATAGTATAGATGTAGCCCATGAGTCAGCAGCAGAATCGGGAATAAAGCCCAGGACTCCTGTCTCACAATTCCATGTTTAGTCTGCTGAACTGCAGCTTCTCCATCAGACTTGTTTTCAGGGTACAGGTCTGTCGCATCTTAGGTGCATTTAACAAGTGTGATTTCAGCTTTACGCGGTCGGCAAAAACAAGAAAAAAAAAACAAAAAAGAGAGAAATAACAATTTAAATACTGTTTCTGTAGGGCGGGCGATTCTGCCCGCCATTACACTCAATGTAATGTTGACTATACGCGGTTTTCGCTTTAGGCGCTGACCGCGGAACGTAACCCCAGCGTAAGATGACACACACCTGTATGTAATACAGAGAATCTCTCTTCCCACCCCCCCAAAACACATAGTCACAGTTTGGTGTTTTCTGCCCAATGTTAGCTGTGCCTGAAATCCAGGCCCCTCTGGTGATGGCGATCGGCTTTGTGGACTGACGTGATGGATGTGTTCGTACAGTGCTGGTGCAATGTTGTCCTGGCCCATGACTAGGGCTCCCTGGACCTACCTAGGTACAAATAACAATCGAATCCCTCTTTTGACAGGGGGAGAGAACTGAAACCCCTCCTGGATACAATATACCGAAGAATATTGAATATCGGTCTTCCGATTGTTCAGAACCGGCAGGACCACCTCGGGCAGTGGGCAGTGGTGCATGTAGAAGTGCATGTTCACACACACACACACACACACACTCACACACTCACTCTGAACTTTCTGGGGTATGGCGGCAAACTTCTGCTTTCCCTTTCCTCGCAGTAACGTCTTCATTTCTTCTGCCACGATGCCTTAATTTCACAATCTTGATATTGCATAATGTGATCATACTTGTTGCACTTGCCTCTCCGCTTTGGAAGAGTTATTGTTTTAAAATCTCTAGCAGTTATCTGTAATTATAACTCATTAATTATTTTATGGAATGAACATCAGTTGCCATTCCCTTTCTATTAGCTAGCAAGAACTGGTGGCCTCAGACACTGATCCTCCCTTATTAGCCATCTCCCGGTCAGAAGAAGCAGGAGGGAGGTGAGCAGTCCCCAGGGGTAGATAGGTTCATTCTGAGCTGCCCTGCCTCGCCCTGCACTCTTGGCACTTTTCCCAAGACACCCAAGGCACATTCTTGATGCTAGTAACATGTCTAATGAGGAGTGCATTGCCAGCTGAATGCAGGGTGTGCAAACAAGGCTTTTTTGCCCCAAATTTTCCACCATTGTTTCTACCAGTTCAGCTCCACCATTGGTCGCTACAGTGGGGAAACTAGTGTAGACCATGGCTGAGGGGCCTGCCAGTATTTTAAATCCGATGTTGTCTAACTGTTCAGAGCAGATTTAAAAGACACTGGGCTTAAAATACCCAGTAGCTGTTGGTGCCTGTTAATGTGGAGTAAGCTAGGGTGTGATTTAAAGTGCACTCACTCCCTCAGTGGACACACTGCATGATGAAATGTGCTTTAGCTTAATACACTTCAAAGTATGCTACTTTAAACCACTTGGAGAGCATTTTTTATGTATAGCTTGTTGTTTCAATAGTATTATTGGACTGAATACTTCCTTCTCCCTTGATTGGTGAATAGATTTTTTTAAAATTTCTCTTTCACGTAGACTAACAAAAATAATTGCACATTTAATGTGTTCTCTTATGCTTTGAAATATTCTCAATTTTTCTGTCCACCAAGCATGCTTCTTCAAATAGCTCATTAAATCTACTACTTACTTGAAACCCTCCTATGAAGATCTCCCTGGCTATCTTCTCCCTCTAGTTTCCCATGTCTTGTACTGCTCGCCTGCATGAGACTGAGTGCTCTGTCTGATGTTAGCTGAAAAGCACCATATAAAGGTACAGTGTTTCCTAAATTTATTCGCTTTTGTTTTTCATCTTTTTGTTACCGCTGTAATGATTTTGTAATTTATCATCGCTGATAAATCTATTTTCACTGTGGGCCAGCCAGTGAAACTTAACAACTTCATCCATGCCGACAAGTCACCATTATGGTGGTCCCTCCCTCACTGTATAGTTAGAATCCTTGTGGAATTTTCGTGGCTTTCATTGTTTGTCCTCGATATGATACAATCTAACTGCAATAAGGGCCTCCCCTAAGATTATCAGCATCTCCAATTGGCATTCCATCATCATAACATGAAAAGCAGTACTGTTTCACTAGACAGATACAACAGATGTGATGACATAATGTAGCGTTGTCAAGCTCTTCCTGATCATTTAAAACCCATTCTGTTATGTCGCTAGTTCTGACTGCTCCTTTCTGAGCACAACAGAGCGATCAGGAAGATTGAACAAATGTGTGGGAAAACTCATTTCTTAGAGTGGTCCAGAATCTAGTTCCACACCCCGTCTTTTAATATTGGCACTAAAGTGCATTTGTTTGTTCTTTTGCATTTTCAATAAATATTCTAAGAATAAGGTGAGTGTCTCCTTTCCTTTTCCAATAGCTTGTTCCAGTGCCCCTTCAGCTACTCCTATTTTCTTTCTATGCCATGAGGAGCACAACTTTTATAAGAATCGCATAATTGTTCAATGAGTTTCACAGTTTAAGGGGATGCAAAGTTTGGGGGCAGATCCTTCTTGAAGGTGGTAGGCACTTTAGCTTCCCCTATTTCTGCAGCTCTAAGCCTTTGTGCATTAGCAGTCTTGAATTTTGTTCCTTAACTGACTTTTCTCCCCTTCTCCCCCTTTGTGAAGAGAGAAGGGAATTACATTTTAATTCACTGGCCTGGCAAAGACTTGAATTGCAAAGAAACCAGTTTGCACATCACAAGTAGATAAGACCCCATATTGGCAGCCTTTTCCCAGGTGTTGTGCTAGGTGGAGCAGCGGCTTCAGAATTAAAAAAAAAAAAAAAGTTTTCAGAAGGTTGAATCTGACACCCAAGTGACTTCATGTTGTCCAGGATTTGACAAGAATTCCTGAGGTGAAACAGAGCTTCTCTTGTTTGCACTTGGCTTCCAAACAAATTAAGCTGAGAGACTGGGAAATGTAAAGCTGTGAAAAGGCAAACTTTCAGCACGTTTTTTGAGGGCCATTTATTTACGTAGGTCCTGGTTTGTGTGACTGTAAATATCAACCCTATGCACCTTTCAAGTATGAAATGGATTAGGAAAGATGAAACTTACGCCTAAAGGCACAGAGACCTAGGTGGTGATTGGGGGTGGGGGCAAAGGGAAGGGGAAGGATTTTCAGAGAGTGTGAGTGAGTTCTGATGTGAATGAGTAGGATTTTCATAGGAGCTGAAGAGAGTTGCTAGTAAGTAATTTTTGACAGGAGCCAACTGATCAATATCAGTCTTAAGTGTCAAACCAGAAGAATAGAAATTCTGCAGGTGTTGCTGTGAGCTGAACTTAATGTAACTGGCATTACAAAACAATGCCTTACTCTATATATTTGACTAAAGGAAACAAGTCTCTGGTTAACAAGATTTGTTTATTCACTTGAAAACAGAGTGAGGCTGCTGTAGAGTCCATGGGAGGGGAAAAATGGAGATCTGGAAGATTGTCTCTCTCTTAGAATGAGCAGCAAGTGACTGATCCTAAGTCCTCTTAGTTTGTTTTGTTTAGCTGCCAGGAGACTGCTGCTGAGGAAATCCCCAACTTCCTCTAGAGTAAAGAACAATTCTGGACATTTGTGAAAGTATTTTTGGCCACCAGGCTCTGAATAAGTGGCAAGATCAGGGAATGCAGAGGTTTGTTTGGACTACACACTAGCATTCCTTTAAAAAAACAAACACACACCAAAAAAACTACTAAATTCAATGGGGGTTTCCAGGAGTTGGTCACTGATCCTTCTTCCTCTCTTCTTGCCAAGTTACTGGTGGAATTTTGTAGGAATTTCTGAGTGTTGATTCAGTGCTGCAGATTTCATATGGGACTTGGTTTGCTATAATTTTCAGGATAGTATAATCATGCTGTGAATATTAAAGTGCCCTAAAATAAGCATTTGGTTGTGCTGTAGAAAGCTTGATTTTGATAGTTTGCTTTTAATATCTGTGAATGCTGAGAGGTTAAATGCTGTGTTTTTGATGTCTCAAGCAGCCAGTTTCTTCTCATGCCCCTGTCTGTGACTCTGGAGTGATGTCCTTGGCTGAACAATCTGGATGGAAGTCTGTGACAACCACTTTGTTACTTCTATTAATTGGGAGGCAAGGGGGTATTGTGGGAGGGAGCAGAGGTTGCACCTTTGTAACTTGCCAAATGTATTCTTAGGACTTGTTTGGTCTTTGATTACCTTGGCTTTTTGGTGCCACTGCTTTTGTCTCGTAACTTTCCAGTGTTTGCCTCTATTGGATCATGCTTGGCTGATTCAGCTGTGATTTAACAGCATTTTCCCTCTGTAAATATTGTAATTATCTAAGATATGTTATGGTATCTCATCTGAGGGTACTGCCATTCTCAGCCCTCAGTGAGAGAAGGTGGAATGCCTGAGCTTCTGAACAGCATGTTTCCACAGCTGGGTACTTTGCAGTGAGAAAAATCTCAGTTGCACAGTGTTTCAGGTCGGCTTTCTTTTGGTAGACTGGAGAATAAGTGCTGTGTAAGTTCTGTCTTCTACCCCTCTCTCCCCTTGCTGAAGGGTCTCCAGATACTGATAAGTGTTTTAGCTATTTGTAGCCTAGCAGGACTGAAAGGAGTAAAACACCCAAGTTCCCTCCCTGTGGGTGTTGAGCAGTTGGACAAATGTTGTCTGCCTCGCTCAGATTTCCTTTACAGAAGGGAAAAAGAAGTCAAAAGCCACATAGCCATTTAGAGTGCAGATAGGATGGGAGGAAGCCTTATTGCTCTTGATAAGGGGCATTCCCCTTTCCACCCTAAAACATCAGCTGGCCACTCCCAAGCACGAAGCTATTAATAGCCGATACCTTCTTCAATTCCATAGTCGTCCAGTCTTTGGTAAAATTCACACCTTGACTTGCGCACCTCAGGTGAAGAGCCTGTTCTCCTGTTCCCACTCCTTGGGTGCCTCAAATTCTTGTTACATGGGCACGACCCTGACTTAAAGCCCTGTGCACAGTGTTCTAGTCCCCTCAAGGAAAGCAATATGTAAGAGCTAGGTATTAATATTACTGTTCTGGAAGTTTCTTGCCAGGTCTAAGAAGCCTAGTGAAGAGAGCACTGAAACGGTGTACTGCAGTACCTCTCTCCCCAGGCAAACGTTAACTCTTCCTATTCTTCTTCTCTTCACTTGGACCCTCCCCAGGCCTTCCACTCTTTCAGCAGCTAACTCCTCAGCTGTAGCCACGTTACTGAGAGAGTTAAAGAATATTGCTAGTTTTGCTCTCTGAATATAAAAAATCAAATGCATACCAAGGGTTTTTTAAAAGAATGCTAACGCTTTCTTACTTGCTGGGTTAGCTGCAATCAGCTTAAAAACCACAGGAGTGGCACCGTTTGGAATGCCGGCACAAAGGTAAGTTGAAGCAGGTCCCATTGTGTCCTTTGCCCTGTGAAGACAGCTCTAAAGCCAACCTCGGCACGGCGTCCGTTGGAAGTTTTGCAAACATGCCTGATGTTGGATCTGCAGAGCGCAGGCTACCAAACAAAGGACACCCTTGACATCTGGCCTGTGTTGGAAACATTAAAACACACTTCAGAGAGCTCTATTAATATTGCAAGTCCTAAACCCTGAAAGAGTGAGTGATAGAAGTCTGACATCCATAGTCACTCCTTTGTTACTCTCTTCATAGGCCGATTTCTCTGGCTATAGTACAGACCTTGTATCCACGGTGTGAAATGTCAGCTGAGCTGTAGAATAGAAGAATTCAATAATTTGATCAGGCTTCCTTTTGAGTCAATTAAGAGAGGAGAAGCCTAAACCAAGGGAAGAAACAACCTTGTCTAGAATTGAGGATGGATTACTTACTCCGACTGGAGACCGTTAGCAAAGGTAGTGTTTACTATGAAGTGCTACAGCTGCACCCCTGTAGCATTTCAAGTGTAGACAAGACCTTTTTCTTCTAATCTGGGGTGGTATTCCTGCCCTGCAACCTCTTGAAGAAATACTTGTGCTTCAGTCAAATTGTGCCCTCCTGTAAATGGTACGAGGCACAAAAGTTTTTGATTTATCAGCAAACTTTGTCTACAAGCTGTTGTCAGGTAGTTGAGATGCTTGTAGCTCGTCTCCTTTCTTTTTAGCATTTTCATCAACTATCTGACTAGAACAGGGGTTGGCAACCTTTCAGAAGTGGTGTGCCGAGTCTTCATTTATTCACTCTGATTTAAGGTTTCGCGTGCCAGTAATACATTTTAACGTTTTTAGAAGGTCTCTTTCTATAAGTCTATAATATATAACTAAACTATTGTTGTATGTAAAGTAAATAAGGTTTATAATGTTTAAGAAGTTTCATTTAAAGTTAAATTAAAATGCAGAGCCCCCCGGACCGGTGGCCAGGACCCAGGCAGTGTGAGTGCCACTGAAAATCAGCTGGTGTGCCGCCTTTGGCACTCGTGCCATAGGTTGCCTATCCCTGGACTAGAACCTTACTCATCCAGTGAGTTTTCTTGGAAACCTGTGAATTGAAACCCTTGCTCATTTGTTATGCTGTAAATTCCTCCATTGTGTGAGTTATGAAATCAGGGTTTCCCACCACAATAGAGTGATATCCTTGTGTTTCTGTCCCACTGGATGTAGGAGTTCTTAAAGCATCATCAGAAATTAAGGATTTCTGGGATTTTTTTATTTTTATTTTTATTTTGGTATACTGGTATCTCTGAAACTTTGGGGGCAAACCACATGTGGTTTAATTTCCTTGCATACTGCCTGTTCCACACACTCCTTTTTCTGAGACTATTTAAATATTTGAAACAAACTTCAAAATTGTTTTAATCTTTTCATAATCATTGGGTTATTAAAGTTTAACCCGCCCATATGTTCTTAGTGTGTAATTTTTTCCAGAGTTGCTAAGAAATGCTTCACTTTAAACACTTCATCCTATTCTAACTTTTAAGGCCCCATGGTGTTTATCTAGCTTTAGTTATTTCTTGGCAATCTTATATCCTGTTTTAATGTATGTGAAGGTGAAAGCAACAAATATTCAGCGTGTTCACAGAGGAAGAATGGTCTTGTAGGTAAGACACTGCATTGGGACTTTCAGGAACTGAACCCAATCTTGTTTCTGCCACAGAGTCCCAGCGCTTCTCTGTGCTTTAATTCCCAGCCATAAAGGAAAAATACTACTTCCTTTTTCCTACCCTTTGTCTTATCTATTTTGACTCTAAGGTCTTCAGGGCAGGGACTGTATCTTACTTTGTATGTATATAGCTCCCTGATCTGGTTTTGGCTTGTAGGTGCTACCACAGGGGTAGGCAACCTATGGAACGTGTGCCAAAGGCGGCATGCGAACTGATTTTCAGTGGCACTCACGCTGCCCAGATCCTGGCCACCGGTCCGGGGGGCTTTTAATTTTAATTTAATTTTAAATGAAGCTTCTTAAACATTTTAAAAACCTTATTTACTTTACATACAACAATAGTTTAGTTATATATTATAGACTTATAGAGAGAGACCTTCTAAAAATGTTAAAATGTATTACTGGCATGCGAAACCTTAAATTAGAGTGAATAAATGAAGACTTGGCACACCACTTCTGACAGGTTGCCGACCCCTGTGCTACCATAATACAAATTAAATAATAATGCCTCAGGAATAAACCAAAGGTAGAAAGAAGCCTGCATGTGTCAAAGGAGGAACAAAGAAAAATGTTATGATTCCAAGATCAGTCTGTATATCTGTCCTATAGAGCTTCCTCAGGAAGTGTGAGGAAACTAACCAGGGTTGAGAAAAATAGAACCCAAAAGTTACCGTATGAAATCCAGTCAATACGGGTTTTTGGCTAAGAAAGGGTCTTGGGGGAAGGCAAAGCCTAGTCATTTAAAAAAAAAAAATCATGGGATTGCTTCTTGTTACACATGGATAAATTGTAGGGATGGTTTAATTGACTATGTACCAATTTGAATAACTTGCCCATGAGCTCTCTCAAGGAAACTGACTGCTGAGAACATGGAAGCTCCTCTCCTCCTGCAGTATGATGTTTGCAAAATGACCTAGAGCTATTTAAAACAGGCATGCTCTTATGGATAAGAATGTTACTATCATAATGGTGCCTGCTCACAGGAGCTCTGTCACTTTCACTGGGAATCCCCATTTACTGTAAGAAATTTGCTCTAGGCTGCAGTTTGGCCTCAGTTTGAGCCTTGTTTTTGTTTTTTAAATCTCTAGGTGATTTTTTTTTTTAAAGTAGCACAAAGGAACCCAACGCTTCTGACTTATGCCATAAGCGCACTACAGAAAAAAACTAAAATTTCAGAATATGCAAAATTATATATATATATGAAACCTGATATGAGGCACATGCTGTTTTGAGATCTAATAAAACCCAAGTTGTTAATATAAGTATTGTCTGCTATGCAAACATAGGAACTTTCATACAGATGAGAATTTATGGAATAAAAGACAAATGGGGAATTCAATAAAATAATAGCAAGTTCTTATATAGTGCTTTTCATACATAGCTTTTGAGGAGCACACTGAGGTGAAGTCATTTGCCCAGCACTCAGTAGGCCCTTAACAGACCCAGAAAGTTTCCACTAGGCCACACTGCCTAGTGGGAATCGGGTGCACATCTTTTAATCTTTATGTGGGGGAACATTGAAATGATAAAAAATATTATTTTGTTGTGATAAATAAGATGAACATATGGTGTTGTGTAGGTGACTATATAGATGTTACACGTGTGTGTATATATTTTTAAACTGTCTTGGGAGACTGCGACTTTTGTAAAATGGAGGGTTTCATAATTAGGATTGTTCCTCTCTTTTCAGTATAGAGAGCCAGCCAGGCACTTCTGCAGTCAAGTCGAGGAGAGAGTTGCATGTGCTTCCTGAGGGATGGGAATTAGTCTACAGTTAGTGACATCTTGGAGCAAACTAGTCTGAGTTAACCGAGGCTCAGTAAATGAGGGTTGCATAATGTGTATTTAATGTGTCTGTATTTCCTTTATACTGGGAAGTCAGTTTCCTTTATCTCCAGTAGTTATACTGTAATTTTATTCACGTTTTTGTTAAGTGCACAGGTACCTTCAGTAATCCAGACATCCAATATGGGAGCTTGGGAGCTTTAATGTAGTTGTTAAAACTGAAGCAAAGGATGTTAACATGCCTTGAGTTATGTCAAATCTAATTTTTCAATCCATCCACTGACCCCATCATTCCTGCCTCACTCCCAGACACTAAAATAAAGAAATTCTGAGGTAAGTTTAGAATCCTGTTGTTAGCTCACCAAATTAGGTGATACAGCACATATGGCTTCTAAGATTACTACCCATAATACCTACGCATAATGGGGTGAATTAAGGACAGAATGTCAGCTGAGACTCTGAAATGCTTTTGTGGGATTAAGACAGAACCTCTTATTCTTCAGCATAGTTTTTAGTAGGTGAATTCATTGTAAGATAACTAAATACTATTTAAGGCAGTGTAATCTACTAAGGTAAAGTACACCCTCTGGCCTTAATGATGACCTTGATAGATCCAGTCAAGTACAACAGTTTGTGAAGCACTGAACATTTAGTAGATTAAATTTTGTGGCATAATTTAATCTTGAAAGGCATATTTTTAAAATGGAAACGTGATTAGAAGAGTTTAAACTTGTTTATTATAAATCTCTAAATGTTGTTCCATCTTATTTGTGGGGATTTCCATTATGTTTGCTGAGCAGTGATACAGATGCTTTCATAAGTCTGCACTGCAGAGGCATGGCTGCAGCTTTGCTGAATTAAAATAGTTCGGTCATAATCTTCTTATGCTTTTAATACTGATAACAGAGTCAATTTAATGCTAATACTTAATGAGCAGACCTTGTAAGACTGCTGCTGCAATCATTGAAGTCCATGAGCTCTTTCCCATGGAATTCAATGGGAACAGGATGATGATTTTTAAAAGAAAACTGCAAAGCAAAACTGATTTGTTTCTGCACTTCACTATTTCTTTAGGATCTATATAGAGAGCCTCATTTTAAAAGAATGAAATATCAGGCTCTTTTTACTGGAGGACTCATCATAATTGGAGGACCTTGATGGTGACATCACAGCTCAAACCTGCAGGTCTCCCAGATGAAAGAGGTGTGGGAGTTTTGAGGCTGCATCAACAATGGGCCTTTAACAGAGTTAGGGAATGATGTAAACTTGTTTTTAACACTGTTTGTCTGCTGTAGACCAGGATATGCTGTGTTAGAGCACTGTCTGATGTTGTTAAACCTCCCTGTAGTTACAAGGCTGCTGTGGTCCTGGACATGCAGCCCAGCAACATTGTGTTAGAAACAAAGTTTAAATGTGGTCCCCGAGTTTGGTTAAAAGCTCATTGTTGATGGAAGTTGAGACTCTTTCCCTCTCTGTCCTCAGTTGGGGACTGTGGGAACTGCAGCTCAGGTTTGAGCTGTGATGTTGGCATCCAGGACTTCCAAAGGTAGCTGAAGTTCTCCAGTAAAAAGGAGGCAGTAAAGACCTGTGTGTTTTTTAATCTTAAAAATGCCAAACAAAAATTAAAACACAGTCAAGAAGAATGAGGCTGTCATTCTGAATCATAAAGAAATAGTAAAGGTCACAAGCACAAAACTTTTAATTTGCAGTTTCCCTGCTGGGGACCATGCTTAGCCCTGGAGGCCTTGTCTAGGCTAGATAAAAGGTTGGTTAACAGGCTCTAACACCATACATGTCCTAACTCGTGTGTAAAAAATCTAGTGCAGACAAGGTATGCTGCCTTTAACACATGCTAAGCTGGTTGAATTGAAGCCTAAGCTTCCCCCGAGGCTTTAACTCAACCACTTCAGCACGTGTTAAAGACAGTATTCCTTCTTTACATTCAGCTTCGCATGTGTGTTAGCTAAAAGTGTTCTGTAAACCCTAATCTAGACAAGGCCTAGAACCCTTTGCCTGCCGGGTATGCGTTTGGGCTTTAGCTCTGCCATTTGATTCAGCATCTCTTTCCTACCAAGGACAAGAAACTCAGTATCAAATTGCAGCAAAACCAGACTTTATTTTGTATAGCCTCTTTGAAACAGACTGTGACCCCAAAGTCTTTAGAGCTAAATGAGTTTCAGGAGTGGTCGTAGAACCTTACAGAGATACCCTCACAGGGCAAGAGTTAGATAGGAGTGAAAAGCAGGGGCAGGTGCAGGCAAACAGAAATACAGTATGTCAAGATAACTTACAAACAAGGGAGACCCCTGAGATATTGGTGCAATGGTGTTAATAGCGTGAGTGATTCCTTCCTTTTTTTTATGGTAAGCCATTATGATATTTACTGTTAGAAGAGAGCAGTTTAAGTTATCCTCATGGGCTCACAGATCCCTCAGACAGACTACAGTAACAAAGCATCTACAGGAATATACTTCACTGGATTCTGTAAATAAGCACTTAATGTTGACATTTCTAAAATGCAAACAAGCCCATTGGACGATTGAATATGTTACTGGACACATTTAAGTGTTTGGAGTCTTTGTCTGGGGGATCTTCTGCCCTACGTGATTATTTTCCTTAATTTTGCCATTGTAGTGATTATGGTATTGTTAGACAGTGAATGATTCAGTGTTCTGATTCCATGGGGAGAAGGGGAACAAGGATGTTGAAAGAAGCATTGTCTGAGCATAGCAGGATTAGCTGGTGTTACCACCTTGCACTGTTTGAGGCCCGCTGTTTAGAGTGGATCATCAAATCCCATTGCTAAAAAGTGGCCTTGAGTCACAGGGTGGTGTTAGTCGGGAAGTTGCAGGCTCCTCTGTTTGCAGGATTTTGGTGTTGGTGTAACATTCGGACTAATCACTTGTGACTCATTGGGCCAATCTCCACCCCGGTGTAAGTTCGTGCAGTTAAATTTTGATCCACAGAGTTGTGCACCTGCTCACACCAATGCTGAATTTGGCCTATCTTTTTATCACAACCCTTCCCTGCTGTGCCCTAAATTGAGCCAGATCATGCAGATGGATTTGTATAATGAAGGTTAATACTATTTTTTCCTTGAAGGAATAGAAAAAAAAATCCTATCAAAAGGAACTTTAAAAGCTGTTCTGCTTTAAATAGATCCTTTAAAATCTTTTTATAAATACCGTAAAAAGCAAAGCAAATGTGTCTCAGCTATTACATGATTATAACGTAGTGTATTATAACAACTAAGAAATAAGGCTTAATGTTAAACCAATTGTTTTATAGCTATTAAGTTTTTCTTTCAGTTTTCAGTTTAATTTCAATTAGACTTTATTGGCATGACAAGCTATGCAAGTGTTGCCAAAGTGTAAGAAAAGATACATACCCATTTTTGCCAGACATCTGAGGGGTATCATTGATATCAATATAATTTTGATGAGAATATTTTTTTCTTGATTGTGTTCTTTTCCATATGATAAATATTGATTCCCGTAAACCTAATCCAAATGCCCACGGTTCCAAAATTATAATATGCATAATTTTTATTCCGGCAATAACTTAAATGTATGTAGCCCCCTGTCATGCCAAATGCTGTGTTGTGTCAGCATCAGTGATATCAACACACACAGCGTTAGCAAGTCTCTTGCTGCAGAGTCAGCACAGCATTTATTTTTGAGGGTCCCACCATAATGGTGGTGGTTTTTAAAAATCTTGGATATATAAGGAGTTGGATTTAAAAAAAACCCAACTTTTAACACACACAGAATCCAGAGACTCCTCTCATTAAATTGTAACTCCAACGTTGGTCTAAATTACTTATTTCTTTTTAGTTTGTTACAGTTTATAATCAAGGATTTTCAACTCTAGAACCATAAACCCTTGAATAAACTGGAACTTTCCTTCTATATTTACGGATCGGCTTTGATCCAGGAAGGAAAGAGAACAAACTTTCTGAATTCAGATGCTTAGCTTGTGTTAGTGGTAGTGTATTAAACTTGGTGGATAAACATTTTACTAGGGAGTCCTAGGTGGTTTAAATTTATGCCTGCCTAGAGGCACAATTTTAACAGATTAGCACCTCTCCGGTTATGTGATGGGAATGACTGAACTCTCAGACCAGCGAGGAGTATGGAGCAAAGTTCTTTCTCACTTTGACTAGCTTAGGGGCAACCCTTACGTATACAAGGAGACCCTCTTCGCCCAGGTAATCTCATAACGGGGCAGCGCTTATGAGTAAGTATTTGCAGGATCAGTTTTTTCTCCTGGAAAATGGAGATTTTTAACTTTTTAAGAAATAGCACTTATCTAGAGAGAGACCCACCTGCAAGTCTTCTCGCATCAGTAAATCACCAGCTGGTGAAATTACCTGTTTTAGGCAGGTGAAGGAACAATTTAGCATTTGTTCATTTGGGACTTACTGGCTAGCTGTTGGGGTGGAAGAACATAGTACAGCTTCCATACCTAACTATTTTGTATAGCGTCTGTCCTACAAACCTTATGATGAAATGCTTTGAAAAGTTTCATTTAAAACAAGGAAGTTGGCAGAGGGGGAAAGAAACTAAATGGGTCCATGAACAAAGGGGGAGCAATGGTATCAAGATATTTGGAATGATAGGGAATAGATAAGAGGGGGAAATGCAGAAAGAAGCTGCACAGGAGAAGGCTGTTTCCCCAGCACTGGTGACAGTGCAGAGGGGGAAAGGTGCCAGAGACCCAATTCTGGGGGGCTGGCTGGAACAAGCCCACAAAACAGCTGCAAAAACAAGGAGGCCAATTTTGACTTGGCTGCTGAAATGTCTGGGGGTTCCTGAGGAGTTGAGATGAGGGGAAGGATGCGGTTGAGGTTTTTTTGTGTATGTAAAGGTGTCCAGCAGCATTCTGCACATGGATGGAATGTGGAGACCCAAAAGCCATGGCATAAGGGATTGCCGACAGTGCATGGGAATCTAGGGGGACTCTTTTCGTTCATGGTCTAGTGTTGTGCTTATAGAGCCTGGATCCATAACTCATTGGAGTGAATAGGAGTCTTTCTAGAGGCCTCAAGATGCTTTGGATCAGGCCTATAGAGGGGAGGAGAAATCGTGAGACGGACGAGGAAAGAACATTGTATATGTGAATCCAGGAACTGGTTGGTTGATTCTGGGGCTATGATTAGAGGCAAATGAAACACTCACTGTAACTGATTTGTTATGGATGGTTTGCTTTCTCCTGAGAAGGAAGGAAGGACTTTTCCCATCAGAGATAGCATGTCCCTTAGCACATGGAAGCAAGGCTGTGGCTGACATGGAATATAAATAAATATAGAACACAAATAAATAGTAAGGGTTGTAGTTGGGAGGAAGGCCAAACATATGCCTCAGCATTAAGGGTTATTGTTGAACTTGTTTCCTAGGGATGAATGAGCATTTTTAAAGCTAATTTGTTTGTACTTATTTTTGTAAATATTTCCTCCTCAGTCTACTGTCGTCTTGTGCAGATGGGAAAAGGGGTGGGGTTATTGAGGGCATTTAGACAATGTGAAAGAACTCCATGCTGTAAAAGGTTCAAAGCTTTGCAGTTATTACCAGTTCCCTTTGCATAAATCACCATCTTTCTGTGATGGAAGGGAACAGTTCTTGAGATTGCAATCTTATTGTCTTGCTCTCTTCCTGTTGCTGCAATTTATGACACATTCTGTGAGGAAATCCTTATTTATGTTCAGATCCAACTGTTTCCATTTCCTGCAGATCAGCAGAATGGGCAGGAGGGAAAAGGAACACTTCTGTATTTTATTATTGTATCTTCAGCTTTGAATAGATTCAGATCCAGTTTGGATGTTTTAGGACTGAAGACAAGAGATTTCAGACAGTTGTAGGTAAATTGCTCCCATGTGATTTATCAAAGGGACTCTCACCCTGAGAACTAGTAACATCAATGCAGGCACAATTCTTGTGTGGTTACAATAATTAAATCATATTTCTATATCAAACCTCATGTTGTTTTTAGGAGCAGTTCTTTATTGGATTTACAGGCTTTGCTCAGCTTTACAGAATTGTGCAAACAATGCAATGTTTATTGGGGTTAGTTTTCAAGCAAGCATATTCCGAAGCCCTTCACACCAGTAGGGCTTATCTCTACCCCGCGCCCCCCTTCCCGGCTGTGACGCCGCAGAGCGTTTACCCCGCGTCCCCCCCTTCCCGGCTCTGACGCCGCAGAGCCTTGCCTGTGTCCCTCTTCCCCATTCCCTAGTCCCTGTTCCTCCCTAAACAAATATTCCAATTTCCGTTCCCCCCACTTCCTGTTTGACCCCAGTTTATATAGTAATATTCTCAGCAATTTTTTCTGAAATTTAACCAATTATTTTTCTGAAATTTAACTAACCCATCCTAACATTGTAACATAATTCTCTAACCAATTATATCCCACTACTCTAATTAATTTACACCTAGCAAAATTAATTATACAGCAGACAGAAACAATTAGAGAACCAGACAGATTAACAATAGAAAAGTGGGGGCCATAAAGATAAAAAAAAAAAAATACTGAAATGAGGGTTTCACAACCACAACCACTGATAAGTGATTTCTTGCCAGACAGGATGCTATCAAACTAAGTTTTCTTTAACCATCTTAAGATCTGTTTCTTTATCTGGTGGTGATGGGCACTATCAGGACAGGATTGTCTTCCTAACAGCCCAATACCACCTTATTTCAGTGTGCCTGGTTTGGGATGTGAGGATGAGCCAAAGGCCTTAGCCTAAGAACAAGGCCTCAGACTGTCACAGTGAGAGAAGGCCCATACATATGTGGACTGTGATTTTGATTCTTTGTTTTATACCCCTGTAACTAGCTAAATGATAAAAATATACCTAAGTTCTTAAAAGTATAGGCCTTTACAGGCAGGCCTGAATATCTATATTCTAACAGATGCTTGTGGGTCTGTCACCCCCTATACCATGATGCTGAATCCTGTCTTATTCTGCAAGACACTTGAAAGGGATCTTGATCACCTGTAGTAAATTGGTTCTGCACCTCTTTTTTTAAGGCATTAGCCCTGGTGTCGTGTCCAGATTCCTGTTTGGGTTGATGACATTCTGCCTCTCTCTATTATCCTTGTAGCTTCAATTGCATACAGAATTGTTCTTCGCTGCCTGTCCTAAACTCTTGTATAACGTTCCTGTGTGTTGTTAAACAGCTGCTGCATGCATGTATAGCTGAAGTGATTTCTGAAATATCCATTGTGGTATTCAGTGCCAGTCACCATAGAGTCTAGTTGCTGAAACGATGTGGTTTGAGTGCTGTGGGGTGAACAGCATAATAGAACTTTAATATCACTCCAGTGCTTTTATTGTCTTTTCACTTGAAAGATTTTTTTAATTATTTATACATTTCTTAGATTCCTTTAAAGACTCACTCATGTTTCAAATCTACAAATTGTGATGTGATTATATTTGTTTTTATAATGACGTTTATGATGCGTGCAGGGGAACACATGAGTTTTCTGTTTCAATCTGGTAAAACATGTGGCTCCCATTGTCATCTTCACTATTTTAAGGCAATGAACTAATTGCTGTAGCTCATGTTCAGGAAACAAAAGGATTTTCATAAAAAAACCCAAATAAACTGCAAACAAAAGAGCTAATTTTAGTGGGTTTTTTTAATAAAATCAAAATTTATTTAATTCCAGATATTTAAAGTAATTTCTTAAATATTTAATTTCCCCAGTATCTCTTTACTGATCCTTGGTTTGCCTGCCTGGTGTCTGTTAGGGTCACAAGCTGAAATGAGGCCAAAATGCTATTGGAATCTTTCTGCAGTATTTCAGAAAGCTGCAAGATCAATCCAATGTCTTTCTGATGCTTTCCCCTCCCTTCCCCAGGGAGCATCATTCCAGAGCGTGACATTAACCTTTATGCATGTACTGATATGGCAGCATTGAGTGTCAGTTGGATTTAAAATAAAAATAAGTCTGGCTAGCAGCTCATTTCAGAAGGGCAAACACTGTTGCCACAGCCCAGAGGTGAGTAAAATGCAGCCCAGAGTTCTGGAAAATGGCCCCCAGCTATTCCCTGTCTCTTATACAGAGGCACAGTCTGCTGAGATTCCTGGTGCTCCATCAGTGAGGTTCCCCTTGGGCTATGGCTGCACTAGAGAGCTTACAACAGCACAGCTGTGCCATGATAAGGTCTCTAGTGTAGACACGGCCTTAGTCTCAGCTTCAAAAGACATGGGAATGAGATTTTCCTTGGGGGATTTCTTTCCCTCTGGAGTACTGTCCACATTGCCTAGATCTGCTTCTGGGGTCCTGGTCTGAAAGTCACACTAGGCATCATGGTTTTTGATCTCATAAGGGTATAGGGAGAGGAAATCACTGAGATTTTCATTTCACCCCATTTGCCAGGGCACTTGGTGATTTAAAGTTCCCTGCTTGGAGACCCCGTAGTTACAGCACCACAGGACAAGAATAGTGTGTCCCGGCCTTATTTCTGCTACCTAAATTTGATCAAGTTGGAACTTCCCACTGTTTTAAACCAGCCTTGCAAGATCCTACACAGCTCTTCATTAGAGTTATTCTGTGAAGGGCAAGTAAAATAAAATCTTTCTCATGCTAGAGGTCAAGTTGATCTTGTACCTGGGATAGCTCGTTTTTGACAGTTTGTGCAGTGCTGGTTTAGATTTTTTTTTTTTTTTGTTAGTCTGTTCTCAGCACTGTCTAATCACCAAATAACTCTATAGGTCCTCCAGATTGGTTAGTAATTAAACTTGCAGTTGGTTAATGCTAATGCCTGTCTGAGTTCCCACCCTCTTCACATTTTTCTAGGGTGATTTATTAACTGGGACTCTTACGTGTTTCAGTGAAGATGGTGAGAATTCCACTGACTCGCCATTAGTGAGCGATAATGCAAGCATCCTTTCCTGCCCAGATTTTAACAAGAAATTTGATCATTACAAATTGCCATATCAGGAGTGTTGGTATCAGAATGTGTGCTGCCCCCTCCCCATAGTAATTCCTGCAATCTGCAGTGGTGTTTCGTTACATGCAGTGTAAAACCACTAACACAAAGGATACCCATTAAATCTGGAAGAGAAAAAACACCCTATTGCCAAATAGTGAATTACAAGCAAAAGCAAATGGGTTAGGTTTGGAGGGAAAAGATGAATGGCAGCCTCTTCAGTCTCTTTTCCACCCAACAGATCCAGTAGGGGGGTCCCACAGTCACACACAGGCTGGCCTCAAAAAATGTATAGATAAGAATCTCCTGGAAAACCTACAGTTGATCCCTTGTACTTGTGAATGTGGACGTTAACACAGTGCTATCAGAGTGCTTTGAATAGACCAGAATCCTGTAGCTGCATTTAAGAGAACGATCATTTGTCTCTGTGCTGCCGTTTTTGAAGGTGTAGTTTTGTTATACTAACATACCTTTCCCATGAGCTGGGTTAATTGAACAAGCTGCGTATTGCAATCACACTTATAAACTTGTACTTTGGTTGGCCTCTCAGTTTCATGAACATTTTAATTCTCTGTTGCTTGATTTGTTTGGACTTGTCGAGGCCTGGCTCAAATGCTATAAAAGAGAGAAGTTGAGATAAAATTTATTTTGTGTGTGTGCACCAGGCAGCATAAAGCACTGTGTTCAGCGCTGGGGCTTGAGTCCAGGTGCTTTAAAAGATGCACCTGGTATTGAGATTAACCCTCCAATGTAAATGAAGTGATCTTGTTCCATTTCATAGTGAACAGGTGCCCATGCCACAAAATCACCTTCCCAATTGATATTGATTGGCCCCTGGGGCAGCAATTTCAGCAGAGAGGACAGGGCCACAGAGACTGAACTTCTTTCATCACCTCTAAGGTGTGACCTTCCAAGTCAGAGCGGAAGGACACTGGTGGGAAAATGTTGGGAAACCTTGCGGTACTGCTGCCTGTGCTATCCCTGTCCTATTGATAGTGTCTGATAATATGCTACTTTGCAACAACAAATCACTGTAAAGAGAAAATGCTACCAGTGGTTTCTCGATATGATATAATATTGGCCTTAGTTTTGGCTAGACTCCATAGTACCAAAGAATTCTGTTTTTCTCCCTGCTGTGTGTTTGATCACTTCCAACCTTTTTGGCTCCTGAGAGATGAGGTTACAAGTATAGGCCAAACTACAAAGAGGTTTGAAATGCTTCAGGGCTTTTTTGTTTTAATCCCTTCAAGGTTTCAGTCTCTTTTCTGCAGTTCAGATGTAATGCGAGAAATTAAAGTAAAAGACAGCAGCCAGATGGTACTTCTAGTGGGTCAGACAGATTAGTAGTTTTAGAAAAAGGTTTCTTATTTCTTTGCTGTCTGTATGGTGCCTTCTCTTTGTGAACCTTTAAGCACTTACGTAGTACAGCACCCCGAGAGGCAAGTAGTGGTATTATACCCATTAAATAGATAGGTAAATAGAGACCCTATGCCTATGTGAACTGCATTGGATATCAGTAAGGCAGGAGACACAATATAGTGTTGGTTTATAAGACTCTAAGTACTGAACTGTTGCCATTCACAATAAATGCTTGATCTGCCCATCCTTGCTGGGCAGTTCAGTCACCTGAGGTGGGTCTGTCTCTAAGTTCACTTTTGGATCAGGGTGAAGCATTTCCTTCTGGAATGGGCTCATCATAGTCCTCTGTCAGCTCTCTTTAGGGTCTGCTGCAAGCCTCTCTTTCGTTGGCTGGTTCATTATGACTAAGCTCTGTGTTTGCTATTGCCTTTCCCCAATTCCCTTTAGCAGAGGGGGACTGTTCCCTGTTGTTGGTGTCTGGTTGGTTGAGTTTGTCCTTGGGCTTTGTCCTGTGGTGTCTGAGCTAGTTGGTTTTCATTTTAGGTTTTTACAGTGTTGATATCCCACTAAGATAGTTGTTCTGGTTCAAGTCACCCCATTGAAGGGGTATATATTATACAGTTGCTTCCACGGGAAGAGGTGAAAGCCCCATTGTTTAGCGGAATTAAAATTAAACCTGAGACCCTTAGAAAAATGCACAGTAGGGAACATGGCTGAGGGTGCTGATCTAGCAGGGACCGAGTAGTCTGCTTCCATCTTTCGCTTCTGTGAGTAAATCATAAGACTGCAGTACCTTGACAAATACTTGGTTCTTATAAGTCATTCCTGCTGCCCATATGGTGACACCTCACAAAGCCCATTATTGTGTGGCAAGGCCATGCAGCTAAAACCCTCTTGCAACAGAGCACCTCAAGGACAAGGTAACGTGACTTTCCTGTTTGATTTTAGGGGACATCACACAGAAGGGGTATGAGAAGAAAAGGGCAAAGCTGCTGGCTCCATACGTCCCACAGACACATGGTAAGTACTGTGTCTCGGTCCAGATTAAGAGCTTTGATTTACTGCATCAGCCTTGTCATTAAAGGGGTTTTATAAAGTGAAGGTGGAGGTTGAGGGCTTGGATCACTTACCTGTCAACTCCGAGTTGCCCTTGCCTCAGTTTAGTTTGCTTTAGCTGTTTCACAATTCCATTGTAGGGGGTGTAGATGGCAGCAGTAGAGTCATAGGCAATAGAGCCTTTCACCTCTAGGTTGCTGGTTTATATACAGCTCAGAAGTTCCTGAACGTTACCACCAGGTGGGTGGTTGACCTGTATAAAATTTCATGCGCCTCAGAGCTTTCCCAGTTGGGGCATGTGATCTCTTTTAAAAACAAAACACCATCACAGGCTGCTCTTGCTCCCTCATCAGCGGAGAAGTCAAGGGCTTGAACTGGCCGCGAAGTCCAAGCTCCCCTCGGATCCTTAGAGTGTCCCTTTGGGGCAATGTGGAGGAAGCTTGCAGTGATGCTGCTTGTGCCGTACGTGTTCTGCAGATATATACAGCACTTCGTCTCCATGGCTGTTAATCCCACACTTTCAGCAGCATAAGCTTCACAGCAAGTCCACTTTTCTGAATAGGAGCTGTGCACCTTCCTGGTTTTCCCTTTGCTTGTATCAGTGGGGTGTGTGTGCGCGCGCGGGGGGGGGGGGGGGGGG